>JARHVA010008123.1:0-40000 GCA_037957365.1 Torreya grandis
CCTTTTTCAACATTCTATTTTCCTATGACCATATCCATTACAATAAAAAATAGTGATAATAAAATAAGAATCTATTTATGTATCTCTGACCTAATTTCCTTTTGTAGCTCTGTTCCTTCCATCCTTCTTTTGTTTGAGATGTCCTCTATATTCTTCACTTCTTCCCTTTTGTTTACTCTTTTGTAAGAGTTTTAACATAGCTCTTTTTCTTCTCAAATCTGATACCTGTCTTATCTAATATTGATTTTTGAATTTTTAATTCAACATATTAGTGTTTTTTATTAAATTTTGAATCATTGGTTGTTTTTATCATTGACTACTTTATTTGCTTTCTCAAGATCTACTTTTAAAGACGCGATTTCACCAAACATACCTTTCACATTCTTCACTTACTTTTTGAAACTAAGTTGTTAGATCTTCTTCAGTATTTTTGGCTTCTTTAATGTGTGCTTATAGATCTTCAATTATTTCCTTTGATTCATTTTTATTTTTCTTCATCTAGAGCTTCAATCTTTGATTCTTCTTCTCAAGAGCTTGTAATCCTTCTAAGGCACAAATGAGTTATCCTTCCCAAATTCACTTCAACTTCATCTTGTTATTATTATTGATCATCTATACTTTTTATTATAGAGGCATATTCATGTATCGTCATGAATATAATCTCTTCTTCATCTAAATCACTGACTCCATTGTCTTTGACTGAGTTAGGATCTTTTAGAGTATAAACTCTTATTCTCAAATCCCTTCTTGAATTTGCCTTTGAAATTATTTTTGTATTTAGATCTTCCTTATTCATTTTCACCATTACTCTTATCTAGGCACTTAGCTACAAAAATATCCAATATTTCCATAATTAAAAACATTTAAAAGGTAATTTTCTTTGATATTTACATGTGCCCCTTTTTTGGCTTGTGGATGAATAGAGATTTGTTGTTATCTTCATCATCGCTAGAGCTATCACTTGATTCTTGAATATTAATCTTGTCTTTCTTTGATGTCTTGAAAGTAACTTCCTTCTTTGAGGGTTTCTCTTATTTAGTCTACATCTCATATGATGTAAGAATACCATGTAGTCCAACCATCTTTAGCTTGGTTAGATCCTTTCATCTCCTCGATTGTCAAAACCTTTGCATCATATCTCATTGGTAGAGATCTCAAAACCTTTTTGTACCATCATTGATTCTTCTAGATTTTATCTAAAGCCTTGAACATGATTAACTATTTGATCAACCCACAAAAGATAACTTATTATATTTTCTTTCTCTTCCATTTTCAAACTCTCAAACTTTCTTCTAAAAGTCTAGAGCTTAGCTTGTAGAAATTTTCCATCAACTCTATAAATATTTTCAAGCTTTACCCAAGTCTCATGAGCATATTTTAATTACACATCTTTAAAAAAAAATTTTATTCATAGAAACCACATAAAAATGGCATTTAAAGCTTTAACATTATTTTCACTTTGCCTTCTTTTCTATCAGAGTAGTCACAAGTGTCTGTAGCTCTTCATATTTATCCACAATTGCTTGCCAAATGTTGAATCCAAGAGACATAAAATAAGTCCTCATATTTATTCTATAAAAAACCATAATTTATCCCATCAAACAAAGGTACCTTATTTATATAAAAAACCTTCATGTGATCTAGCCATCATGTTTTACATGATCAACCTTCAAGCTATAAAAATCTTTCCAAAGGAACCTACTCTAATACCAATTGTTCAGAATGGAATATACTGAGAGGGGGGGTGAAATAGTATATTATATATCTTGTAAATATTTTACTTGATAAAAATTCCACTTAACCATACATTCAAGATATGGAATAAAAACTAAAACAATAACATGCGCCACGAGAGAGAGAGAGAGAGAGAGAGAGAGAGAGAGAGAGAGGAGAGAGAGAGAGAGAGAGAGAGAGGAAGAGAGAGAGAGAGAGAGAGAGAGAGAGAGAGAGAGAGAGAGAGAGAGAGAGAGAGAGAGAGAGAGAGAGAGAGAGATCATATTTTTATGTGGAAAATCCAATGTGGGAAAAACCATGGAGAATAATCTCAAGTATAAGAATGAACACCAACTCAAATTACAAAGTTTGCAACCACCAACTTGTAGGATCACCAAGCCCTTTGTTGAGTACCAACACAAAAACTATTTGTGACCACTAACCCATAGGAGTTACCAATCCCTTGCAAATATTTTTGAGCACCAACCCATGGGAGCACCAACCCTTCTTATGCATAAAACACAACTATCTCTCAATGTTTCTTTCTCAACAAATGATAGAGATCTCAAATATATCTTTCTATTCTCTCCTATTTTCTTATATACAATAATTAAAAAACCATGCAGTCTCTTACGTATCACCAATGCTAGACCTTTGACATCAATGAACATATTTTTCAACATGCAGAAGACACATAGTGGAAAGATATTGAGATTTTGTTTGGGATGTTGGTAATGTTCAGAGTAGATAAGTTAGCCAAATCATGTTTTTATTACTTTTTCTAAACCAAAGATAGAAAATTTTTACTCATCCACTACTTTTTTGGGTTCCTAAAGGTTTACATTAGCAAAGTTGTGAGTCATGTAATTTTCTTTGTTATTTATCTATATGAGGACAAGTTGGTTTTTAAATAGGTGATCAAACTATATGAGTTGTATAAGGATGTTATGAATTTTAGAGATAGTATATCTTGTCGTACACATTTTAAAAATTTGACTTACTTGACAAAGATAGGGGATAGACTACATGGACATTACAAATGGATTCATCATAACAACAATTTGAATTTTGAACATATTGGTTTGAAATTACTTGAGGACAAGTAATTTTGGGAAGGGAGGATTTGTCATGTCCCCTTTGAAATTAATTTGATATTTTTAGAAAATTGGCCATTATAATATTTTCTCCACCACTATTTCACAAGCACTATTCTCAAAAATACTATTCTCAAGCACTATTCACTATTATTATTCATGGTGACATGGTAGGTGAAGTAGGTGTTGATTCAACTAGTTATGTGGCATAGTTCTAAGGTGGATTTCAGATGATGTGTCATGGCCTATAGAGATAATATTCATGGGAAACATTGGTTAGAAAGGAGTGGGGGTGTAACATCCATCAATGGAGGTTATTTTGACTTTGTTGAGTCTCATGACTTCTTTTTTGGGTGATGAAGACAAGGATTGAATAGTTGGAGTGCCACCCTTAGGTGGAATAATGTTTTGACATGAAAGGAAGTCAAAATTAAGATTAAATATTATTTAGGAATCTTAAGTGCACATGGGGAAAAGGATAATAATTCACTATTATAAATTTGGCTCACATGTGGAAGTGGAGCACCACTTTTTGCAGTCACATGGAAAATTGGGAGACCAAGAAAAAAGAGGGGGTAATCATGTGATCTAAATGTAAACCATTTTTCATATGGGGAGAAGAATCAAAACTATTGCTCACATGTGTGAAGGTAAGGTGCCAAAGTTGGAGTCACATGGGGTGACCTGATCTTATTTCTCTCCTTTTAAATTATTTTGCATAACAAGATAACTCTTCACATGTGGTTATTATGCCCCACATGAAAATGTGGTGCCATATTTTTCTCTTACCTCATAATTCTCTCTCATTCTTTTCTCATTTTGTAAAATTATATAAAATATTAAGATTCTCAATTGTAATTTATATTTTGAAAATCATAAACCCCCCTATTTTTAAAACTTGAAATTGTGTTTAATTCTTTCTCTCCTAAGACAAAATCCATGGAGTGTTGAATGCTAGTTTTGGTGGTGAGATATCTTCCCTAGCTGGTTATAGGTAATTTCACCCAAGAATTACAATTGTGATTTGAAGAAGATTCATATTTTTTAATGTGTATGCCTTTTAGGTTCTAGTTTTCAATGGTGAGATATCCTCCCTAGATGGTTATGGTAATTCCACCTAGGAATTATAGTTGGTCTTCATAGCAGATATGGAGTGTAGTGTGTAGAGTGTGTATGGCGTGAAGGATTTCCTAAGTGTTTTTTAAGTGATTATATTTAAGGATTAATATAAGATTGTTGGTTTAATACTACCTGCAGCTTCCTATTGTCTATTGATTATTTCATGTTGAAGTTATTTTTAGTTGAAATTAAAGGAAAAATCATATTTTAGCTAAAATATCTTGAAAGGATATTTCATGGATATTTAAGAGTGTATGTATGTCCAATGTAAGTGTGGGTTTTGAAGAATAATATCAATCTTGAGTCTTTTAGTTAAGTGTGAGCTTGGGTTTATTATGGATTTGGGTGTCTTAGAAAAATATCCCATTTTGGGATATTTCATCCTCATTTATTCCTCACCTAGTATAGACTTAACAACTTCTTAGCTACTCATAAGGAAAACTTATTAAAGACACTCAATCAAGCACTAAAGTGAGAAAAACTTACCTATTTTTTCATATTTTTATATATCATTTATAGGGATAACACATCTATAGGCTTGAATTACAAAAGGATCATTCCATGAGACACATTTTCAATTTACAACTTAAGTCATTGTTGTACTTATTTATCACACATTGCATGATTCACACACAATAAAAACATTATAGGGGATAAATACATAATTATGAGGCCCTCTTATAATTATTATCTATGTAGACAATGTTTCATTTATAGAGGGGGTCTTTGGAGAAGCTTTCACACTATGATCTCACTAACCTATTTTTTTGATAGCCACTATGAAGATGAAGAACTACGATTTTTTTTAATTTGACAAGGAGTGACATATCATGATTTAGATCTAAGCACACTAGACTGAAGGTGACACATAACATAAAATATTCTATGTGATCACATCCAATTTTGGTAGGTATTTTGTATTAGACACATGCATTTGAGTTAGACAGTAACATCAATACAATAGTCCCTTAGCTGTCACAAGTGTTTGCATCTACCATAGGGATTTTTTTATAGAATTTAAGGATTGGTCTAGAATCCTTTAACAATATTCTTCCTTATTATATTATATCCATAGTTTTATTAACATAAAAAAACTAGCTAAGTATTTTATTTTTATTATGATTGTAATAAAATAGCATAGTTGTACTTTCTATTTTTAGCATATCTTAGCATAATAAATCTAGTATATGTTTTTATCTAAGTTTTTACAATTAATTAACCTATTATAGAGATATTTTATCACCCTTTTTACCCTAGGATATCTCTATCCCCCTTTAACCCAAGATTCCATAATATATATTTTATGGTTAATACATTTGGTGAACCTAACCTATGGTGAATGAAAAAAATTATGATCTAGGGCTTCCAATCTCCTAGGGATTCATCTTGTTGTCATAGATTTTTAAATCTAAAAATTTACCCTAGGGTTTTACCTTCCTTTAGTTACAAGGTATTTGTGTGCATACACTTGAAATTTGATTCTTTTCTTGATTGGCACATTTTATCCTCCAAATGTGTCTATTTTAAAATTCCTCAGACGTATTTGTTACTTAGGTTGATATATTAAAAAAACCTCTTTATTTTTCACCAAAATTCAATATGAATCTATCATTGTTTTTTTATTTATTATTTTTAGTAAATATTGGCATACAAAGTGAATGATGTACTTATTTTCTAATTAATTTATGGGTTTCATAAAAAAATCATATTTTATTCAAGAACCCTCTCTTGGATCTTTAAAGTATTTTTTTTTTATCAAAATTATTAATTATTTATTTTGAATATTTTAGGGTTTTTCCTATGAAGAATTCCACATTATTTGCCATATTTATGAATCATAATAGATTGAATTTGAAATTCATCATATTTTTTTTTATAACTATGTTCATATAGACAGAAAATCTTTTTTATTTCTAAATATTGTGTAGATTTTATGATTTTAAGATTTTACTTTTTTTAGAAAAATTTAGGTGTATAAAGACATAAAATTGTACTTTTATTTCTCTATTTTTTATGGGTTTACCTCATTTCCTATTTTTTCCTTAAAAAAAAATATTTCAAATTCCAAAATTTATTATCCAATAACTTTATATTTCTTACTCTTCATTTGGCACATTTTGATGACCCTAAAATTTGGTCTCAAAACCCTAGCTAACTTAGAGTTATATGATTTATCATTTTTTGAATCTTGATTTCAAGGTGTTTTAAAATTTTAAAAATCATCATTTCCCCCCTTTTTACATATAGTTTAATATGGATATATCTCTTAGCTAATTCATTTTACAGTACATCATAGTAGTTAATACTTTTTTATATTTCATGTATGATGAAATCAATTAAAAGGAGTAACCAAATTGATCAATATAATGAAAGGGTTTTCCAAAAAAAACCATAATTTAATCCCTCTTTACAAATCTTAAGAAAATATTATTGAGCATCTTCGTCTTAACCCTAAGGAGGGTGATAGCTACTGTAGAGTAAAAAAATACTCTATGTTTTCATTCTGAGTTTTAGTTATGCGCTACAAAGTTCTATTCCTGCATAATTTGGTTTGAGATGGTCAAGTTTTGAAAATAGAGCACGAGGCTCTATTTTCCTTTTTGATTCATATTTGTCTATATGTCAGGGTAAAGCAGAAGCTAACAAAATGTCATCCTCTGAGGCATCCTTTCTCAAGCAAAAAATGCCAAGTGTCCATTGTCCGAGGCACTTTTCATATTTTCTATGAGTTGGTCAAAATGTGCCACATATCTCACAGTGACCTAGTGGAACGCGCCAAGTTGTCAACATCTGTGGTTTCATATCGGCACCTACATTTCATCTCTTTTTACTGAAACGTTTTAACAAACTAGGTATCAGGATCAAGCACAAAGTGCCAAGTGGTAGTCATAAAAGGTTTCAGTTTTGCTTTTCTAAAAGTGACAGATGCTTGCCACATACTCTAGCAAAAGAAAGCAGAAGCTACCACGTGTCGCGGTCCAAATTATCTTCATCTTCGCTTCAATGATATAGCCAAAGACTAATTGTGGGTCCCAAGTTTTGTGTCTGAAACAAGCAGAAGCTACCAAGTGTCACTGTCCAGGTAAATGAGAAATAAGACCCATTTTATTTCTATGGTATTAATAGAACAACAGAGATCGTCATGTGTCATCTTCCGTAAGTTTCTAAAAGAGTAGCTACAGGAAGCAGAGATTGCCATGTATCTTTTGATGAAGCAACGGAGTTTGCCACCTATCCCTATGTCCTTTTTAAAGTTACTTGGGTAAGAGATGTTGTAGGTCTCATTTCCTTTCAAGCTTTTTTAAGTTTTGAGGAAGCAGATTCTGACAAGTGTCAAAAGTGAAAACAATCATGAGCAAAGATACAAAAGAGTATAAGGTTATGTGGAAAGTGCTACATGTCTTCAATAGGTGTTGCGAAACACACAAAGTGTCATTTTTTGGTGTCTCCTAAGTAACAAGAAGATTTTCAAAGAATTGGCTAAGTGTTATATAGCATTCAAGAGAAAGGAGCGTCAGGTAATCTATTTCAGCCATTGAACTACCAGTTTAGTTACGAGAGATTTCATTTAGGCCGTTAGATTGGAAACAAGCAGACAATCTAGAGTGGATCTGAGACTATTAAATAAGGGTGTAGAGATCCACCAGAGAAATCATCCATTATCAGAGAGAATTTTTGAGAGAGAATTATTATAAACAAGTTTAGACTTTCTAGAGCTGTGGCTAAGTAATATCATTTGCTTTTGTCTCATTTTCTTGATTTGAAAGGTTTATATAAATGTACATGTTTCTATGCCTTTTGTATGACTGGAAGATTCAAATAAGAAGATTAAACCCTATGCCTTTGTTGATATTTATCTGTGTCATTTGCAAAAGTAGTCTAGACTGTAGATTTTTCTAGAGTTGAGACTAGGAATGTCACTTGCTTTTGTATCATTTTTCATCAGTTGGAAGGTTTACATAACTGTAACATGTTTTCTGAGCCTCTTATGTGATTGGAAAATTCAAATAAGAAGATTGAACCCTATGCCTTTGTTGACATTTTCTGTATCTTAGCAAAATAAGTCTATGTTGTGAGCCTCTATTTCTATTATTTCAATCTTTTAAATTGATCATGCACTTGTTTGCTCTTAAATGTAAATGAATCCTACATATAGTCTCACTATGCTCATGATTAAGGTCAAATTACATTCAGGCACATCGCCATAGATTAGATTTTCTTTCTTGCATTGTGTTTCTGATTTAAATTCCTATCCCTTTTCCTAGTATTTTACTTGATTTAAAGAAGAGCCCAGCTTCTATAAAATATGGAGGTTATTTCAAGATTCAAGTCCCACATCTTGAAAACTTCCCATTGTTTTTGATTATAATCAAGCACAATTTTTAAATCATCAATAGTTTTTGGCACACCTGGTGGGACCAATCTTGAATTCTCTTTCAAGATTGTATGAACCAAAGAGCTACAAGAAGTCAGAGCTGTAGACCTGTAACCAGATCACAATTTGCTATAAATCCAAAGTATTCTTTTCTTCTACCTTTGGTAACAAGTCCAAGAAGAAGAACCAACCAATTGTGTACCTAATACCAATAGCAAATATGGGGAGCCCCTATACCCCCAAGAAATTATGCAAGCTGGAACACTGGTAGTCCCTTAATCCTCCCAATACCACCAGCCATTTAGGGACCCTATCCCAATGAATACCCAAAAAGCTCTACCTAAATTCAGTGGGCAAGACTCTAAAACACTTGAGGAACATCTTCAAGATGTATCAGGATGTCTGTGCTATACATGTTGTCACACAACAAAATGTGGCCATAAGATTACTAGCAGCTTCTTTTAAAGGGAAAGCTTTAGAATGGTACAGGTCCCTAACCCCAAATACTAATTTCTACATGGGATCAGCTCAGAGATCTTTTCTTTGAAAAGATTTTATAGAGAAGGGTGATAAGTCTTCTTTGTTACAATAGTTAATCACCATTCAAAGGGGACCACAAGAAGCCATGACTGACTTCAATTCTAGATTTTAAAAGACTTGGGATAGAATCCCTATTATAGCTAGACCATTACCAAGTATGGCTATAGTGTTTTATCTTAAGGCTTTGAATTCAGATATATCTACTATTATTTAGTCACTTGGAGGACACACTTTGCTAGAGGCTTATGAATATGCAGTCAAAAGCTGAGAACAATTTAATAGATGCTAGAAAGTTACCTCCAAGGCCTCCCATGCCTATGTTCCTAGAAATTTCCTTGCCATTACCTCAAGAATCCCCTAAATATATAGCCCGACCTGTGTCTATGTACACCTATCCTCAACCATCTGCTAAAGAAACTATCCCCACTCAATCATCTAAGCTAGATGATATCAAGAATATCCTAAGGACATTTTCCAATGAGCTGATCAATATTAAAAAAATAGCAAAATATTTTTTTATAAGCCTCCATATCAAGGCTATCACGGAAACAAATTTTCATCTCAGCCAAACCAATACTAGGGTCCTCCAAGGACAAACTAACCATTAGCCAACAAACCAATTGGTTTGTAGTTCCCACACCCTCACAGGACTATTCCTCCCAATTCAAATAGGGATATTTTTTCCAAGGCACAATAACTATGTAGATAACACTAATGCCTGGTGTTTCCCTCGCAACAATGCTAGTGCACCTAAAGATTGTCTTATGGGTAATCTACAACAAAACGTGGCAGAGCGAAGAAGAATAAAGGGTCAATTTGCAAGTTCCAATGACAATCAAGCCTACCAATCTCTTGGTATGTAGAATTCAGTCCTAATGGCTCAGATGCAAGGGATGTCTTTACAACAAGAGGAAGAGATAACCCTGGAATATGCTTTGTTCTCATGGGTTGAAGATGAAGAATCGGTATTTTTGAATGAAGCTTCTATTTCTAAGAACCAGTGGTGCAAATCAGACTACTATACTAGATCAAAGAGAAGAATGTTGGAATAGCCTAAAGTTGTAAATAATGAAGCTATGGAGAATCCTTCATTTCAAAATCAACAACACGCAGCTATTAGACAAGAAATGATTCAACTAGTGTAGAATCAAGAAGTTCCTGAACAGTTCAAGGAAAAATAAGATATCCTAATCTTCAAAGAATTCAAACTTTGGGATCAATAAAATTGGGTTGATAAATTGAAGATGATCCCAATCACAAGTATCTATTTGGGACATGTTAGCTATTCCTGAACAAAGAACATTATGACAAGAAGCTCTTCAAAATCAAATAATGCCCAAAATATACTGAAGGACCTGCTGATAAAAGAAAGCTCAAAGACACAATTCATCTGCAGATAACAGCCATAGTGAACAATGTATCAAAGGTAATCAAATCCAAACCGGATCCTTTCTATTCAACTAAGATAGGTGACTAGACTAAGCATAATCAAGAAAAAAGAAAATAACCAGTTGTTAGCTATGGCGCATAGTGACCCATACAAAAATTATAATTCTACTCGTTTGGGCACTTATGTTATTTTTGATGAGGACCATGAAATCCCTAAAGTTTTAAGAATGAAACACCAATTAATCAAAGATTCAGAAAGGATTCAAAGATCTAGACTTTAAATTTTCATGGGGCCAAAAGTACAAAATGGTGTTGGAGCAGGAATTTGTCTTACCACTCCAAATGGTGAGAAAATTTTAAGAGCCATCTGTTTTCAATTTGCTTGCACTAATAATGATGCCGAGTATGAATCCTTAGTGCATGGGCTCTTATTAGCCAAGAAAAAGGGAATAAAGAATCTAATAGTAAAAGGAGATTCAGAATTAGTAGTAAAGCAAATTAGAGAAAAGGCAATAACAAAGAATGTCAGAATGAAATCCTATAAGCACACAATTTGGGACTTAATAGAAGATTTTGAAGCTTTTAATATTGAAGTAGTTCCTAGGATGCAAAATTTCTGAAGCTGATAGGATGGCACAAATTGGTTCACAGTTTGATCCAACAACTGGCCTATTAGTCAACAATGAGTTCGTAAAGGTTATAGTAAGGCTAGCTATCCTTGATAATGATGAGAATTGGCAAGTATTTGAGAATGATTCTCAAGTACTCTCATTCTTACAACACTGAGGGGAATTTTCTAATCAATTGTAACTAAAGATTGAAGAAGCATATGGTGATCAAATCATATAATTAAAGAACAATAAGCTTCCTAAAGGTTTAATCACTTTAGAAATTCTTTTTGATCCCGAAGATGTAAGCCTGGAGAAGAAAAGGTGCCAAGCAAACAAAGCAGATTATTCTAAAATAGGGTGAGTGAAGGGAAAAAATTAAAAGTTGGAAACTCTATAACTCAAGAAGAAAAGGAAAAGCTAATTGAATTATGTAAAAAATATGATAGAGTCATAGCCTAGAGCTATGAAGACCTTCATGGATGTAATAGAGACATCATTCAACACACAATAGAACTAACTGAAGGATCTAAACCTGTCAGACAAAAATAGAGGCTAGTGAATCCAAGGATTGAGCCTCTAATGGTAGATGAGTTTCAAAAACTTTTAGATTCTAAAATTATTTTTCCAATCAAACACTCAACCTAGGTATCAAATCTAGTACCAGTTAGGAAAAATAATGGTGATATAAGACTTTTTGTAGATTTTGGAGATCTAAACAATGCATCTTTGAAGGATCACTATCCCTTGCCCTCCATGGAATAAATTTTGCAAACTTTGGCTAGATCAGAGAGATTTTTTTTTGCTAGATGGTTTCTCTGGATACAATCAGATTTGGTTAGCTAAAGAAGACCAATGCAAGACTGCTTTTACTACCAAGTGGGGAACATTTGCATATGCTAAGATGCCATTTCGCCTGTCAAATGCTGGAGCCACTTTTTAGAGAGATATGGATGTTACATTTGGGGAATTGATAAATAAAATCATCATAATTTATCTTGATGATCTTACTATTTTTTCAAAAAATGCTGCTGATCATTTTGATCATTTAGAAGCTATGTTTAAAAAATGTCAAGAATTTGGAATATCTTTGAATCCTAAGAAATGTATCTTTAATGTTCCTCAAGGCAAATTATTGGGACATATTGTGTCTAAAGAAGGAGTTTCTATAGACCCAAAAAGAGTGGAAGCTATAATGAACTTACCTCTTCCAGTCAATAAGAAATCAATTCAATCTTGCTTGGAAAAGATTAATTTCATCAGTCGATTTATATCTGACTTTGTAGGCTTAGTAAGACCAATAACACTCTTGCTGAAAAAAGACCTAATTTTCAAGTGGACTACAGAAGGAAGGCAAGCCTTTGAAGAGGTTAAGAAAGCTATCTCAATAGCTCCAGTAATTAGAAACCCAAATTTTTCTAAGCCTTTTGTAATGTATGTATATGGAGGAGAGCTCAGTATTGTTGTCGTTCTAACACAGAAGGATGATAAATAAGAGGGAGAGCATCCAATAGTATTTTTCTTGAGGACTCTTAGAGAATATGAAACTAGATATAATTTTATGGAAAAACAAGCATATGTCATGGTAAAAGCTCTAAAAAATTTTAGGCATATAGTATCTAGAAGTAAAATTCTGATACCTGTAGCACATCCAAGTGTCAGAGAATACATCATGGAAGGGGAAATTATTGAAAAAAGAGCAAATTGGATAACTAAGATCTTGGAATATGATGTAGAAGTCAAACCCACTAAATTAGTCAGATGTAGGAATTTATGCCAATATATGACTCAAGAGCTTGAAAAGATGATACCTGAAGAAACAAATTTAGGAACAGAAGAAGAAATTGTATTGAGAATACAAGAAGTTGATCAGGAATCCTGGGTTACAAGCAGGATTGATTTTATGAAAAATGGGATTTACCCAAGAGAACTCCCTCAAAATAAGAGAAGATATTATAAGATGTAAGGAGTTCATTTTGTTTTAATTGAATAGGTTCTTTTCAGAAGAAATTCTGATGGGAAATTGTTAAGATGTGTATAAAAAGATGAGGCTAAGAAAATACTACATGAAATGCATCATGGAGTATCTAGTGGACATTTTTATACAAAGACCATAGCTATAAAGATAAGTGAAGCAAGTTATTTTTGGCCTACTTTATTTACAGATTGTTCTCAGTTGGTTAAAAATTGTAAATCTTGTCAATATTATGTGAGGATGAGAAGGAATGCAGCAATGCCTCTTAGCCCTATAATTGTGGATGAACCTTTTGTTCAATGGGTTCTTGACTTCATTGGAATGATAAATCTAGTATCTAGTATGGGTCACAAATGGATCTTAATAGCTACAGATTATTTCACCAAATGGACTGAGGTAGTGCCACTCAAAGAAGCAATAGAAAATGTGATCCTAGACTTTCTAGGGAGTATCACTACTCATTTTGGGGCCCCTCACACCATAATTTCAAATAATGCTAAAGCATTTTTATGGTCTAAAGTATTCGACTTTGCATTAAAGCATGTAATATATCTAAAAACCTCTTCTAATTATTACCCTCAGGGTAATGGTTTGGCAAAATCAACTATTAAGAACTTGATTAGACACATCAAAAGAATAGGGGCTGATCATCACAAGGAATGGCATAAAGTGCTTAATTTAGCATTATGGGCTGATAGAATTACACCTAAAAAGGCGATCAAAATGTCCCCATATGAATTGTTATATGGGAAACCTGTTGTAATTCCCCTAAGCTTTGAGATTCTTTCTCTCCAACTGATCAAGCAGATTGAAATTGAAGAAAATGGCCCCATGCAGGTCAGATTAGAAGAACTTCTAGAAGTTTAGGAAAAGAGAAATGCAGCACATGATTCATTGATAAAACATCAAAAAATAGTTAAAGACTATTTTGATAAAAGGACTTCAAATCCTCATTTCAAAATGGGCTCAATTATTTTAAAATGGGATGCAAGAGCTGCCAAACTAGGTCAACACACTAAGTTTGAAGCATTATGGACTGGCCCTTATAGAATTCAGGCATATAAACAACAAAATTCGTTTGAGCTAGAAACAATGGAAGGTGGACCTGAAGAGATTCTTGTAAATGGAATATATTTGAAACATTTTAGTTAAACTATGTTTTTAGCAATTTTGGATCAAGCAAGAGTTGTGGTTTCTTTTTGAGCAGGCTTAAAAGTCCTTGGGGTTGCCAATAACTGTAGAGTAAAAAATACTCTACTTTTCATTCTGAGTTTTATTTGCACACTGCAAAGTTCTATTCTCACATAATTTGGTTTGAGATGGTGAAGTTTTGAAAATAGAGCATGGGCTCTATGTTCCCTTTTGATTCATTTTTGTCTATATGTCAGGGTAAAGCGGAAGCTGACAAATGTCATCCTCTGAGGCATCCTTTCTCAAGCAAAAATGCCAAGTGTCATTGTCTGAGGCACTTTTCATATTTTTTGTGAGTTAGTCAAAATGTGCCACATATCTCACAGTGACCCAGCAGAACGCGCCAAGTGTCAGCATCTACAATTTCATATCGACACCTACATTTCATCTCTTTTTGGTGAAAGGTTTTAACAAACTATGTATCAAGATCAAGTGAAAAGCACCAAGTGGCAGTCATGGAAGGTTTCAATTTTGCTTTTCTAAAAGTGATAGAAGCTACCACATACTCTAGTAAAAGAATGCGAAAGCTACCACGTGTCACGGTCTGAATTATCTTCATCTTTGCTTCACTGATATAACAAAGACCATGGTAGGTCTCGAGTTTTGTGTCTGAAACAAGCAGAAGCCACCAAGTGTCACTATTTTGGTAAATGAGAAATAAAACCCATTTATTTCTATGGTATTAATAGAGCAGTGGAGATCACCATGTGTCATCTTATGCAAGTTTCTAAAAGAGTAGCTACAAGAAGCAGAGATTACCACGTATCTTTTGATGAAGTAGTGGAGTTTGCCACCTATCCCTATGTCCTTTTTAAAGTTACTTGGGTAAGAGATGCTGTAGGTATCATTTCCTTTCAATATTTTGAAGTTTTGAGGAAGTGGATTGTGACAAGTGTCAAAAGTGAAACAGTCGTGAGCAAAGATACAAAAGAGTATAAGGTTATGCGAAAAGTGCCATGTGTCTTTAATAGGTGCTACAGAACATGCCAAGTGTCATTTTTTAGTGTCTCCTAAGTAACAAAAATATTTTTAAATAATTGGCTAAGTGTTATATAGCATTCAAGAGAAAGGAGCATCAGGTAATTTGTTTCAGCCAATGAATTTCCAGTTTAGTTAGGGGAAATTTCATTTGGGCCGTTAGATTGGAAACAAGCAGACAATATAGAGTGGATCTGAGACTATAAATAAGGGTGCAGAGATCACCAAAGAAATCATCCATTATTAGAGAGAATTTTTGAGAGAGAATTATTGTAACAAGTTTAGACTTTCTAGAGCTATGGCTAAGTAATATCAATTTACTTTTGTCTCATTTTCTTGAGTTGAAAGGTTTATATAATTGTACGTGTTTTTGTGCCTTTTGTATGACTGAAAGATTCAAATAAGAAGATTGAACCCTATGCCTTTGTTGATAGTATTTGTGTCATTTTCAAAAGTAGTCTAGACTGTAGATTTTCTAGAGTTGAGATAAAGAATGCCATTTGCTTTTGTCTCATTTTCTTGAGTTGGAAGGTTTACATAACCGTACATGTTTTTGTGCCTCTTATGTGATTGGAAAATTCAAATAAGAAGATTGAACCCTATGCTTTTGTTGACATTTTTTGTATCTTAGCAAAATAAGTCTATGTTGTGAGCCTTTGTTTCTATTGTTTCAATCTTTTACATTGATCATGCACTTGTTTGCTCTTAAATGTAAATGAATCCTACATATAGTCTCACTGTGCTCAGGATTAAGGTTGAATTACATTCAGGTGCATCACCATAGATTAGATTTTCTTTCTTGCATTGTGTTTCTAATTTAAATTCCTATCCCTTTTCCCAGTATTTACTTGATTTAAAGAAGAGCCAGCTTCTCTAAAATCTAGAGGTTGTTTCAAGATGCAAGTCCCACATCTTGAAACTTCCCATTATTGTTGATTAGAATCAAGTACAATTTTAAATCATCAACAACTACCATCCCTTTAACTAGGTCTATGCTATCAGTTCTTCAATGGGTAAGGTAGATGGTGTATGTACACATGTTCAATTGAAGGTACATTGGGTTTGTGCTTGTGAAGCCTTAAAAGATCAATTCATTCTTATGATAAATTCAATATAAGAGTGGAAAAATAATTTTAGTTCAAAGATGACATTATTATAAAATTAGATTACATGCCTATAGAATCCAAAACATGGTAGTGTTAATCATGTGTTTACATCCTCATCTATAAATGGTGTGCCAAAAAAGGTTTCACATCCAAATGGAAAGCTACAATACAATATATCTAAAATAAGGGATTCAAAAAGTGACTAAAAGGTTACTAAAAGTCCAAGTGAAATCTTAAGATAAATGTTTCAAGACAAAGTGATCAAATTACTTCCTCTACATCCTATAAGGTGATCTAAATACTAATGTCCATATCATAGAATGCATGGACATCATACAGATTATTGTTTTGTATTAAAGAACAAAATACAAAGTGACAAAGGTAGTGGTGATCTTATCATTGATACATCAATCAATCAAACCAATCACATTATGAGTACTTATCCTATAAAACAAGTGCCAAAAATGTAATATTAGTATAGATAATATTTTCTAATTCTTAAGAGTAATTACTCTTTTATTTTGTCTTATTGTGTGTAGCTCAAGAGTCCCATAGGAATATGAATGGAATTCTTGGTAGGTGAAGTGAATAGTCTAATTTTGGCTTCAAATTTTAATGTTTTTCTTCCTTTCAACTTGAATCATGAAATAGAATTTCATTGTCATACCGTCAATAATCTTTTTGTCCTATCATTGATATTAGAGCCTAAGTATTTAATTTGTTTATTATATCTCCTTCATAGCTATATGTCCTACATAAAATAGATTCTCTTTCATTAAGTTTTTGTCTAATAGATTGGTTAGAATTAGCATCAGAAGGGAGCCATTTATAAGGGAGGCATTTCAAACTTGACTTTGGCTACATGTACTTTATCATGACCTACACATTTTATACCTAACTTTGGCTACATGTACTCTACCATGACCTGTACCTATGAGGACATGTTGCATAATTTTTGGATCTATAATTAATATTTCCCATCATATAATAGAGTTGTGACCTACCTAATCACCTACATGGAGCATAATACAACTTGGCATTTCATTTCATATTTATTTTAATATTGTGTCATATCATTTGGTGAAGATTTTAGCATTCTGTATTGATGTTTGGAAAATGAGAGGCATTTTGAATATTATTGTGGCATTATTATAAAAAGGGTAGGATTATATTCTCAGTCTATCCATATTCTACCTTTTCTTTGTGCCATAATCACACAGTGTGGCATTTAGGGTTAAGTCATATTCTAATTTTAATGTTGGAGAGATAAAGAAGCCACATGAAGCTTGGCATGGAAGGCTTTCCCAAGCATTTCATTTCTATTTTTTATTATTCCAATATTGGAATCAGGTCTGCCACATAAACAATATAGGAGAAGTATAATTTTTTTATGCTTTTTAGTTTTCAAAAAGCAAAGTTTTAATTTTAAGTGCTTTTCCAAATTTGAAGCATTTTAATAATTGGATTATAGAGCAATTTTTTAATTGCCTTGAGCAAGCTACTCTATGTGGAATTGGCAAATAACAACCAATTTTTGAAAATTTAAGGAGAAATAAGAGGAGCTACTCTGTTTACCCATTCATGTATGTCAAAAATAATAAATCAAAAAATCAAGAAAAATTGAGTATATTAATGTATGAGGTTTTCATTTTAAGCTAGTATTAATGATAAAGTGAATATTTTTCTATACCTTTATGTATATAGAAAATGGGACCATTTTGGAGTGATAAGGAGCTAATTGGGGTTAAAAAAAACTCAAAACCTTCAAAAACTCAAACAATATTTAAAACCATGCATTCCATCAAATCCATTCTTGGCACCACTTTGACTAGGAAAGATAGTTGGCTAGAATGGTCTTGGTAAGTGAAGAACACACTCATATTCAACAATATATGGTTTGATATTTATGATGGGAAAACACAACTAGTTAAACCAATAGGGAATGCAAAGGATGTATACGCATGAAATCAAAAAAAACCATCAGGCTTTGGCCTTGATGAGGGCATTAGTGGATAGAGATGTGTTTTGTCATATACAAGGGTGTAATACACCATGGGAAGAACATTAAAAATTAAAGGACCTATATTACTCCCATTCAAATCTAGAATTCATTTAGTTGTAGTTGAAATTATTCAACCTAGAGTTGAAATATGGTGACATGATGAGATTGGCTTCAAAGGTACGTGATATCAAACATGATGTTGAAACAATAGGTGTCAAAATTGACATATACATGACCACATTCATAAAATCCCTTATTCCTAACTATTAAACATATTTAGAGTCTCTACAAGAAAGCAATCAGTTGAAGACTCTCACATTTGACCAAGTGGTTAAAAAGATGGTAGAAAGAGAAAAAGCATTTGAAAGGAAAACATAAACCACAACAAGTAAAAGTGTGTGCTATGTCAAAAAAACTCTTCTTAAACATCAAACAAGGGCACAAATTCCAAAAATTAAAGAAATAACAAGTACAAGAACAAATGCAAGGGAAAAGATTGAAAAATGACAAATCATGGTGGTGAAAATAAAAAATAGAATGATAAACAAAATCTCTATTATGAATGGTGTGACAGAAAAGGTATCCATGAGACTCACAAATGCAGGACTCCATTGGAGAAAATTTAAGCATACCATAAAGAGAAAGGGAAATTCAAATGAATATTCAAAAGATTCAAACTCAGCTCAATTCATCAGTGAATGTGTGTTTTCTAGTACAGATGATGAAGCAAATAGTTTTTAGATTAGTTACTCATGATTTGATGTTTGGGTTCTTCATACTAGTGCCACTCAACATATGACTTTCCAAAAAGACTTATTTGAGGAGTACATTGAAGAAAGTTGTGGCGTAGTATACCTCATAGATAGATAAATTTTTTAACCATAGGAAAGAGGTACAATTTGACTCAAGTGTCTAAGACTTCTAGACTACAAACTTGAAAATGTTCTCTACCTTCCTCAATTGAAACAAAACTTGTTGTCCCTAGTGTTCATAAGGCAACAAGTCCATTCCATTCTATTGGATAATGGTGATGTCACAATCAGGACAAAAAGTGATACTATAGTTATCTTAACTGATATAAGGAAGGGAGACTACTCAAACCGAAGGGTGATCCATCAAATTCAAGAAATTATGCTCATCTTGTGGAAGATGGAATCTATCCAAACATGTTTTGGCATGTTTAATTTGGACACACTCACTATATCAACATTTATGTGTTGAAAAATAATGGTATTATTTTCATGCTTACATCACCCATAAAATTAGATGAGAAGTGTGAAGCCTACATCTTGGTTAACAAGAGAACCATTTCTGAAGTCACAGTGGAAAGCAAATAGAAAATTATAGCTTGTTCATTCAGACTTGTGTTCTCTTCAAATCCTCTCCATTAGTGTTCATAAGTAATTCATACTATTCATTTATCACCATATTAGGATGACACGGATATACTTTCTGAAAAAAAAAAATCAAGGGCCTTTGATACTTTCAAAAAGTTTCAAATAATGGTTGAAAATGAAGCACAAACCCACATCAAGACACTCAATATAGAAAATGGTGGTGAATTCACATCAAATAATCTTGAATCCTATCTTTAGAAAAATGGAATCAAACACCATCTCATATTTTCTCACACTCCATAATAGAATGGAGTAGTTAAAATAATGAATACAACCATGATGAATATGGTTTGTGCAATGTTTTATTTCAAAGGGGTAAATCTGCACTTTTGGGCCAAAGTAGTTAAAACAATAGTATACCTTTATAAAATATCACCATCAATAGCTCTTGAATCAAATACTCTATTGAGATGTGGTGTGGTCACCTCCCTTGAGTGTGACATCTTCAAATTTTTGGATCCACTTGTTATGCATTAATTCCAAAGGAGAAAAAAAACAAATTGAACCATAGGAGTAAAAAATGCATCCATTTAGGATATTCTAATTCCTCCAAGGCATTTAGGATATATGATGAGAAATATAATAAGTTTCTTGTCACAAGAGAAGTTTTCTTTTTTAAAACTACAAAATACAAAGAGCATGTTAATTGACAGTTGAGTCGACTAGACAAATATGCCATGTTTGATGTCTACAAAGAGAGTGATTTGAATGTTCTAGACAATGAGTGGGGGACACAAAATTAGGAATTTGTCCCATACATGAGATTGAAACTCCTCCTAAAGGAGAGGGTAAAACTTAATCAGATATTGAATATGGGCCATTAAAATAGATGATAGACATTGAAGTAACTTTAGAGGATGAACCTAAGGCACCTACAACACAAAAAAAGATGCCCAAGTAGGACACTCAAACATTGAAAGATGTGAGGCTTGATGAAGTTAGGAAAATAGGTAATCAAAGTGTGCATGCAACCTCATCTCAACTAGACAATTATATTGATGTAATTCAATAGATGATTGGAAAACTCACATTGGATGATACTCAAGAGGAACCCAATGTTGTGTTTGATTCAAAACCAACAAATTTCAAACAAGCTAAAAAGCTTAAGTCTTGGGGAAAAGAAATGAAATATGAGTATAATTCATTGGTGAAAATGGGACTTAGAATATGGTTGATCCATCATATGGTTGTAAATTGATTAGTTGTAAGTGGGTCTATCATAACAAATATAAGGTAGATGGCTCACTTGACAAGCATAAAGCAAGGCTTATTGTAAATGGGTGTGCTCGAAAGGAAGGAATGTACTACAATGAAACCTTTGCACCTACAACAAAATGGACTACCATTAAGACCATGTTAGCTTTGGTAGCTCACAATGGATGGAAAGTTTACCAAGTGGATGTCAAAAATACATTTATGAATGGAAACATCAAAGAAATTGTGTACATGACACAACCTAATGGTTTTGTAGTAAAGGGACAAGAGCACAAGGTGTGAAAATTAGAAAAAATACTATATGGTTTGAAAAAGACCCCTCGAGCATGGTACAAAAAATTGGTTAAGCACTTCATGAACATGAACTTAAAATATTTTGAGTTTGAAGATGCAACTCTTTTCATAAAAATAGTTGACAAAACAATTATATTTATGGTGGTATATGTTGATGATTTGATCATCACAGGGAATAATGTATGATACACTGTAAAATTCAAATCAACATTGATGAAAATCTTTAAAATGATTGATTTGGGTTATCTTCATTACTATTTGGGTATTGAAGTTTTTAAAAAACCAAAGTATTTCTTCATCACTTAGCATAAGTATGTTGGTGACATTGTGATCAAGTTTAGAATGGAAGATTGTAAGCCTCTCAGCATGCCCACAGAACATAATCTCAAATTGACATCTAAAGATTCAATAGATTTGGTTGATGCCACTAAATATAGACAACTTATTAGAAGTCAGATTTATGTGACTACTACTCAACTAGATATATCATATGCAGTTGGTGTCCTCTCAAGATTCATGAAACAACCAAGGGAGATTCATTGGGTAGTAGTAAAAAGGGTCCTTAGATATCTCAAAGGCACACAACATTTTAGGCTCAAATACTCTAGGACAAGTGACTTCAAACTAATTAGGTATGTATATTTTGACTATGCTGGTGATCATGAAGATGGAAATTCCACCTTGATTTTTCTAATGAATTTAGGAACAATGTTTGTCAATTAGAAATCCAAGAAGCAATCAATGGTGTTAATTTATTCAGTAGAGGTAGAATATATGTCCACTTTAGAGGCAACTCAAGAGATCTTATGGCTCAGAAGGGTTCTTTCATATTTGTAGGAGCAACAAACTTCATCAACACCTCTCATGGTTAACAACACTTCTACAATCTAGATGGCAAAGAATCCTGTCTTTCATGACCAAACCAAACACATCAATACCAAATTCTATTTGATTCAACACTATGTGAAAGATTACAGTGCCAAGTTGAAACATTTCCTGACAGTAGAGAAATGAGCAAAAATCCTAACAAAGGTGATTGGATGAGAAAAATTTCAAAATTTTAGAGGAATGTTTGGTCTAACAATGACCCCTATAGATTAAGTGGGATGTAATATTAGTATAGATAATATTTCTTAATTCCTAGGAGTAGTTCTTTTATTTTTTCTTCTTGTGTGTAACTCAAGAGCCCCATAGGAATATGAATGGACTTCTTGGTAGGTGAACTAAATATTCTAATTTTGGATTTAAATTTTAATGTTTTGCTTCCTTTCAACTTGAATTGTGAAATAGTATTTCATTTGCATTTCATCAATAATCTTTTTGGCCTGTCAAAAACAAAAAATATGGTTATTATTAACTAATTTGACCACAATTCAAATTAGGTCAACCCATTATATATTTAAAAAAATTATAGGGGTCCACTAGAGTGTAAAATATGTCCCATGGTCTTTAACAAGGTCAAACATATGTTTATCTTTATCATATTTGTCTAAAGTTAGTCGTATGTCATTCTAGGCCACTTTTGGGGTGATTAAATGAGCTTGTACAATTTTCATAGGAAGGCAAGTGTGTTCAAGTGTGATCTAATGTCCTACATGTCAGAATATGTCATATAAACCATTTTGAGACTGGTATCTTGTAGGTTCAACATTGAAAAAAAGAAGACAAGGCAGTTTCAAGGGAGTTTCAAGTAGTTATATGACCTGTACAACACATTTGGCATGTGAGATAACTTCAAGAGTATATATTGAGATCCCCTCAATTAATTTTTGTACTTAGGTAACTTTGACAGATCTAAAAATGGCAAAAACTGACCTATTTTTTGTATTCCTCTCTTAGACAAGCTAAATTAGTCAACCAGTTTCAGTGTGGTATGACCAATAAGATGTGAGTTAGAAAAAATTATTTTGGTGGGTGATAATAATATTTATCTCCTCCAACTTCATGGAAATATTCAAAGGATTGGTGATCTATGCTCTATGAACCATTGCTAAGACTGTTAGCTCCTCTTTTCTACCTACACATCTCTATGGCCTTTAGTTGTCTTCCCCATTTAGATTGTTCTATGAAAATAAAGTGGTGTACATGTTATTTGAGAGTGTGAACATCCTTATCATATTATATTTAGTCTATTTTTCATGTGTAGAGGTCAAATAATGAGTAAGACTACCTCACTTTATTCATGGGAGATACCATTGTGGTCTATAGATAGCATTTCATCATTTGTAGATTTACACCCTCCTAAAAATTGTTTCAAGATAAGGTTTTATGATGTGTTTTAGTATCTCATGGCATAATAATTAGTTATCCTTTTAATTCTGAGTCTCAAGGGAGTTTCAAGTAGGTATATGACCTGTACAACACATTTGGCATGTGGGATAACTTCAAGAGTATCTATTGAGATCCCCTCAATTAATTTATATACTTAGGTAACTTTGAAAGATCTAAAAATGGAAAAAATTGACCTATTTTTCCTATCACTCTCTTGGATAAGCTAAATTGGTCAACCAGTTTTAGCATGGTATGACCAGGAAGATGTGAGTTAGATAAAATTATTTTGGTGGGTTCTAATAATATTTGTTTACTCTAAATTCATGGAAATAGTCAAAGGATTGGTGATATGTGCTCTATAAACAATTTCTAAGAGTGTTATCTCCTCTTTTCTACCTATACATCCCCATGGCCTTTAGTTTTCTTCCCTATTTAGACTATTTTATGAAAATAAAGTGGTGTGCATGTTATTTGGGAGTGTGAACATCCTTATAATATGATTTTTAGTTTATTTTTCATGTGTGGAGGTCAAATAATGAGTAATACTACATTTTATTCACAGGAGACACCATTAAGGTTTGTAGATAGTATTTCATCATTTACAAATTTACACCCTCCATGGTTTTAAGATAAGGTTTTATGATGTGTTTTAGTATCTCATGGCATGGTGATTAGTTATCCTTTGAAGTATGAGTCTCAAAAGTGGCATTGATTGGGTGAAAAATCTAAAACATACATACATAATTAGTTTTCCCTATGACTGTCACCTACAATCAAGTGGAACTAACCTCTAATTAGTCATATTGATGTAAAAAGGAGATTTCAAGTAGTGTGAGAAGACTATAAATGTGAAATAATAATAATAATCATTTCAAATGGTTAGAAATTGGTTGTGAGAACCAATTTAGGACACATAGTCATATACCATATTGACCTACAAGTAGTCTCCAATATGGTCTAAGATTTAATACATATGAGGCAAAGGAGTGTTAAAATGGATATGTTTGAACTCATTTGAAACCTTCATTGATGTCTACGAGAATTGACAAGGGAATTGTGATAATGGTGAAGTCATAAGATGTAAAATAGACCTATAACCATGTCTATAGGTTGGAAAAGTGGCAGTTGAGAACTTTTCCCTTAAATTATCTAAATGAGGATTATACCTTACACTATGACACCCCATTGTGAAGTACCTTAAGGTCTAGATAGACCTAATTATTTCCATATTTTAGCCCAATACTAGAGTAATGTATTGATATGAGAAATTGGTTGTTTGTTCAAGAGAAGGTGATGTAAGTAGGTTTCCAATTCAAGTAAATTCTCACTACATACTCTTAATGAAATCTCTAGTGCATCAAGCCAAAAAGGATCTTGAAACACAACAATGACACAATGGAAGCATGGCCTATAGACATAGTGACTATGTTTGGTTTGAAATGATTTTAATGACCTCAAGAGATATCAATGGCATAAGGTATAATGTTCAAGGATTTACAATCACCTACAGGTCTCATATTCCCTAAATTATCATTTACAGTTAGTCTACAGACCCATAGTACATTAACGGTAGTAAGAGATGATAAGTACATCCCTAGGGAAATATTTGAGTCCATTTAACTATATAATGATATAAAATAAAACCAATAGGATATAATGTATAAATATTATACAAATGAGCACCTATAGTAGTCTCATGACCTTACCTAATGTATATCTACAGGTGACATAGTTTGACACATAGTAGATTGGCCTAGACAAGTAGAGAGAGATAAGTTAGGAGGTAAAAAGAATGGTAAGATGAATAAATCATATTAAAACCAACCTCATAGTGGTAGTGAAACATTCCAAATTTCTCTCCAAAAGAAAAGATCCTAACCAATAGTCATAACCTGAAGTATCTAGACCCTGCAGATAGTCATAATCCTATAAGCCCATATTAGGAATTTGTGATGTTGAGAGGTCTATCAGTATGATGTAGACATGAAATTTTGTACGTTATAAAATTATATTTATTTTTTGACTTTAAAATTAAATTTAACCTCATAAATATCATTAGGTTGCCTTCAAATTCTCTCTCATTAGAGAAATAATAGGTTACCTTTAAATTCTCTTTTACACATGGCTTCCTTGTCACATCAGGAAAACAAGATCAAACCTCATAGATAATTCACCATGCATCTTCATTAGGTTCACCTTGACATCAATGATAAAACTTCTCAACACACTAAATGAAATCACAATAAAAACATAAAACAAATAACTCTTTTATTTTCCTTGGAAATCCAACTAGCTTTGTTGAATGGCTTACTTGGCTTGTGCATCAAATATTATTTGACAATGAAAATTTCTTGGATTTTTCTCTCCTTAGAACCTTAGATTTCATGTTACTTGGCTTAATATTTGAGAATGGTAACAATACTTGAAAGGCATTTGTTAATTATAACACTACATCAAAGAGCTTGTTAAAGATATTTTTGCATAATAAATTTGCACCAAAATATATTAGAATTCAATAGTCAAGGCCTTGTATTTATATCCTT
Organism: Torreya grandis; assembly: GCA_037957365.1. NCBI lineage: Eukaryota > Viridiplantae > Streptophyta > Pinopsida > Cupressales > Taxaceae > Torreya > Torreya grandis. The sequence continues at coordinate 25,811 of JARHVA010008123.1, forward strand.
AGGAATTAACTCTCACCTTAGGTGATTTAAGGTTGAGTTTAGGCTTATAATGGGTTCAAAATAAATCTTGATGAGTTAAAACTAACTCTAGTTGAGTTAATAGTTGCCATGTAACTATGATTTGCAATTACTAGGCATGGTTCTCAAATTAGATATTTTAAGATATTTTCAAAGAGCTTCACAAATCATAAAGGAAATGATGAAAGGATTGGATATTTTGAATTTTGGAATTTCCTTTTTAAGATATTTTTTAATTGTAAATAGATAATTCAACCAAGCATTTAATCTTGTTTAACTTGTTAGTTGATTTTGGTTAGCATTTTAGATCTTTCAAGATTTTATATTTGTTCAAGTGCCCCACTTAAATGGTCCAAATGCCAAATTGATAGTTGTGATGATGCAAAGTGATTAGGGATGAATCTATTAGAGTTTAATGTTGTATATGGGCTAGTATCCCAAAGAGGGATGTTTCAACATGATTTTGAGCATTGATGAATGATGCACAAGTAATTTTTGGATATTAAGTGATTCCAAAGATTAATTTACAATGGTTGGTAGGAATTAGTCTGAAGTCTAGTTAAAATCCATTTTTAGCCAATTTTAGGTGTCTATAGTTTCCCCCTGTTTGGGAAGGCATCACAATCAATAGGCATAATAACATCTTCCCAAAGAATGAAAAGGTCTTATAGGCCTATGATTTCAACAACAATGAAAGATATTTGGATGCTCCCTTGATGAAGTGGTCAAAAAAAAGGATCAATGATCAATCCCTCAAAAGAAGGAAAATGATGGGACCAAAATGTAAAATTAGGTGGAAAAGATTTACCCACAAGCAGTTATAATCATTGGCATAGGTGGGGAAAAAAAGATAATGATCTCCCATATGTGGTTATAATCATTGAAAGGATAAGGGTAAGAGAATGATTTTCCCAATGTTAGTTATAATCATTAAAGGGGAAAAAAATGATTTACTACAAATAGTTATAATCCTTGGTAGGATAAAAACATGCCCCAATTAGTTAGAGAATGATAATAATTTGCCTATAGGTAGTTATAAACCATAACATCTAAATAGATCAAAACACCATGATTTCCCCATAGGTAGTTATAATCATTAGCTCTATTGGTGGGATAATACATAAGGATTTGTCTAAAGGTGGTTAGAATCATTGGCATTGCAAGTGGGACTAGATACAATGATTTGCCCAAAGGCAGTTATAATCATTGGTTGAATGATGAGAGTATGATGGCAAATTGGAATATGAAGATTACATTCTAAATTCATACTCATAGATTAAGAGTAAGTAAATATAGAGGAGAAAGATTATTTTGGGAAACCTTCTAGTATGGAGATGCATGCCCTAACTAGCAAGGATTAAAATTATGTCATGATTTGATCACTCTACATGTGGGAATGATTTGTGTTAGATCAAGATATTTTTAGGTACCAAGGAGAAGTATGGCGGCCTCATTACTTGTAAGATTTTTTGAGCTGATTTTTTTTGTAGTAGACGTTGGAATACAAAATACCATGAGGAATTAGCTGAAATATGCATAAGGATTGACACGTGATCCAATAAATAATTGAAAATAATGCACCAATGATAAAGACCATGATGACAATGTTTATGTATGAATATGGATGGAATTAAGTATAATGTGCAAAGAATCACCCAATGGATGCAATTTTACTAAGTCAAGGCACAACAAGCAAGTATAAAAATAGGCAAACAAATAATCAAATAGAAAGACAAAATACTAAGAAATAAAGTAATGAAATCAAACAAACAAAAATAATGGGTAATCACAATGTTAGTGTAAATAACATGACACAAATAAAATACCATACATTGCCCCTAGGCTATAAGATACAAGGACACAAACAAAATAGGGGAATAGAAGAAAAGGAAAGGGGTAGCTGAACTAACTCTAGATGCACTAGGCAAGTGGATGTTGCTTATATAGTTTCATGGATGCAGGGTCCAACATAAACTTTCAGCCAAAGTAGTTCTCCTAAGAGATGGGATAAAATAAAATTATTATGAGAAAAACATGATGGATGTCATATAGGAATAAGTAAAGGTCTCATTAAATTGTGAGAGCATGGGATGCTAGGCCAATAAGAATGGGGAAACTAAATGACAAGTGGTTTCCTATGAAATAACTAGGGTTCTTAGAATCCTTAAGGTAATGAAGTGGTTGATTTGGTGATTTTTAAGATTGTCTATATCTTTTGAAAAAATAATTGTAATTTTTGAAGCACCTCAATTCAATTGAGAATGACGAGATACTAAATGGTATAACTTGTAGAATAGTGAAATAATTCAAAGTTAAAATTGATCACAAAATGGTGAGAACATGATAAAGGGTGATTAAGCTAACCTCAAGATGAATTGAACACTACCTACATAGTCCTATTAGGACCTCAAGTCACTGGAGTTCTACCTTATAATGGAAGAAGCTAACTAGTTAGTAGTTAGCTCACAAAGTAGGCAAACTAGGCAAATAGCATAATACAACATAGGAATGGCAAGGTGGCTCTTAGAGTCATGATAAAAGATTTTGTTCCTAATTTTCCCATAGGTAGTTATAATTAGTAAAAAAAATTAGGTCAATGAAACTAATTTACCCAAAATTGTTTATAATTAGTAGCATGATAGTGGGACTCTAACTTACCTAAAGATAGTTATAATCAATAGCACAAGAAATGAAATGAAATAAGAAACTAAGGATGAAATTATTAAACCACTATCATACTACTCCAAAATATGACTTTTATCTAGAATAATGATTCAACTACTTAAACTTGATCCAAATCATCTCACTGAAGGTGCCCAATAAACCAATGGAATGGAACCAAGGTCAAACGGTGGGTGGGGAGGATAAAAGCAAATTTGGTCAATATGAAAGGCATGGTAGAATGGTATATGGAATGGTACAAAGAAGAGTGTTGATATTATGTTATAAAAAAAAATGGGCCTCATAGATAATGCTTCAGGTCTTTGAAGTGAAGTAATACTTGAGGTGTATAATGTTCATAATCTCATCAAGTTTATCTCCATCTGGTGTAGCAAGCTTATATGCTTTAGATCCATAGTTTGGAATAATGATATATGGGATAATCTAGTGGGTTTTAACTTGCCCTTGTGATTCTTATCAATCATGGTATTCTATTAGTTCTCTTTGAGAACAATATCACCATGATTGAACTCTCAATGTTTGACTGAGAGGTTATAGTAACCACAATGTCTCTTTTAGTATGCTTGAAGGTTGTTGATAGTGGCCATTCATTTTTCATCAAAAAGATCTAGCTCTTAAAGGCAAGATAATTGATAATATTCATCATATAGGACATCTTTTAAAGAGATGCATAGATAAGGTAACTCAACCTCAATGGGAAGAATATCCCTAGTTCAATAAACAAGGGAATATGGAGTGGCTTTGATTGGGGTATGGTAATTAGTGTGTTCTGCCTAGAGGGAGTGAAAGATTTGGAGGTGCCAATTGTGGCTAGCATCATTTACAATATTTTTAAGGATATTGATAATGGTTTTGTTTGATGATTCAACTTGGCCATTACTTTATGGGTAATATATGGTAAAAACATGTTGAGTAATGTCATACTTGACACATAGCAATTTGACATCCTTTTTCTTAAATGATATGTCATTATTATATTTAATATTGGATGGGATACCATAACAACATATGAGATGGTTGAAGATGAACATGGAAATATTTTTTCTAGTCACATAAGTGAGGGGTATAACTTCAGCCCACTTAGTGAAATATTTGATAATAGTAAGGATATGTTTATGGCCATCAGAAGAGGTTGGGTTAATCTTCCCAATGAGATCAAGGCCCCAAGTGCCAAATGACCATGGTGCGAGCATTGCTTTGGGTGTTTTGGCTAGGTTATGAATCAGACTAGCATGCCTTTGAAATTTATCACATCTTTTGACATACATAACTACATCTACATCCATATTTAGACAATAATACCTAGTATGTAGGAGATTGTTGCATAGGATGACCTTGGTTGTGTGGGATCCACATACTCCTCCATGAAATTCTCATAAAACTAATGTTGATTTTGTCAAATTTAAACAATGAAGTAGATTTTCATTAAAGATACAATGGTAAAGGTTAGTCCCATTAGGGTATATCATGTATATTAGTGACCAAAGGCCCTTTTTTATTTTCATGATAGTTTTTGTGGTATAATATGGTCATGAAGGTAGGTAAAAAGGTCTAAATACCATATAAAGATGGGACCAATAATATCATAGATCATTGTGATGGTTAAAATTGAATGAGCATGTACTAAAGTATTTTCAATGAGGAATTGACATTTTATTACCTTTATTGGATGACATATCAAAGACCCAATGGTGGCCATGGCATCTATCATCCTTTTATTATCCCTTGGTATGTATTCAAACTATATGTTGGGAATCTATTGCTTAAAAGTGTCAATGATGGCCTTATATGGCACTAGCTTGTCATCTTTGGTTTGAAAGTGGTTTGTAACCTAATTGATGATTAACCAAGAATCACCATAAACCTTAATATGTTGTATATTCCACTATAATAATTTACAAAGCCTTGTAACAAGTGATTCATATTCAGCCATGTTATTATTACAAGGATAGTTGATACAAAATGATTTAGGTATAATATCCCCTATGGTGTAATAAAAAAGAGGCCTATCCCCAATCCATGTTATGTGAATGATCCATAAAAATATAGCTTCTAGTGTTGTTCCTCAAGAGGTTTTTTAATAATGGTCATGATGGACTCATCTAAGAATTAGAAAGTGAGAGGTTTGGTATCAAAAATGGGAGATTCAAAAATATGGCCTACAAGTACATATCCCTTGATGGCATTATGGTTGAGATTATATCTCTAACTCGCTCGAAATCATGATCCATTTAGCCATGTAGATTTGCAAAGTTATCTTGATACTAGATACTTGAGGGGATCAACTTGGGAAATATTTATGGTCTTATTGTTAAACATCTAATATCACATTTTCTGTGTTGTAAAGACCGTAGTTAAACAGGATTTTTTAATAGGCATATATAAATTTATATTAATATTCAACTAGTATATAGACTAGATAGTACATGACATGTTTTTTTCCATTTTCATCATATTGAGATACAAGTGTCCCTAAGGTGTTTTCTATTATAGAGAGGTACATTAGGAACAATTTTCCTAGCATAGGTGGAAATAAAATAGGTGGACTGGAAAGATATTCCTTGAGATGTTGGAAAGATTTATGGCATTCATAATCCCAATGAAATGAAACACCTTTCTTTATTAAGTGTGTAAATGGGTGGCATTTGTTAGCTAATTGAGAAATGAAGAATCTGATAGATTGAGTCTTAACCCACAAACTATAAAGATGCTTTAAATTATATATTGGTGGCATCTATGTAATGACTAGTACTTTGGTAGGGTCAACTTTAATGTCTCTATGGGAGATGATGAAACTCAATAGTACGATTCAAGTAACACCAAAAACACACTTCTTAAGATTGAGTCTGACCTTCTATTTGTGTAGTCTATCAAATTTTCTTCATAACACAATTGGATGATCGACTCTTGTCTTTGATTTACCCAATATGTCATAGATGTAGTCCTCAATAATGTCATGCATCATATCATGAAATATGATAGTCATGGATCTTTGGTATGTGGCCCCAACATTATTGAGATCAAATGGTATAACTTGATAGTAAAATATTCCCCATGGAGTGGTGATCATTGTCTTAAGTTGGTCTTCTAGTGTAATCTAGATATAGTTCTATCTAGAAAATCCATCCATTAGTGAAAGCATATGATCAGAAATTAGGTTCTAAAAAATGGTTTCAAGTCAGAGTTTCAATGGTGCCACACTATAGATCTCATTGAGATCTTTCCAATGCTTTTCACAATTTACAAAATGGACACCGTATGCAAAAGTTATAGGCCGCTGAAGTTTTGGTTTGACAGGTAAAAATTTGGTGTCGTAAAGTGACGTGGCAAAAAAATCAGTTGCAAAAAAATTGGCTTAGGTGTTTTTTATTCATATGTCATTTGATATTTTCAAACCTTTCAAAGGCACCAAAGGAGGAACCTCCATGCCACCCAAGGAAATATTCAAACTTGGCACCCAAGAAGGAGTCAAAGCACGTAGAAAGGAGAGCCTGAGCACCTAGAATGGAGGAAGGAAGTTTTGAACCCTTGACCTCCCATGTAAAAGGGATATGCCTTGACCACTTCAGCCATGGGTCTTGAAGTGTTATATAAGGCACTAATTTTTACTTGAATTTATAAAGTTCTGGACTGTGTTTTTTATTTTTAAAGGCCGAGACTTTGTAAAAGCTTTGGGAAAGCTTAGATAATGGATTTGTATTCATTTTCTAGCCATAATACTCAGTCTTAATACTCTTTTTATCCAATTTGCATATTGAAAGAGTATTTTTAAGCCCATAGAGGAGATTTTTAGGACTTTTGAAACAACTTTGCAAGTGTGAAGACTCACAAAATTTGAAGGTGCCAGGCTTGGTTATCAGTCACAGTGAAGGTGAATTTTAGAATTGAGAGATCAACTTGTAGGAAAGTTTTTTATTGTTTCCAGGATTTTGAAATGCCCTTAATGGAAACGGTCCACTCCTTTGGAGAACCTAGAGATGTAGGCATCATTTGTTGAGCCAAACTCCATTATCAATGTTGGATGGTAATTTGTCATTTGCTTGCACGTTTTAATTCAATTTTTTCTGATTTTTTTAATTATGAAATCATGCGAAGATTCAATTTTGACAATTTATGACATTTGATGTAAAAAAACAAAATTCGATTCAATAACCGAGAAGATTTTTATGCCAAAACATTGAGATGCAAGTTCTTTTGAGTTTTTTGAGAATTTGTTAAGTTTTGAGAAATTTAGTATTCATAATTAAAACTTCACTTTGAGTTGATTTAGTGTAGTTTATAGATCAAGTTGGTATCAAAGTGGTTAGAATGCAAGGATTGCTTCTAGTTGTGTATTGACAATTCTTCTAGAATAGTTGGATTATTAGTTTGCAGATTGATTATATTGCAGTGTACAGTGTGGAATTAGTTGTTTACAGGAAACCATGGGCAAGTTGTCACAGATTGAGTTCATCAAAGATGAAAATGCAATCTTGAAATGCCAAAAATTTGCACTTGAATTGCAAGTGGCAGAGTTAAAATCAGAGCTTGAATCTAAGGATGAGCTCTTGATTAGATTGCAATGTGGTGAGTGTGAAAAATTAAAGCCTTCAACTTTAGATGTAGAGACTATGACTGAGTGCAGTGTAAGTTTTTCACCATAAGAATCTTCATCTTCTTCTACCATTTCAGATTCAGATTCTAGTAATATTGTTTTGGTGATTTTGAAAGATACACTAAGGGCATAGAATCTAAATTGTTGTTTAAAATGGGTTATAATGGAGGAGGACTTGGTAGAGATAGCTAAGGTATATCTAACCCAATTCAGGTTGAGCATAGACCTCTTCATGTAGGTTTGGGTTATACTAGTGTGCAGGTGGATGATGGAGAAGTTTCATCCATGGCTAAAGGAAGGCGAGCTTCCAATAGTGAAGGTTATAGGCCACTAGTTTAAAGGTGTAAAGGTAAAAGAGGTATTGAGATTCCACCTCCTGATTCTTACACTAAATCTTTTGATCCATTTGATACTCTTAAGAAGTTCAGATATAAAGGATAGAAGATAATGCAATCATTTCCATGCACTTTTTGTGGGATGAAAAACCATAGTGCTAAGACTTGTTGGAAATGAAATGCTTTATTGAAGTAGATTGCATGTTTGAAAGACCATTTTCATGTTAAATTGGGAATTGGCAAAAGGGGACCCTCACCTAAGAAGGATGTTTGTACTCATTGTAAAGTGAGTGGACATAGGATTGATAGATGTTTTAAGCTTCATGCATCTTCACATTCAAGTAATGTTAGAACTAAGATGATTTACAAACCTCTCACTAAGGTTAATGAAGCTAATTCAATCCATAATGCAGCTGACAATACAACCCAAGATAAGATAAAACCTACAAGTGAAAATCCATTTAAGAGGTTAAGTCAACAATATGCAATTGATAATGAATCCACAGAGACAATCAATTTCACTAGGAAGAAAGAATTGGTTAAGTGGATTATCACTACATTCTTTTTGCAAAGAATGGTTAAGAATTCACCTAAGGGAATGAACAAGCTTTGATAAGATGTAGATTAGAGTTGGTGGGAACACTTCAAGATAGGTTTACCATATGAAGTTTTTCAATTCTCACTTTTTGATAACTCTAGGTTTTTGAATCTCCTATTTATGCTGTGTGAGTTGTCTAGAGGACTTGAACTCATTTGATCAGATGGAGATAATAGCAAAAAACATGTTGTAGGTTGAGTTGATTCCTTGCAACACTTATTTGACTACTATTTTGAATGTATCTTTGGCACATGGATGTATAGATTCATGTTTAAGACCCTTTGGGCATGTTTAGATGTTAGGCAACAAACACTTTTGGTTGTTTGCATTTGCTTAGCATATAAGTCCCATACTAGGGCATTCTATTGCAACATGTCCACAACATTTATTGTATGTTATCAGCATTATAAACTTGTCTTGCAGTTACATTGGGAGTTGTTTTAGTTTTTGGCAATTCACTGCTTTACAGGATGTGACATTTGGGGAGGCAGTTTTGGTATGTTGTAATCACTTTGGCAGTTGCAGAGTCACTTACTAATGCCTTTGGATTAGGCATTTTTATATTTTGATTGTGAATCATTTTAATGAAATTATTTATACCTCTTGCTATGATTGGGTTTTGTTTTCATGGATGTAGTAGAAGTTATAAGTTTTTAGGGGATATTGGACTTTTGGAGACCAAAAGCCTTCCATTAGTGAGGTGTGATCAGAAATTAGATTCTAAAAAATGGTTTCAAGTCAGAGTTTCAATGGTGCCAAACTATAGATATCTTTGAGATCTTTTTGACACTTTTTGCGGTTTGCAAAATGGACACCGTATGCAAAAGTTATAAGCCACTGAATTTTTGGTTCAACAGGTAAAATTTTGGTGTCGTAAAGTGACGTGGCAAAAAAATTAGTTGCAAAAAAATTGGCTTAGGTGTTTTTTATTCACATGTCATTTGATATTTTCAAACCTTTCAAAGGTGCCAAAGGAGGAACCTCCATGCCACCCAAAGAAATATTCAAACTTGGCGCCCAAGAAGGAGTCAAAGCACCTAGAAAGGAGAGCCTGAGCACCTAGAATGGAGGAAGGAAGTTTTGAACCCTTGACCTCTCATGTAAAAGGGATAGGCCTTGACCACTTCAGCCATGGGTCTTGAAGTGTTATATAAGGCACTAATTTTTACTTGAATTTATAAAGTTCTGGACTGTGTTTTTTTATTTTTAAAGGCTGAGACTTTGTAAAAGCTTTGAGAAAGCTTAGATAATGGATTTGTATTCATTTTTCAGCCATAATACTCAATCTTAATACTCTTTTTATCCAATTTGCATATTAGAAGAGTATTTTTAAGCCCATAGAGGAGATTTTTAGGACTTTTGAAGCAACTTTGCAGGTGTGAAGACTCACGAAATTCGAAGGTGTCAGGCTTGATTATCAGTCACGGCGAAGGTGAATTTTCGCATTGAGAGATCAACTTGCAGGAAAGTTGTTTATTGTTTCCAAGTTTTTGAAATGCCCTTAATGAAAACGGTTCACTCCTTTGGAGAACCCGGAGATGTAGGCATCATATGTTGAGCTGAACTCCATTATCAATGTCGGATCGTAATTTGTCATTTGCTTGCATGTTTTAATTTAGTTTTTTCTGATTTTTTTTAATTATGAAATAATGCAAAGATTAAATTTTGACAATTTATGACATTTGATGTAAAAAAAAACAAAAACCGGTTCAATAATTGAGAACATTTTTATGCCAAAACATTGAGATGCAAGTTCTTTTGAGTTTTTCGAGAATTTGTTAAGTTTTGAGAAATTTAGTATTCGTAATTAAAACTTTACTTTGAGTTGATTCAGTGTAGTTTACGGATCAGCATATCATACCCCATTATGGACTCAAATATCATGTCAGTATTTGGCAAAGGAAAGTCATCCTTAGGGAAAGCCTTATTTTTATTTTTGAAATTAGTGTAGATTCTAATTCCTTATAGATTTTTATTGACTAGAAAAACATTTGAGATCCACTCTGAATAGTAAATCAATCAAATATTTCTCTTCCAAGTTTTTTTTGAACTCTTTCTTTATGAATATAGCAATGTGAGGGTGCATCTTAAACAATATTTGCTTCATGATTTTTGCATTAGGATGTACAAAAAAGTGGTGTACAACCAAGGTGGGGTTCAAACCTATAATGTTTGAATAATCCCAAGCAAAGATGTCAAGAAATTCCCTCAAAAGGGTTGTAAAGATTTAACATTCCTCCTTAGTGAGGGACAACCATATTTTATCCATTTTGGGTCGTTTGGAGCCCTGATGTTGACTTATATAGTATATTCTACAAGGAGAGTTGAACCATCTTCTAAAATGTTTGACAAAGATTTGAATTGGTTTTTAGCTACAATGTCCTCTATTTGGACTAGTTCTTCAAGTTCTCCTAGGCAAGATGAATTAGAATCTCCCAATGGTAAGTATGGACATGTTAAAAACATTGTTGGAAACTCTTGGATGATTTTATCAAAGCCATGATACTCTTCAGAACTAAAATCAAACCCAAAAGTAAGTTCATCATTGGTGGTATCCTGAGCTATGTTTGAGTATGGATGAACACCCTCATCTAATGGAAACTAAAATAGGTTATAACCAGAAGACTGGCCTTTCTCTTTACTTTTACCCTGATCAAAAAGTGCCTCAAAGAGGTTTTCAATTTGGGACCTCAATGTTTTATTTAATTATTCATGGCTAAGGGTGTTCACCCATTATCAAAAATAGGCTACAGTATCTAGTTTTTGAGAACCCTTGTTTGTGGTCTCCCAACAAAACATTATCCCTTAGGCCTAGAAAATAACAAAAGGCCTAATCATTCTCAAATTTTTCTACAAGCACAATGTATTATTATTGGTCCCAAGATATAAGTTGAGGATGATATAAAGGAATAAGACTATGTCAATTATTTGAGGTAATATTACAAATGACATGGGTGTCAAACAAATTGGTATTGGCTAGGTTTTCATAAAGGTTGTGATTGAACTCTAATTAGATGTCAACATTTTCATCACTAGTCATTAGCATTGGAACATGAATATGAAACTTGGGCTCACCCCTAGGTGGTTTAAATATAAAACCATAGGTTACTTTGTATCATGTTATAGAAATTGGATCAATATTTCTTTATTAATTTGGCCTAAGGCATTCTCTTTCATAGGCTTCATTCTCTATGATCATGTTATAAATGGGATACTTGGCATTTTTGTAACAATTAGCTAGTTTGTCATTATACAACTAGGACTCATCATTAGCAAGTGGGTCCTATTCTTGTCCAATAGCTAGTACAAAGATGATAGGATCTAGACTATGAGTTTTCTTTTTATTTGGTGTTTCCATTCCATGGAAGGTGACTTGGATTTAGGTCGATCATATGACTTGAGGTTCTATGCAAGTTTGGCAATGTGAAATGTGTCATGGGTCAAATATTCTCTTGGGCTATCAGCGCAAATGGTAAAATGATTAGACAACTTTGGAGTAGTCATATGGGAAGATGAATCAAGGGTATTTGGGTCTATGCAATTATCCTCTATAAAGTTAACAAGTATTTCTTTCCCTTTATCCTTTTTGGAAACTAGATCTAAGCAAAAATGGTAGTTATAGATTTCATACTCACCCTCCAAATGTTTGTAATGTTTGAAAGGATATAGATCTCCATTGATAGTGACCTCCATACTTAAATGGGAGAAATTGAGACAATGGTCCAATGTTGATTGGATTTCATGAATTTCATGTATCTAAGGCCTTCACAAAAGCAAATTGTATGACAAATCTAGGTCTAACACATGTAAAAATAAATTATGGGTAAAGGTCCTAATGATAAATGGTAAGCTAATGGTGCCTTTTGATTCTCGCTCTTTACTCTCATAGGTCTTGATAGTGATCATTCCTAGTTGGAGATCAATTTTTGTGTATCTAAGATGCTTCATGAGCTTTAGAGACATAATATTTAGGCCCGATCCATTATCTATGAGGACGCGCTTCACTTTGCACCATGTTATGACATCTTTAATGTATAATGGATTTTTATAGAGAGAGCTAAGGGATGACATATCACTTTGGTCAAATGTTAACTATTGGCCTAGGGATAGATGTCCAAATAGAGCTTGGAATTTAGTTAGGCTTATGTCATTAGAAAATTGGGATTGGCCTATAAATGCCATTAGGATGTTCTTGTGAATGGTAGATGTACACAACAAATCCAAAATGGATATTTATGTAGGTGTCTTTCGAATTTGCTCCACAATATCAAACATCTTTTATTTTAAAACTATTGGTCAAATTTCACTCCCAAGTTTTCATCTTTCAAATTTGGCCAAGGACAATATTCAAAAAAATTATTCAGAATGAGTTTTCTCATTGAGCTACAACAAAACTACCAAGTGTTATTTCATTCAAAGACTTTGTTTTGGTCTTTTGGCTAGGTGTTATTTCCTTTGGAGTTTTTCTTTTGGGTCTTTTGTTTTTGACTAAGTGATTATTTATTTTAGACTTTTCATTCAACCAAGTGTCAAATTCTTCTAGATAATTTGTTTGAGATAGATTTGTTAAAGATGAAGACTAATTGCTTTGAGAAAATTGTCTACACAATTTCCCCAAAAGATATCTTTTCAAGTTGAAAAGGTCATCTTAAACTTTTCTAAAGGGAACTTAAATTTTTTTAAGGGCACCTCCATCTTCCTAAAAAGGTCATTTTCAACTTTTTGGAAGGGATCACTTCAACTTTTATGAAGGGAAAATTTCAAAATGCTGAAAGGTACTTTACAAAAAATTTGAAGGGTATTTTCATAGGGAGGACCAAATAAAAATTTCAAAAGTCATTTTAAATTTTCTAAAGGGACATTTATAAGTGTTGAACAGTCATTTATGGATTTTCAGAGGACCATTTATTTTGACCGAAAGGCAAAAATACAAAAGTTTGAAGGGCCAAACAAAAAGTCTGAAGAAATTCTTGTGGAAAGATTGTCTGAGGAATTATTTCAGAAAACTAGTCCACATTGAAAAGATGTCAAATCCCAATTTTTTTTTTTTAAAATTTGGAAAGGAAACAAAAGGCCTAAAATATTGTTTATAAAAATTGTCCCTAGGAATTGTTAAGAAAAATCTCGAATGAATTCTTTTGGGAACAGTGCTAAGACAAAAAAGTCTAAAGGAGCAAAATAATCAAGGGAAACAGATGTTTAAAGGAAATAAATATCTAAAATAAATACCCAAGGAGTGATGACCCACAAATATTAATTTAAAATTATGTAAAATATTCATTGATGTTACATTACTTGGCAAGAACATTAGACCAAAATAGATAGGTCGATGGTTTGAGTTGTTGCTAGAAGCTAACCCAAACCAAAAAGCTCCCATGAAATTGACAAACATAGGTATCTAAAGGATAGCTATCAATTAGAAAGATAATTTTATAAGTATAATCATGAGTTCCATTTACCGATGTATTGATATTTGTTGCTTTCCCTATTTTCAATTTCAAATGCCCATGGATGATCTTTCATAGAAGTAGTTTTCAATGCCAATTCTAAAGGTTTTATGCCACTTTTCACCATTCTTATGACTTGTTTCAGAAAAGTACACCTCCTAACATGGCATGAATTTACACACCCATCTTTCACATGAAATTTTAACTAATATCCTCATATAGACACATGTCCAAGTGACTCTTGAACTTCCTTGGCTTGACCTCTCTCTCAAAAGCTATATATATGCATTCTTTTGGCTTGTTTCAACAGCCCCCACTACTTATTGGGAAAATTCTAGCCAGATTTATACTTGAATAAATCTTGAATAAATATATAAGTGTTGTTTCCACTCATATTCTATAATATTGAGTAATGACTTGAATCTTGTTGGTCTAGTCTAGTGAAAGGTTGTCTTTTCTGGCTTGTACTCTTGATGGTCTACCAAGTTGCAAAAAGGAGATTGTTATAGGTCTTTG
>JARHVA010008123.1:45000-422500 GCA_037957365.1 Torreya grandis
ATCTTATTTTCTACTTACTTCACTTTACTTAACATCGACATTATATGTTATCATATTTTATTACCAAAGCACAATCTTGTGTTTCACTCACATGACACATGATGAGATTTTATTGGGGCATATGTATATAAATAATAATTTCAAACTTTTATCACTTATTGACACTTTGTACATTTTAAGAGCCCATAGATTCTCAATCTCTCTAATTTCATGCCTTAAGGGGTGCAATGAGAAAGGGATGAGCAGACCATTAGTGCTTCATAAGATTGTTATGCCTTTTTCCACTTTTCATATAAACACTTGTATATTAAAAACATTATACCTAAGTTTGTTCTTCTCAATTGTACCCATTCCAATCATTTGTCATATTTTATCCTTCCATTGTTTGCCTTATCTCCTTCTGGTCAGTCGGTTATACTAGATCAATTGGGTTGACCCTGTACTATTGTAGGATATTTTTTTACTTTGAGCTTGTTAGCCCTTGGCTGACCTAGCTTAGGACCTAGTGAATTATTTCTCAAAAACACACAGGGTCAACAGGGTTGAGCCTGTATAGCTGATATTTATAAAAGGATTTAGGGTAAGCTCTACCTCTATATACAAGTTTATTTCCAACCATTTGAGAATATAGAAGTGAATAAGAATAAGTGTGAATGAACATATGATTATTTACCATTATAATTGAGAAGTAAAGCTTAGGGTTCCATAATTTCTTTATAGATATGGATCCTATCTTGTGGAGAAGTCTTTTGATGCATAGATAGGTTGTGTAGCCTAGAGATGATTTAGCTTTGTTATCCTTACATACCACAACAATCTCTTGTGAAGAACCTTGGCCAAGGGAGATATTGAGGCTCAATGAGTTAATCTTCAAAGGTAAGTATTCCCAACTTTATTTATCCTTTGTAAGAGTAGATAGATAATGCAGTTGTGTTTTTCTTCCATGCATTGCGATTACATATACATTGATGTGATTATAAGTCTTCTATGCATGTTTAGTTTAGTTTTCCTTTTAACCCCCCCCCCCCACTCTGTACCACAAGATTTTGTGAGTAAGAGATTATATTTATTTTCTTATTATTATATTCAAGTGAAATATAAAACATAGGACTCTTTTAGGGTTATTACATGATTATGTTAGATTGTAAGCTTTGGAACCCTTCCTAGCATACTATATTGTAATAAATGATACCCTAATCAATTCTATTAGATCCCCATATTTTTCATGCTCCTGATGAACAAATATATTACCAATCAAAAGTGTAGGTATGCTTTATCTTCTTTGATCTAGTATTTATTTATAGACTTGATGCATTTTTGACTGCATATAGTTATTACTATTATAGTTGTTATATTGTGGAAATGGGTTTTGATATATACTTAGGTTTTTATTGGATATAGAAGCTCAATTATCCAATTTAATCTCCTAATTTTCCAACATATTTTCAATGAGGTGTTTTATCTACATATAATGATGTAAATTATGTCTATGAATGTGGTGGTATTCATAGAACTCATTTTATCGATACAAGTCTAGATAAGGAATGCCCTCAGGGTAGTGTTTTAGAATAGACCAACTAATAAAATTAGTTGTGGCTAGGCTCTCTAAGTTCACTACAAACTCAATGAGTAGGAAAATTTATCCTTTGAGGATGGTTTTTCAAAGGTAATGGTTTCT
This sequence comes from Torreya grandis, assembly GCA_037957365.1. Lineage (NCBI taxonomy): Eukaryota > Viridiplantae > Streptophyta > Pinopsida > Cupressales > Taxaceae > Torreya > Torreya grandis. Next base: position 46,679 of record JARHVA010008123.1, read on the forward strand.
GTATTTGTTTTGAAAGTTTAGGTTGCTACAAAGGTTGTGTTTGTTGGATAGGTTGTTGACGAGGACAAATTTACATTTGTGGCATTAGTTGAGAAGATGGTGTTTGCATCATTTTGAAATGTCATGACTCGATTACTCTATTTACAAAAACATTCTTTTTTTGATGGAATTGCTTGGTATTTTCATAATTACTAGCCTGATCTGTTGCTGACACTTGCATTTGGATTTGGTTTTGATTTTGGTTCAAATTTTGTCCATTTATTTGGTTTTGGTTTTGATTTTTTAAAATGAGTTTAACTTTACAATCCCTTTACTAATAATGGCTTTTTTGATCACTAAACCTTTGTCTATGATCTCTTTAAAAGTGTGTACACATTGAAACTCCAGATGATAGGATATCTCACTATGAAAATTCTTGGTAAACACAATAGCTATTTATTTGTGTGGTAAGTTATGGATGAAATGGCTTGAAAGTTCTCTCCATCATTGTAGATAGCTTGAAAAACTTTCACTAACTTTATACTTGGCTTGAGTCAAAGCTACCAATGATATCTCTTATTCAAGATTAAAGGAGAAATGTCGCACAAACTTGTCTGAAAGGTCATCAAAATTAAACATTGAGTTCTTTGTCAATTTTAGGAACCATTCCAAGGCCTATCCTTCTAGACTTTGAGGAAAAAAAGTAGGAGGTATATGTCAATATAAGCCATTGGTTGGAAAACAAAAAAGAATTCTATTAAATGGGCCTTAGGGTTTCCTTTACCCTTGTATTTGTAAAAATTTGGTGGTTCATACCCTAAAATAAATGGTATTTATAGATACTCCATGTTGAATGGTAGTAACACACATCATCCAGCTTGAAATTCTTAGCTTGGTTTCTAGATTGAATGTAGGTAATTGCATCCTTTATTTATTGTAGTTCTTGTGCCAAGAAACTAGATGGGACATTGGTTTGAGTTGGAGGCTAGGTGATCAAAGGTGGATTACGTTTACTAGGGTATAATGGATGCATGGTTTTTTGTGTAATGTTAACTTAGTATGGGAATTGACTAGGAATATGTATACATGGATTAGGATATGATTATTGGAATTGCATGCATTAAAATATGATATTTTGGTTGGTATTTAGTATATAGGCTTGGTTTTGGGGGAATTAAGGCTAGGATGGAAGGATATGGATTAGGGTGAATTATTGTGCATGTTACAATTGAATAGGGACTTTCTACCATCTAATTAATCTTGGTTGATTAAGTGGAACTTGTGAACAAAGGCCCCTTCATTGGATTTGTGGCACATTTGGAACAAAAGGAAATTACTACCTAATTGGTACTTGTTAGACAATAATAACTCTTTTTTGCATGAACACCTATTGTGGAGTAGATGCTTATAGATTTTTTGACATTTTTCATTGACCAATAGACACACATTGTTTATTAGATAATGTATGTGATTATAAAGGTATGTTGGTCTACAACTGAAGAAGTTTACTTGTCACTACCTAATGAGGTGGAACATTGGTTCCCCTATTAAGGTGGTAAAATGTTGTGCCTCTGCTACATTGGTATATTGGACTATGCCTATTATTTTGGAATGTTAATTGTCACATATTATGGTGGAGTAACATTCATCATGTTGTGTTGAGGTAAGGCACTAGTTGTTGTTTGACTACTTAATCCTTGTAGTTGCATTCTTGATGAAATAGTTGGTTGAGGATTAGAGGTAACTTTTTATGGTTGGGATGTAGAACTTCCTACCCCATGCTATTGTGAAGAACTCATGTTTTAAACTAAAGCCACTTTTTATGGACTATTTTTTTGTATATTTAAACCATTTTGGCATAGCTTGGATGACACTTGCATGTTATCCATCATGCTAAGCACATTTGTCTGCATAGAAGGAGTAGACACTTCTTCAATACATGGGGAATTAAAATGTCTCCAAATAAAGTGATATGTATGAATGGTTCTATACCTATATTATCTTGGCCTATTAATTCAATCAATACCAATATTGAAGGAGATAACTCAATGAGAAGAGCATTTGACATGGTCATGTTATTAAAACTACATGTTACGTTCAAATAGGTTTGATATGTTGTCTTCATATTTAAAAAATGTAACAACCTCATTAGGTTAGATAAAGAATTATGTGAATTTATTTTATTTAATTAAACATATATACCATAAATAGTTTATACCCAAGAATCTAAATATAAATAATACATATATTCAAGTGATAACAATAATTGAACACATTACATCTTACATCATAGATCTCTAATGTCATGAAGATGCTGCATAAAATTAATATAGAAAGTAATATAACTTAGCCACAATTGTTGTAACTCTGCAATCTCCATTGCCAATATACAATAATAAGTAATTATTATTCTTCATGACCATACTTAATAATAATATTTAATCTGATACAGTGTACATAATTTAGATATTTGGCTCCCCAAAGCATGAGCTCCCTAGACTCTCCAGTATCTATGGCAATCTCAAGTGTCATCTCAATAGCAGTATTGATGTGTGGAGAGAGAGCATCATCCAGTAACTTTACCACACAAACCACAGACCAATGATCCCCCACACTAATCTCATTAAGGAATGGTCCTACCTTCATAGATTAGTAGATAGTGATAGTGTGGGAATGTAGAGAGACTAACAAGTACCTGTGTGTTATATGATTCTAAACTAAACATGTAGTGTATCATAGAAATTATTTATATTTCAAGATATTGCACTAACATGTGAACCATACTCATAAAATTATAATGTCTCACTAAACATACTTTGGCCCAGAGCTTTACAAATAACAAATGATAATGATCTAGATTAATCAATTTCATACACACCACTTTATCAAACATCCTTCATCTAACATTGTAATGCTAGTAAGATAGTGAAGTCCATATCACTACTTACTCTACATTAGCAATGCAGATTGGTCAAATATAATTCAACCACAATATTCATAAACTTACATCATACTAGCAAATACATCCCATGATAGGCTATACATAGGAGTAATAATAACATACATTAAGTCTGTTTAACATATGCATGAGTCTTCCATTATATTATATCCCATACTATAAATAATGATTACAAATATACCACTCAGGTAAACATATAGTTTATCTTTTCAATTCAAAAATATAATCGGTTTCTATTTATCTACACCCTATGACATCCCATTCTACCATAGTCCAGTGTTCTAAGACTTAAATACTAGATTTACATAAGTAATAACATGAATTAGTCTCAAATACATGAAATCATAAGTGTTACACAACTATATATATAATAAGTCATCATTCCATGGAATACAATAACATTCTAATATAGCTTTAGCTAAACTCCCAAGTTGGCATGCACACATATACAAGTTTTTCTAGCTATAATAACACACACTATCCATATCAATAACCAATAGGTATATAATAAAATAGTCAGATGTAAATTTGAGTTTGGGTATAATCACCACAATAAGTATCACATGAGTATAACACAATTTTATACTGTAGTACCCTATGATATCCCATACTATCATAGGTTCCCAACTACATAACAACATATAAACCAAACTTATGATTTTCAAGACTCAACTGACTCATGCATATAATAAAAATTATACAATAAACAATTATACCACTCTGATATACTGCATAACAATAACATGCATCACAATGTACCACTATACATTAAGTATAACAAAACATTTATAATAACATACTTATATATGTAATGCACACATATATCCCCTATTGAGTACATATAAAATCAATCATTGATATTATTATTAGTGATTCAACTAAACCCGTTATCCTATGGACTCATTTTCTTTTAGGAGACTAATCCAAGGGTTATATCTTATTGATTCTTAGGTAATTTAATGACTTAATCCAATCATTTAAAGAGCTATCGATAAAATATGTACATACAATCACTTACACATTCTAGTGTGTTCCTCATGAAGGTATTATAATGATATGCCACTTCTAAACCATGTTTTAGTTTTCTAATCATAACTACGAGGTATAGTAAGTCAATCATGAAGTGGTTTTAAACATAGAGATCACACTCTTTACAATAATAACCCAAAACATTATTTTCCCCAAAACCACAAGATATCCATTTTCATAATCAATTTATATTTGGGGCTTAATAATCAATCATTCATTAATCAACTTAATCACTCCTTTGAATTTCTTGCTAATGTTTCACCCAAAAATAATAGCTAAAGGAATCTACCACAAGTTTTCTAATTACACAAATAGTCGTAACCAAATACATTGTCAAAGTCCTTGCAACAATTTTATATATAATAAAATATCTAAAGGCTCCTCAAAGTTTAACTCACAATAGAGAGTATCTATGTCCCACCTTCCTATGTTTGACAATAATTATTTAATTAGTCAAGTTCCAAGAATCATAATATTCCATATTTATTTTATATCATAACTAATATATATAGTCTAGTTAAATATACATATCTAATTTAATATTAACAAATTACATATATATTCTAATGGAATATATATCTAAACACATGAACCATGTTTTGTAGTAGGTTAATGACCAAACCCAATGGTAAAATAATTCTCAAATAAAGATGAATATTTACTATGATACAAAATTTTGTTGGATATATTGTAATGAGTTATTGGTAACCTAATCCATGATACCTTAAATATTAATAACTTGATTAATATATATGCCCCTTTATGATCATCTATTATCACCATAGATTAGTTTCTATATGTAATCCATTTTTGATATTGTGTACAATATTAAATATCCAATTTCATATTATAATATTACATAACCAAATGCTAACCAAAGCATTGAATATTTATTGAATTCTTTTTGGTTACATATATATTTGATTTTAAAACATCTAAGATGCCCAATAGATCTATTAATTTATTTTACTCAAAATATTATTAAATAATTCATTGGTATATTACTAGAATATACTATTATTGGTGTTACATTCCCTCACCGCATCACTAAAATTTAATATTTATATCCTTATACATGGAATGACTAAATTCATTCAGAGATCATGCCAATATTTATGTTAATGATATGGAGTGAATAATGTTGAGGGTCAAACATTATATCAATATTAGTATTTTATCATCCACTTCTAAAATAGATTTTGCTACATGTTTTGGCACTACAGTTTTATTTTTCATTATAAATACCCAACTAAATGTGGGTCTCCATATAACCTTCCCATCAATTCACACTAACGTAAAATCAAATATGCACTAACCAATGTATAAAAAAACTTGAGATGGGATAAAAGAATGTCACTTTCAAAATATGATTGTTAAAAGCAAGAAATAGACCTGAATCAACTTGTACTCATAGAAAGGAACATGATCTCAATACACACACACACACACACACACACACACACACACACACACACACACACACACACACACACACACACACACACACACACACACACACACACACGTGCACGCGCGTGTACACACACACACACATGCACACATGTGTACACACACACACACATGTCCTATCCAAAGAAGGAGAAAAATGCATATTTATAGTCTATTGAAAGTGCAGAGGGGATTTTTGAGTTCATTGAAATCCTTGGATAAAATAGATCATAGTTCAACTTTAGTTGAAATAATTGAGATAAAAATAATTATGGCAGTGTTGCTCTTGGGCTAAGTTAAAGAAATGAAATGAATAGAACTTGATATGGAAATAATGCTAAATTTGTTGGATACAAGGCTGCTTTGGATGGTTCAAACCCTAGATGTGGTGATATCAAAGATTTCATGAAGGTAGTGAAGAAGGTAAAGATCAATGCCTTGGTCAATTAAGAAAAGGATGCCATCAACTGTGAGGGTATTCAAAGAACAAGTTATTTTAAATAGTTTTTATTAAGACATAAAAAACTAGTTTCTACAATTATTGTAATAAATAATATTCCTTCTTAGAGTGTTGTGACTCAACTTGTATAAATGTTTCCTTCTAAAGGGACTGGTATAATATAGGGAAATTATTTTACCCTATTATTGTATGAGATAGATGATGCCAAATTCACTATTATCCTAAATCAAATACAATGGTCTAAATTATAATGCTAGGTTGGTTGGGTATTAGTAAAACGAGGCCAAAATTAAGAAACAATAAATATAAACAATGACCTAATTTTATTTTATATATTAATGTCTTTTACAACCCAAGAATGCGTTAAAACTAGACATCAACAACATCTACCATTTTACATGATCATGCATAAGTATTTAAAAATTTTCCCTGATCACACTTCAAAATTCAAAACATTACTTATGTAGTAGTTCAATACATCCTTGGGTTTTCCTCCCTAACTGACTCACCTCCTTCTCCCAATGCAACTTCTACACTTTTTTTTAAATAATCTTTCGTCCTTTAACAGTGAGTCATAGTCCTACTTTAAAATATTTCCCTATGCTTAAAACATTATCTTTCTTTTTTTGGTTTTACCTTTTTACTTTATTCCATTTTATTTTTATTTTATTATTTTCCCTTTTTTATATTTTTATTATTTATTTATTTTCTAAATTTAAGACTTTTGATTCTTTGCTTTAATTTTTTTTCCTATTCTAGTTTGAAATGCCTAGTTCCATTTTAATTAGACCAAATTAACATTTAACCATATTTAATAAATTTTAATGAAAATCTCTAAATTCATAAATAATTTGCATTTGAATTTTGTCTTTACTAAAATTGATTTTACATGCATTAATGACACATCATACCAAACACATAAATAAACTTATAATTTCACCTACTCAGGTAAATCATAGAAAATAACTTTTCAAATAAGCCCAAAACATAGCACAGGCAATTATTTTAAATGTATTTCTACCATGACTAACTATTGTGTGTGTGCAAGGTTTTTCTTGCTCTTTATAGACCTTCAATGTCTCCATCTACAACATCATCTTCGATGATGCTCTCACTCTGGTATGCTCGAGAGAAAAAATTTCATGCATCCACTTCACAACACACAAGTTATTAGATCATTTCACATGATAACAATAATCAATAATATAACTAAAATAACACATTAGTACACTTAAAATGTAAATGTATATATAAACTAGTTCACAATAAACAATCTTGTCATTACATCTAACTGAGCAACATTCTATTATCTTGAAATAACATAAATCTCAAGATTTAGTCAAAACTATATCCAAATCTAAATTTGTTAACTACAGATATTCATAGATAATCTATAAATTTTGTCTGGCAAGGCATCGAGATGTAACATCCTTCCCCTCCAAATATAGTCATTTCCCCTAATGATGGTTATTCCTAAACAAGTTCCTAATAAAAAACACTTTTTAGCATAGAAATAACATGATATACAATGTTAAATTAAGCAAATAAATAGAAATTTACCTAGAAAACTCACCATAGTTCCTTTAAATTTCACTATTTCTGGCGTATTGGTCCCATAAGACCATGCTCAATGATATTTTATTTTATGTAAACAATGTTGGCAAGTATTACTTACTCTAACTGATTATGTCATGACCACCTCAGGGTCCAAAATCATCAATACATGCCTATATACTATAGGACTGACGACTTCTATTACCTTGAAGGGTCCCACATATCTTAGTGGAAGTTCACCGACTCCTCAAACACATAAGATCATCATACATGTTAAATTAAATGACTGAGGAGAGTTTCACAAAAATCTTCCATCCCTTAACACATCTCTCTATCCTAGAGAGTGTTTTTCTTATCCTAGAGAAAATTAATTAGGACATCTGGTAAGAATAATGTGTATATTTTAATATTATCACTACTCTATGTAGCTTCACATAATTATAACATGTCAATACTGTCACTACTCCACATATTTCCTAACAAGTATGATGATGAATAGAAATGGTAAATTTAAACTATACAAAAATATGGAATACTCATCCATATGGAATCTCTATCCATCGTATACATGTGTATGGCCATACAACTAAATTTGATAAGTTCTACCTATCAAATCCTAGATTCAACAAGTCCATCCATCGACCCAACTTAGTACCACTATCTAAATTAATGTGGGGCTAAGTAAGATACCATCCTATCAATTATAACTCACATTCTTAATTCACCACTCTTCCCTTAGGTATCCATAACATAATGATCTAAAAATGTGTACAATGTTTTCAAAGAATCATAGTTTTATGTTATCAAATCAATGAAGAAAAGTTAAATGCTAAATGATTCTACAAAGAGATCATATAATAAATCTGTAATTGTATCAAGCTACTATTATCCATACATAACTAGTATCATATTTCATGGCCTTAACTTATATAATAACATACATAGGTCAAGAATCACATCATTCTTTCAACCTTATAGGGATATAAACAAAACAATATCTCATTACTCGCTTAACTAGCACACAAGTTAAAATTTTATTCCAACTCATAGATTGACAAGATGTTCCACACATCCTATACCCTACTCACTTCTGATGAAAGGTATACAAATATCTTTTTAAAACAGCATGCATTCACTAAAAGAGATCAGTATTAATCTATACAAGGGTGAATAATATCATACTAATTGTAATCAACTTATAATTCTTAGTATATAATTATATGAATCATGGTTTGTCACCTCACATGGTCTTAAAATCTTAAATTAGATCAATTAATTATTCCAAAGAGTTATAAGTAAAAAATAGAGAAATATCATCCCAGAAACTCTTACATACCTTCACTAGGTAAAGGTAAACACCACAACTCCATGTTACCAAATACTAACTACTTACCCAATCTTGTAAGTATGTTATCTCAATCTATTTTCACAACTAGGAGAGATATACCAATCATAAAGATGTATCCATCTATCCAATTTTAAAACTTATCTCTCACCAAGAGTAGATAACTTTGTCTCACAAATTCCAAGGGAGTATAGTAAAATAACATTAAAAAACAAGTCTCATTTAACATCATGCATAAAATACTCCCTCTAACAACATCTCAATAATGTCAAAAGAGAATAAGATAATATTGACTCATGTATAATCCAATTAAGAGGGATGATACCACATATCTTAAGAGTGAAAATTCCATAAGTGAACTCCTAATATAAAGGAATTATCAAGAAAAACAACACTCTACGAAGAAGATTTCCACCGCCCTAGGTGGTACTAAAAAAAGGGTCTTATAATATTTTCCACTCTTAAGATTTATGAATATAAACACAAATCTAAGGCACATAAATTTATGAGAAGCATCTCGAGCTTAAAAACAATCAAAATACAAAACACAATGATAAAAAAATGACTAAATAATCAAGAATGATGTAATCATACTCAAGGTGTTTGATCTAAGTGATCAAACTATGGTAGAAAAATTTAGTTCATAACTCATGAAATATGCCATATACCCATCTACCCAAACCTTGAATACAATCATCACCAAAATGAAACTTAATAATTGATATCCTAAACAAATCAAAGGGATATGAGTTCTCTTAAGGGCACACACTAAATGTCCCACACAATTTTATGAAAGTCACAAAACTCCAATAGTCACCAAGACATATAGGAGAATCTATCAAGTCTCAAAATTCCAATCATCGTGTAATAAATTTCTACAATGAGACACCACAAGTAAAAAATTCTAGTACAATACTTCATGAAACTAGGTCCACACTAATTAACAAAAAGACACAAAAATGACAATGGACTCATTAGGTCCAAGAGTTTGAGCCATAACTCTGATACCACATGTAACAACCCCGTTGGGTTAGACAAATAATTATGTGATTTTTTTAATTAAACATATATACCATAAATATATTACACCCAAGAATATAAATAGAGATCACATATATATTCAAGAGATGAAAATAAGTACACACATTACATCTTACATCACAGATATCTAATGTCATGAAGATGCTACATAAAATGAAAATAAAAAGTAATATAGAAACTCAACCACATCTGATGCAACTTTTCAATCTCCATTACCAATATAAATTAATAATTATTTATAATTATTCATGACAATAATCAATAATAATAATCATTCTAATACAATGTACATAATTTATATACCTAGCTCCCCAAAGCATGAGTTCCTCAGACTCTCCAATCTCTATGGAAATCTAAAGTGTCATCTCAATAGTAGTACTATTGTGGAGATGGAGACCATCATCCAAGTGCTTTACCACACCAAACATGGACCAATGATCCCCCACACTTGTTCCATCATGGAATGTCCCTCCCTTCATGGATGAGTAGATAGTGACAATGCAGGAATCTAGAGAGACTAGTAAGTACCTGTATGTTGTATGATTATAAATTAAACATGCAGTGTATCATAAAAATTGATTCTATTACAAGATATAAAACTAACATGTGAACCATACTCATGAAATGATAGTGTATCAGTAAACATACTTTGTCCTAAAGTTTTACAAATAATAAATGATAATGATCTAGATCGATCAATTTCATACACACCACTTAATCGGACTATCTTCATCTAACATTACAATGCCAGTAAGTTAGTGAAGTCCATCTTACTCCTTACTCTACATTATCAATGTAGATTAGTCAAATACAATTCAACCAAAATATTCATCAACTTACATCTTACTATCAAATACATCAGATGGCATGCTATACATAGGAGTAATAATAGCATATATTAAATCCATCTAACATATGCATGAATCTTCTATTATATTATATCCCATACTATAAATAGTTATTACAAATATACCACCTAGGTAAACATATAATCTAGGTCTTCAATTCAATAATATAATTGATTTCCAATTTTCTACACCCTATGGCATCCCATACTACCATAGTCCAGTGTTCTAAGACTTAACTAACAAATTTCCATTATAAATCACGTGAAGTAGTCTCAAATACATGAAAACACATATCATTCCACAAAATAGAATAACATACCAATATAGAATTAGCTAAACTCTCGAGTTTGCATGCACACATATACATTTTTTCTAAATTTAATAACACGCACTATCCATAGCAATAACCAATATGTATAAAATAAAATAGTCAGATGTAAATTTGAGTTTGGGTATAATCACCATAGTAAGTACCACCTAGGTACAACACAATTTTCTACTATAATACCCTATGATATCCCATACTATCATAGGTTCCCAACTACATAACAACATATAAACCAAACTTATGATTTTCAAGACTCAACTGACTCATGCATATAATAAAAATTATACAATAAACAATTATACCACTCTGATATACTGCATAACAATAACATGCATCACAATGTACCACTTTACATTAAGTATAACAAAACATTTATAGTGTGTAATGCACACAAGTATCCCTTTTTGAGTACATATAAAAATAATCATTCATATTATTATTAGTGAGTCAGATAAACCAAATTCCAATTATCCTATAGACTCATGTGATTTTAGGAGACTAATCCAAGGGTTATAGCCCCCTAATTTTTAGGTGATTTAATGACATTTTTTAATTTTTTAAAGAGATACTGATAAAATATCCACATACAAGCACTTGCACATTCTAATTTTCTCCTCATGAAGGTATTCTAATGGTATGCCACTTTTAAACCATGTTTTAGTGTTTTAATCATAACTATTAGGCATAGTAATTCAATTATGAAGTGGTTTTAAACACATAGATCACACTCTTTACAATAATAACCCAAAACATTGCTTTTCCTAAAAATACAAGATATCTAGTTTCATAATCAATTTATATTTGGGGGTTAATAAACAATCATTCACTAATCAACATAATCATTCCTTTCAATTTACCACTAATGTTTCACCCAAAATTAATAGCTAAAGGAATCTACCTCATGTTTTCTAATTTCACAAATAGTCGTAATGAAATACATTGTCAAACTCCTTGTAATGGTTTTCTATATAATAAAAGATCTAAATGCTCCTCAAAGTTTAACTCAAAATAGAGAGTATCTATGTTACACCATCCTATTTTTAACAATAACTATTTAAATAGTCAAGTTCCAAGAATCAAAATATTTCATATTTGTTTTATATCCCAAGTGATATGTAGTCTAGTTAAATATACATATCCAATGTAATATTTGAAACTTATATGTGTGTGTGTGTGTGTGTGTGTGTGTGTGTGTGTGAGTGTGTGTGTGTGTGTGTGTGTGTGTGTGTGTGTGTGTGTGTGTGTGTGTGTGTGTGTGTGTGTGTGTGTGTGTGTGTGTGTGTGTGTGTGTGTGTGTGTGTGTGTGTGTGTGTGTGTGTGTGTGTGTGTGTGAACCATGTTTGTACTAGGTTAATGACCAAACCCAATGGTAAAATAATTCTTAAATAAATATGAATATTTATTAAGGTAAAAACTTTTGTTAGATATATCATAATGAGCGATTTGTAACCTAACACATTGTACCACAAATATTAATAACTTGGTTAATATATATCCACCTTTATGTTCATTTGTTATGATCATATATTAGTTTTTATATGTAATTCATTTTTGATACTATGTAAAATATTAAATATCCAATTCCATATTATAATATTGCATAACCAAATTCTAACCAAAGAATTGAATATATATTGAATTCTTTTTGGTTACATATATATTCTATTTAAAAACATCTGAGATGCCCAATATATCTATTGATTTTTTTTACTCAAATTGTTATTAAATAATTCATTAGTATATTACTAGAATATATTATTATTGGTGTTACATTCCCTTACCACATCACTAAAAATTGATATTTATATCCTTATACATGGAATTCCTAGATTCATTCTAAGATCATGCCAATACTTATGTCAATGGTATAGAGTGAATAATGTTGAGGGTCAGACATTATATCAATATCAATATTTTATCATCCACTTTTAAAATATATCGCACTACATATTTTTGCACTACATGTTTATTTTTCATTATAAATAACCAACTAAATGTGGGTCTCCCTCTACCCTTCTCATTGATTCACATTAAGGTAAAATCAAATATGCATTAGCCAATGTATAAAGAAACTCAAGATGGGATAGAAGAAAGTCACTTTCAAAATATGATTGTTGAATGCAAAAAATAGAGCTAAAGTAACTCGCACTCCCAGAAAATAACCTGACCTTAGTACATATACATTATGTGTGTGTGTGTGTGTGTGTGTGTGTGTGTGTGTGTGTGTGTGTGTGTGTGTGTGTGTGTGTGTGTGTGTGTGTGTGTGTGTGTGTGTGTGTGTGTGTGTGTGTGTGTGTGTGTGTGTGTGTGTGTGTGTGTGTGTGTGTGTGTGTGTGTTTGTTCTATCCAAACAAAGATATAAACACATATTTGTAGTCTGGTGAAAGTGCAAAGGGGATTTCTTAGTTCATTGAAATCCTTGGTTGAAATCGATCATACTTCATCTTGAGTTGAAATAGCTAAGATAAAAAAATGGTGGAGGTGTCGTTCTTGGGTTGAGTTAAAGAAATGAAATAAATAGAACTTGATATGGAAAAAATGTTAATGTTGTTGGACATAAAGGCTGCTTTAGATGGTTCAAACCCTAGACATGGTGATAACAAGGATTTTATGAAGGTAATGAGGAAGGTGAAGATCAATGCCTTGGTTAATTAAAAAATGGACACCATCAGCTATGACAGTATTTAGAGAATATGTTTTTTTAAAAATAGCTTTTATTAAGACACAACAACCCAATTTATATAATTCTTGCAATAAATAAGACACCTTTCTAGAGTGTTGTGACTTAACTTGTATATTTTTTTCCTTTTAAAAGGACTGGTATAATACAGGGTAGTGATTTTCCCCTATTATTGTATGAGATAGATGATGCCAGATTCATTATTATCCTAAATCAAAAACAATGATCTCAATGGCAATGCTAGTTTGACTAGGTATTAGCAAAATGAGGCGAAAATTAAGAAACAATAAATATAATTAATGACCTAGTTTTCATTTGTATATTAATGTCTTTTAAAACCCAAGAATGCATTGAAACTAGACATCAATAACATCTACCATTTTCCATGATCATGCATAAGTATTTTAAAATTTTCCTGATCACACTTCAAAATTCAAAACATTACTTACTTGGGAGTTCAACATTTCATTGGGTTTGCCTCCCTAATTGACTCGCCTCCTTCTCCCAATGCCACTTCTGCACTTTTTTTTTAAGATAATCATTCCCTATTTAAGATCGTGGTGTAGTCCTACTTTAAAAGATTTCTATATGCTTTAAACATTATCTTTCTTTTTTTATTTGTTTTATCTTTTTACTTTATTCCATTTTATTTTTTTCCATTTTTTTAATCTTTTTATTATTTATTTTCTAAATTTAATACTTTTGATTCTTTTCTTTAATTTTTTTTTCATATTCTAGTTTGAAATGCCCAATTCCATTTTAATTAGACGAAATTAGTATTTAACCATATTTAAGCAATGTTAATGAAAATATCCAAATTCTTAAAAAATCTATATTTTAATTTTGTCTTTACTAAAATTGATTTTACCTACATTAATGACACATCATGCCAAACACTCAAATAAATTTATTTATAATTTCACCTACTTAGGAAAATCATAGAAAATGACTTTTCAAACAAGCACAAAACACACCATAGGTAATTATTTTAAATGTATTTCTACCATGACTAACTATTTTGTGTGTGTGTGTGTGTGTGTGTGTGTGTGTGTGTGTGTGTGTAGAATTTCACTAGATATTTATAGACCTTTGATGTATCCATCTACAACATCCTCCACGATGATGCTCTCCTCTAGTGCACTCAAGGGAAGAATTTTCCTTCATCCACCTCACAACACGTAAGTCATTAGATTGTTTCACATGATAATCACAATCAATAATACAACTAAAATAATGCATTAATAGGTTTAGAATGTAAATATATACAAAAAAAAAAGTTCATAATAAATAATCATGTAATTACATCTAACTAAGCAACATTCTATTATCCTAAAATGACATAAATCTAAAGCTTTAGTCAGAATTATATCCAAATCCAAATTTGTTAACTGAAAATATCCATAGATAATCTAGCAATTTTGTCTAATGAGGAATCAGGATGTAATAAAAAATGGTCCTCCATGAGACCTTTTCCTATGACAATCAAATTGGGATTTTGGTATGACATCGACACGAGCACTTGAGGATTGCTAGAAGAGACTTGTTTGATGGTTTGTTTATAATATATAGTTAAATCCACTCTAACTAGACTAGGCACATTTTCATGGGAGAAGTCTACAGGAAACTTGGACCCTACCTCTATTGCTCTAACTAAAACATTGTCTTTATTTTCAAGCAAGTGACAATAAAAAAAATAAGGATGATATGTCAATGGCATTGTAAATTAATATGATTGTGGTTGAACTTGGTCCACAACCTAAGGTACGTTATCAAGGTACTGGACTATTTGTTCTTGGTCCTACTCTGTGTATGGATGTGTGTTAACCAAATAGTGGGCTAGAGGATCTTGGCTCTATTCCCTAGATTCAATGTTGTAAGGAGGATAAGGATCCATCTCATAAACTACATCATCACCATAAGGGTCTTAAACAAAGTCATATTGTGTGACCACATTATCATATTCTTTATTATACATGGCTCCACTATGAGTATAGTGAGACATAGTAAAACCAATGATTAATGTTTCACTAAAAAGGCTTAGATTTTTACAAACTATAAAAAATAATTTCTAAAGGATAAATGGTTTGAATATGGTCTAACTTGGTTTAAAATCGAAGCTATATCTATAAAAGGTTTGTACTAAAACTTGAAATAAATAGTCTAATGTCAAATGTCTAACATCAAATGTATTACACAAAAAGTTCAAATGGATGAAATAAAAAATAGAATGCCAAAATCAGGTTATAATTGTTTCAAAAAAATTTAATATAAATAAAACAAAAGTTGCTAGGTCTTTCAGAAAAGGCACAAAATCTAGGCTCAAAATAGGCTTGTGTTAGGTCTTTTGGAAAAGGTACAAAATCTAGACTTTGAACAAAATAAGGTAAGAGATTTAATCTAAAAAAACTATTAGGAAATATTAATATGAAATTATTTTATAATACCAATAGTTTTATTGTGTAAATAAAACTCTCAAGATATCTCGTACAAGAGAGTTTTAAGGAGGAGTTGAGGGAATAAAGGGATGAGAGATATTAAGAAATAGATTTCAGATCTATGAAGAGGTTGATCAATGTTGACTCCTTGTATAAATTAGACCACTCTCCTATATAATTTACCCTTTGATGATGAATAAAATATCTAAATGAAATATATGTTATAGTCTGATTTATTTTTTGCAAATATGGGTTAATCATTTTATTTGGTATCAAAGCCATTTATGGTCTTGACCCTATGAATAATGAGAAAATAATTTAATATTAGCAATATTATGTGTGGATATTTTAGTAATTATTTAAGTTGATTTTAATATGATTTTTGCATTTTAACAAGTGAATATTTATAGTCTATTTAGCAGACCTATGTGTATTTAGGCTTATGGACTCTCAGCAAGCTGTATATCTGGTTTTGGTCTTCATTTCTCTGATAGGGTTTCCATTAATAAAGTTTTATATTTTAAGATTTCATATTGGAATTGACTCACCTTCATCAAACTATGATCCACCGAATTATGCTCCTATAGAATGGCATTTCCATGTGAAGTAGAGATTTATGCAAATACATATTAAGAAGCCATGTAATACATTCAACACACCACATGGATTTCCATTGAGTATATTTCAAATATCTTTGGATGATAGCTTATGTATTCATGGGTTTGAAATCTCCAATTAAACTATTGTGCCTCTTAGCCATTCCAAAAATTGCGTAATTGATTCATTAATATCAAGTTCAATTTATATAAAGTGATGGTATTAGATAGATCCCATATCAATTTTATTTTTACCTTGCTCTTGCCAAATAACTCAAAGATAATTTTAAGTTGGTTTTAGCTTGGAGCTCTAGATCCAAGTCTGATGGTTTAATCATATGCTAGGATTTTATCCATAGTCGACATAAGACAATAGTTACATCGTCTCTTTTTCATTGTTTGCCTGTAAGTCATAGTCTTTGTAATTTTTGTTGTTACTTTCTCGTTAAATAAGATTACTTTTAATATTTGAAGTATACAACAATTTTAAATTGGTCATATGTTATCATTAAGATAGTGATTTTCATTTTATCATTATTTGGTTATATATCCAATTGTTGGTTTTGGGTATTTAACCTAGGGTCAAATTGTAAATAGTCTTAGTTTCATATTGTCGAGTCAATAATATTATTAGTTTTTATTGAGTCTTTATTGACTCAAGATCATAAGTTTGTAGTTTATACAATCAAAAGAAAAAATGTAAAAATGTCAAAGTATTTTTTAAGTTTTTTTCATATTTGTGTCAAGTCAAGAATTAGAGTTGGAGTTAAAAATGTTTCTAGTCAATTTTTGTCAATGTTACCTCAAATATAACTAGATGAATTTTCACTTGTATGTGATGTCTAAATTATGGGGGGATTTATCCTTGGAAAATTCATACATATGAGATTCATCAACACATTTTTTGATTAAGAAACAACCTATTAGAGGTTGGAGGAAAAAGGAGGATGGAGGAGAATTGTCTGTCCCATTAGCCATTATTGATGGGGTACCATTTTGCAGTAGTGACACTTTAATTTATATTTTCAATTTGTTTTCTGTAGTTTGAAATAGGAATATAAGTCTATCCATGTTCATGTAATTTACAAATATATTTCCCTAAAAGTAAGATAGTATAAGACATATAGACCATCAATACTAAATTTAGTGATGTTCTTATTAAAATTAGTTGTTAGGTGTGTTCCGACTACTTTTTGATTGGTTTTGTTGATGTTCCTAAATTTTGTTGATATAGTTCCCTTTACATAATTGGTATATTCCCAAGTGGTTGATACATGTTCCCACCTTGGAGGAGGTTGTCTTGATTGGTTGATAGTGTTCCCATTTATTGGTTGATTAGTTCTCATAATAAAAGTATAAGGAAGTAGTGAAAGGAAAGTTAAGACATGTGTATGTTTCTTAGATAGAGGATGGTGGTTCTACCCATGTTCATACTAAGGGGGGAATATTAAGAGATATTAATATTAAATTTGTTTATAATACTAATATTTATATTGTGTAGATAAAACTCTCAAGATATCTCATAGAATAGATTCTTAATGAATAGATTATTTTATTATGTAGAGGTTATATGTGACAATGAACACTTAAAAGTTTTTCTTATGTTGAGAACCCTTCATTTTGTGCACTCAAGAGACCTCAAAGCATGTTTTCTTGCCTTAACATGAAAACCATGACCTCAAACCTTATGGAAATGTTTGAATAAAAATTTCATACATATAAAAAACCTCATCTATCCATACTTGCCTTGGAAACATAACCTCATACCCCATTTGGCCACCTTCTCTCTCTTTGTTTACATAGACCTTGACTTGTAAACCAGGTTAGGCCTAGAAGTTGACCTTCTAACTATTGTCTAATATCTCAATAATGATTATAAATTCCATAAAACCTTGTACCATGCTCAAATACTTCCATACATACTTAATATTATTTGACATCTCATAGCACCTTATTATGTCAGATAGGGTATAGAGATGGTCTAGTTGTATACTAGGTATGTGGGTCTCACCCTTTTAGGCTCACTTCGAGACTCTCATGAGTGATATAACATATAATATGCATGATAAAATAATTTAAAACAACCAATTATGCCTTTTTTCATCCATCTCATCAGGACACCATGCCCATTTATGTCTAAGACTAGGCAACTTATTTACACACATTCTTAAGTCACTTACTAGGTTCAAACACTTGAAAAATTTGATAATTGACCTTGAAATACTCCATGGTTCTTGTATAACTTATTAATATTACTTTCATTATCTTAGGAAAATATCATACCTATACACATACCTCTTCATTCTCACCATGCACATGCTTATCATATGATTATTCTTGTTATGACTAGGCTTCTCAAAACACCTTGTACTCAAGACACATTACACTCAAACACACTTTAATTTTTGACCTAAACCTTGAATTCAAACTCAGAAGAATAATTAGGTTACCTTAAAATTCTCTCTCAAAACAGATAAAATATGTTTCCTTCAAATTTTCTCATATTACATAGATTCCTTGTCACATCAGGCACACAAGCTTATACCTCATAGATAACTCACTACACATATTCACCAAGTACACCTTAAAATAAATGAAATAAACCTTGAAATAAAATGAAATTAACATTGAAATTAATGACAACACTTCTTAAAAAACTCTCCCTTTGTCATTGATGACAAAACTTTCTTCAAACTGACCACTCTTATCTTCCTTTTTGAACTTTCACCCCCTTTGACATTAATGACAAAAGTCTTCCAAAACTAACATTTGGAAACACAATTTATTACAACAAGAGATCAACACATATAATATGAATTATTAAAGTAAAACTATACCCATTACATCATGCACACCTCTTTCAAATGAACTAAAAACTCAATACCACTCACCTTGTTCTTGTCATGACTACACTTGGAGCTTATGAACAATTTGAATAGTTCCCCTTCAAAAAAACCATTAATCAATTTTTTGATGAGAGAGTAGTGTCTCCATGAATATTAATGGAGTCACCTCTCTTATCATATCACTTAAAACAACACAAGTTTAGGAGATTTCCATATCAATAGGCTTGACCTTTTCATCTACCATTTGAATATCAATATGAGTTGACAATATACATTATTAATTTGATTTATCTTCTAAAGTATGATCTACCATAAAAAACATTCCTTTTGAGCTTGTATATTGATCATGACTTACCTTCATTTCCTTTATTTTCCATGCATTCATTTGCCTTCTTTCTAGCATTCTAGGGGCTTCAAACCTCCTATTTTGACTTGATGACCTTATAACTTTGTAAGGACAAGATTTTTCAATGTGTCCTTCATTATGACACCTATATAAAATAACTTAAAACATACTTCTTGAATGATGTGAACTATGAGTCCTTTCATAGCCCCATGAGTACTCATTCTGAGAGGGTCTTATACACTTTCTTGCTCTATGACCAAACTGATTGCATACAAAATAGTAACCATTTAAAGAACTAACATACCCTTTAAAATTTGGTTCTTTGATAGGTCTTTTCATGTTGACTTTCTTGTCTTCAATATAATTTTATTTTATTTAAGCTTCCACTTTTTGGTCTTCTTTGAAACCAAGACCTATTTTGTCAATTACAAATGTTTGACTACTCAATATATCATTTAGAGCCTTGGTGCTCTTTTCAAACTTAAAAAATATCTTTAGTTTTCTAGATGTTTGATCCAAATCAAATTTCATGTATTATAATTTAGTTTCATATCTAATGAATTATTCCTCTTTAACCTTTAATCTTTCATTGACTACCTTCATTTATGCCTCAACTTGATTCATGATCTCATCATACTCCTTGGAAGTGTTACTTAAAATGTCCTCAAACAAGCCAATCCATTTCTCATAGTCCTTAATTGATTATCTTAGTTTGTGATTATTTCTCCTTTAGAACTTTAAATCCCCTCAATAACTTACTAACTCTACCTCAATGTTCACTTTAGCTTCTTCTTCATTTGATTCTACATCAACAATAAGGCCTTTCCCATTTGATCAACCCTCATTATTTAATTTATGTCCATTAATAAGGTTTCATTATCATCATGTTTAGGTTCATTACTATAATCATCATTATTAGATGCACTTGAGTCACTTACATCAGAAGAGTTATCTTCTTTAGTATAAAAACTTCTCTTGTTTTTGAAAGTTCCTTTCCTACCTTCATACTTCATGAAATCCTTATTTTTATTAGGCTTATAGGTATTCTTATAATCTCCATGATATTCATGTTGTTCTTCATCATGCTCAAATTTATCTTTTTTAGGACACTTGGATGCAAAGTGACCAATCTTGCCATAGTTGAAACATTTGAATGGCAACTTACCTTTGTACTTACCAAATCCAAACTTCAACTTCCTTGTAAACATGACTATCAATTAATCATCTTCAACATATGACCATTCATCATCCTTGACCTTCTTGACTTTTGACTTCTTCTCAACTTTGAAAGCTTCTTCCTTCTTGGGAGGTCTTCATTCATTAGTTATCATCTCATAGGTAGTCAAACTTCCATGAATCCTATCCATCTCTTGTTTGGCTAAATCTTGCATATCTTCTACTACAAACACCTTAAATTCAAACTTAAGATTTACTGATATCAATACTTTATAAAAAAATGTAGATTCTTTCATATCTTACTCAAATCCTCTAATGAAAATGAAAACTTCATCAACCTTCAATAGGTAATATGCAATTATTTCATCTTCATTCATCTTCAAACATTCAAATTATCTCCAATGGGTTTGTAATTTAGCCATATTCACCTTGGTGTCTCTTTCATATATGGTCTTAAATATGTCCCATATATATTTGGTTGATACGTAATTCACTACCTTCATAATCTCTACCTCTAATAGGCCATAAAGAATGACATTCATTACCTTGGAATTGTTTTCACTAGCCTTCTTACCTCTTGCATCAGTTGGGGCAATAGGAGGAACACTATAGCCATCCACAAATGACTTTTAGATATCATGTCCTTGATACATAAAATATATATTCATCCTAAAATTCCAAAAGTCATAATTTGATCCATTAAATAATGGAGCCTTACTGGTAGAGAAACCACCTTGAGCTTGTTGACTATCCATCCTTACTTCTAGGATTTATTTTAAGTCTTTAGACCTTCTTTAAAGGACCAGGATCTGATACCAAATGTTTGAATCCAAATGAATGAGATTTATTTGAATAAATATTCAAAAAATTAATTATAATTTTTTTCTTATCATACATGAGCCATCAAATCAACACACATATCAAGAAATACATAAGTAATCAACTAGTCAATAACCAAATAAGATTACATAAGTCAACACACCATATATGTAGGAAACACTCAAGGGGGAGAAAACCAATTGATATATAAAAATTGACTACAATACTATAATATAAAAATCAAATTTAGTTAATCACTGACTTAACATGGAACACCAACTCAGCTAGGCTTTAGTAAGCACCCACTTGCAAGCAGGCACCAACCCCATAGGTGAATTATCACCATGTCATCCACTTGATATATTTTATCACATTTAATAAAACCTATTTACCAACCAACTTATTATGACCACTTATTCATATCTTAATATTCTTTTCCCTCTCAAACTACCTTTTATCCTTCTTTGCTCAACTAGTCCTCTTCTTGACTTGATTAGGTCAAATGACCCTAATTTTCATATACATAGTCTCTATAAAAGCTTCATAATAGTTAATATAATTTTATATTATGGTATAAAATACCTCTTTTTTCTTTTATATATACACTCTTATTCTCTTGTTATTTCTTCACTAGAAAAGGCCTCAAATTGCCTTATATTTATACACGTCTTCTTATTCATATTCTTCTTAATCAGATAAACATCATTACCCTCTTAGCTCAGACATGAAATGGATCTTAGGAAATATAATATACATGGATAAAATGTGATTTCAGTCCCTTTAGGTCTCACCTATCTCAATTAGGCCTTATTTCATCTTTAAGTCTCATGGAGACCTAATCCTATTAGGCCTATTTAGCACACACTACCCTTAGCATTCGTTAGAACACATTAAAAAACATCACATAGTAGGAAAATATAATATACCAATAATAAATACCCTTGATAATCTCATTTATGATCTACAATACTTTTTATCTTCAACCACCACTTGAAGCATGGCATTAACACTATTCACAATTAGGCTTGTACATACCCAAAAATTCTATATTCAACTACTGAAGATAAAACATAATTTTTTAAAATAAAAATTGAAAAAAAATATATATAAATAATATTCATGACCTTATACTCATCATAAAATTAATTAAATTCTTCAAATCAGGTTATACAGGTTGAAACCTTCTCTGTGAATAGCCCACTCAAAATTGCGAACTAGCTTCAAAACATAGTTACAGAAAATAACCTTATAACACCTAAAGGAACATATTAAAGGACTTATAATTAATTAATATGATCCTAAAACATTATTATAACAATATAAAATAAAAATATAATAATATTTAAAGGAAACTATTGGTCTTGTAGACCATTTGTTGACCCTCTTTTTCAAAGTCCTCACTTAGCCAAATAAGCTATTTTGGATTCAATGTTTCAACCTCTTACACTGACTTCCAATATTATAAAAATCATGAATATTTCATCAATTTATAAAAAAATATGTCATGTGAATTAAATACTTAAACTTATGGTAAAGAGCCTCCAACTCATTACTGCAACTTATATACCTAGATCTGCCAATTTGTCTTCAAGCATAATCATGGTGATAAGGACCTTTAACACCTACGTAGACACTTTCAAAGACTTATAATTAATTTTGATGATCTTATTATATCATTATACCAATATAAAATATAAATATAACATTTTCATATGGAAATAAGGGACTATTTCAGATAATTTAGACTTATCTATAGTCTAACTAAAAAACAAATATCAATAATATGCCTATATTATTAAAAAAATTATAATTTTAAATTCTATCCAATCTAATAAATGGGGAATAGATCCAAATTATTACCATAATCTCCATGTGAAAATTGTTTAGAACCCAAAAAATATTCATTTTCAAATATTATCTCTCATCTAATTTAGGGATATAAGTCTAGATTATCTGAAATAGTCCTTAATATTGGTCTTACAAACCTATCTCATCTGTACTAGATAAGTCAACTTATGAAAAAAAATTAATCATATCTATTGACCTTAAAAACATATATCTAATATTAACATGTCTTAAATGACTTTTAAATGTCTCCATGCACTTGGATTCATCCTTAATTCATGATAACACATCCCTAATTAACTTCTCACTTTTGCTTGGTTTTTTCACTGTTTGCATCATTAGGTCTTTTAGTGACAAGTCAACCTATATTACTAGATTAGGACATCTAAGGGATATAACCTAATTATAAACCACCATAGACATAAAATAAAAGTCTCAAGCTTCAACCTTCATCTATTTAGTAACTTTGACTTGGTCAACTTTGACTATTACAATAAATCTATGAGAAACAAGACCTTTCTTGTAGGGTCCACTTATGCACCTAAAAAATGAATCACAACTTTAAGTGTTTTAGATAGTTTAATACAACCTCCAATCACTTAACCAGCCATACCAATCCATTTTTATCACTTTAGAGTAACTTATTTCATATTGGGTCATTATTAGGGTTCTTTGAGGGTTTAAACCATATTTTAGTCTTAACGATCATTCAAAAAGCTTAGCCCCTCATTCCAAAAACCAATGCTTGGAAATTTTATCTATGAACCATAAAAATAGACCATGAGTATATTATTTTCTCATGTAGAGGCTACACATGCCAATGAACACTTTAAATTTGTTCTTGGGTTAAGAACCCTTCATTTTGTGCACTTGAGAGACCACAAAGCATATTTTCTTTCCTTAACCTGCAAACCATGACCTCAAAACTTTTGGGAATGATTTAAGAAATATTTAATACCTATAAAAACACTTATATATATATATATATACATACTTTCCTTGGAAACATAACCTCATACCCCATTTGGTCACCATCTCTCTCTTAAGTATTTATGGAAGTATTTGAGCATGTTAAAAGGTTTTACGACGTGTATATTTAATATTGAGTGATTGGGCAGTGGTTAGAAGGTTATTTTTAAAGCCTAATATGGTTTGCAATTCAAGGTCTATGCAAGCAAAGAGAGAGATGGTGGACAAATGCGGTATGAGGTTATGTTTCCAAGGAAAGTATATATATATATACTTTCCTTGGAAACATAATTCCTTGGAAACATAAACTCATACCCCATTTGGCCACCATCTCTCTCTTTGCTTGCATAGACCTTGAATTGTAAACCATATTAGGCTTTAAAAATAACCTTCTAACCACTTCCCAATCACTCAATATTAAATATACATGTTGTAACACCTTTTAACATGCTCAAATACTTCCATAAATACTTCATATGCTTTGACAACACCTCATGTAACCTTATTAGGTCAGGTAGGGTCTAGAGATTATCTAGTTGCATACTAGATTTGTGGGTCTCACCCCTGTGGGATCATTGTAAGACTCTAATGAGTGATCAAATGTATCATATGCATGCTCAAAATATTTAAAATAACCTCTTATTCCTTTTTACATCCATCTCATTAGGCCACCAAGTTCTTTCATGCACAAGACTAGGCAACCTATGTACATACCTTCACAAATCACTTACTAGGTTCAAACACTTGACAACTTTGAAAACTAACCTTGAAACACTCCTTAATTATTTTACACATTATTGACATTATTTTAATTCTCTTAGGACAATTTAATACCTATACACATAACTCTTCATGCTTACCATGAATATGCTTATGATATGATTATGCTTGTTATGACTAGGCTTCTCAAGACACCTTGTGCTCAAACATGATTTAATTTTTGACATAAAACATTAATTCAAGCTAAAAATAATCATTAGGTTACCTTAAAATTATCTATTAATAGAGAGACAATAGGTTGCCTTCAAAATTCTCTCTTGTTACATGTCTTCCTTGCCACATCAGGAACAAAAGCTCATACCTCACATATCACTCACCATGCATCTTCATGAGGTGAACCTTGACATAAATGACATAAAATGACATAAACCTTGACATAAATGATAACACTACTCAACACACTAAATTAAATTACAATAAAAACATAAAATAAATAAATATTTTATCTTCCTTGGAGATCCAATTAGCTTTGTTGAATGGCTTGTTTGGCTTGTGCATCAAGAAGTCTTTGAGAATGAAGCTTGTTTGTCTCCTTATCTCCTTAGAAAATTAGATTTCATGTTTTTTGGATTAATATTTGAGAATGGTAACACTAATTTCAAGGCATTTGGGAAATATAACACTATATCAAAGAGCTTTTAAAATATATTTGTGCATAATAATTTTGCACCAAAATAGCTTAAAATTCAATAGGCAAGGCCTTATACTTATATCCTTAGGAATTAACTCTCACCCTAGGTGAGTTAAGGTTAATTTTAGGCTTGGAATGGGTTCAAACTAAACATAGTTGAGTTAAAACTAACTCTAGTTGAGTTATTAGTTGTCATGTAATTATGATTTGTAATTACTAAGCATGACTCTCAAATTAGATATTTTAGGATATTTTAAAAGAGTTTGACAACTCATAAAGGAAATGATGAGAGGCTTATATACTTTGAATTTTTCAATTTATTTTTTTAGATATTCATTAATTACAAATAGATAATTTAACCAAGAATTTAATCTTGTTTATCTTGTTAATTGATTCTGATTAGAATTTTATCCCTTTCAAGATTTGATATTTGTTCAAGTGCCCCACTTAATATGTCCATAGGTCAGATTGATAGTTGTGATGTCACAAAGTGATTAGGGATGAATCTATGAGAGGTTAATGTTACATATGATCTAGTATCCTAAAGAGGGATACCTTAACATTATTCTTAGCATTGATGAATGATGTGCAAGTAAATTTGGGACATTCAATGATTCCTAAGCTTAATTTATAATGTTTGGTAGAAATCAGTCTGAAGTCTAGCCAAAATATAGTTGTGGCCTATTTTAGGTGTCTATAGTTTACCCCTATTTTCGAAGGTGTTATAAGTGATAGGCAGAATAATGTCTTCTCAAAGAGTGAAAAGGCCCTTTATGCCTATGAATTCAATACAATGAAGAAACTATGGATGCCCCCTTGAGGGAGTGGTTTGAAAAAATAGATTAGTGATCAGACCCTTGAAAAAAGGAAAATGATGGGACCAAAAGGTAAAATAGGGTGGAAAAGATAAATTTTCCCAAAAGTGGTTTTAATCATTAGCATAGGTGAGACAAAAAAAAGATAATGATTTTCCCATAGGTAGTTATAATCATTGAAAAAAGGATAAGCATAAGAGAATGATTTTACCAAAGGTAATTACAATCATTCAAAGGAAAAAAAATGATTTACCATAGGTTTCTATAATCATTGGTAGGATAAAAGCATGCCTTAGTTGGTCAAGAATGATATGGATTTGCCCACAGGTGGTTGTAATCCATAACATCTAAATAGATCAAAACATAATGATTAGCCCATAAGTAATTATAATCATTGGCTTGACAAGTGTGATGATAATAAATATTCACCCAAAGGTAGTTATAATCATTGGAATCATATGTGGGATTAAATACAATGATTTGCCCATAGGCATTTATAATCATTGGCCTAATGATGAGAGTATTATGGTAAATTGGAATATGGAGCTTACATTCTGAATTTATAATCACAAAGTAAGAACTAAGTTGGTATAAAGAAGAAAGATAAATTTGGGTAACCTATTAGTGTGGACATGAATTCCCTAACTAGAAAAGATTAAAATTATTTCATTATTTAATTACTATGCATGTGGGAATGATTTAGATTAGATCAAGAATTTTTTAGGTGCCAAGGAGAAGTATGGAAACCTCATTACCTATAAGATTTCCCAAGCTAATTTTTTATATATCATATGATGGTATGCATCATGATATAAAACACCATGAGGAATTATCCAAAATATGCATAAAGATTGACACATGATCCAATAAATAGCTGAAAATAATTTAGTAATGATAAAAACCATGATGACAATGCTAACATATGAATATGGATGGAATTAAGTATAATGTGCAAGGAATCACCCAATGGATGTAATTTTACTAAGTTAAGGCAAAATAGGCAAGTAGACTAATAGGAAAACAAATAATCAAACAAAAATACAAAACACTAAGAAAATCTAATCAAACAAACACAAAAAAAGACCAAATATTTCCCCTAGACTATAAGATATAAAGACACAAATAAAATGGTGGAATATAATCAAAGGAATGGGATAACCTATCTAACTCCAAATGCACTACACAAGTAGGTGTTACCTACATAGTTTCATGGATGTAGGGTTCAACATAAACTTTAGGAAAAATGTAGTTCACTTAGGAGATGATATAGAAGAAAATGATGATGAGAAAAACATGATAGATGTTGTAGAGGAATGAGGGAAAGGTCTCATAAAATGGTGAGATCTTGGGACACTAGACCAATAAGGATGGGAAAACTCAATGATAAGTGGTTACTTATAAAATAATTAGGGTTCCCATAATCCTTAAGGTAAATAAGTGGTCGATTTGGTGATTTTTAAGATTTTTTGGATCTTTTGAAATTATTTTTTATTGAGAATGACGAGATACTAAATGGTCTAACTCATAAAATGGTGAGAGCGTTCAAAATTAAAATTACTCAAAAAATGGAGAGAACATAGAAAAATGTGGTTGAGATAACCTTAACCTGAGCCATTCACTACCTACATAGTCCTATTAGGACCTCAAGTCACTATAGTTCTACCTCACAGTGGAGGAACCTGACTAGTTAATAGCTAGTTCATAAAGTAGACAAAGTAAGAAAATAGAATAGTATGACATAAGAATGGTAAGGTGGTACTTCAAGGCATGATAAAAGATGTTATTCCCAATTTTTCCATAGGTGGTTATAATTATTAAATAAAAACATAGGTCAATGATTCTAATTTTCCCAAAGGTTGTTATAATTAGTAGCACGATGGTGGGACTTTGATTTTTCCAAAGGCAGTTATAATCAATAGCACAAGAAATGAAATGAAAAAAGAAATGAAGGATGAAGCTACTAAACCATTATCATACTACTCTAAAATAGGACCTTTATCTAGAATATGGAATCAACTATTGAAACTTAATTTGAATAATCTCACCAAAGGTGCTCAAAAAATAAATGGAACAAAGCCAAGGTCAAAGGGTGAGTGGGGAGGATAAAAACTATTTTAGTCCATATCATGTATACTAGTGGGTAAAGTCCCTTTATTATTTTCATGATAGGTCTTGTGGTATAATATGGTCATGGAGGTAGGTAAAAAGGTTTAAATAACATGTAGAGATGAGACCAATAATATCACAAAACATTGTAATAATTAAAGGTGAATGAGCATACACTTAATTATTCTTATTGAGGAATAGATATTTTATTTTCTTGTCTAGATGATAGATCAAAGAGCCAATAGTGTCCATGGCATCCATCATCCTATTACTGATCCTTGGTATGTGTTCAAATTATATGTTGATAATCTATTATTTAAGAGTGTCAACCATGGCCTTGTATGGTACTAACTTATCATCTTTAGTGTGAAAGTGGTATGTAACTTGATTGATGATTAACTGAGAATAACCATAAACCTTGGGATGTTTTATATTCGACTATACTACCTAACAAATCCTTATAATGAGTGCTTCATATTTAGCCATGTTATTATTACAAGTAAAATTGATATGAAATGATTTAGGTATAAGATCCCCTTGTAGTGTAATAAATAAGAGGCCTACCCTAAATATATGTGATGTGAATGATCCATAAAAATATAGATTCCAGTTTTACTCCTCAAGATGTGTTTCAATAATGGTCATGATGGACTCATCCAGGAATTATAAAGTTAGAGGTTTAGTATCAACAATGGGAGATTCAACAAGTTAGCCTATAAGTACCTATCCCTTCATGGACTTATCATTAATGTATTCTATCTCAAACTTGCTCAAAAGCATGATCTATTTAGCCATGTGTATTTGTAAATCTATCTTTGATAGTAGATACTTGAGTGGATCTACTTTGGAAATAACTATGGTCTTGTTATTAAACATCTAATATCATAATTTATATGTTTTAAAGACCATAACTAAACAAGATTTTTAATAGGCATATAATTGTCTTCATATAAAACTATCATATGGATTAGATATTACATAACATTTTCTTTTCCATTATCATAATACTAAGCCAAAAGTGCTCTCAGGGCATTGTCTATTACAGATAGGTATAGTAAGAATGGATTTCTTGGCATAGGTGGAAAAAAATAGATGATCAACAAGATATCCTTGAGATTTTAGAAATATTTATGGCATTAATCATCCTAATGAAATGAAAAACCTTTCTTTATTAAGTGTGTAAATGGGTGGAATTTATTGGCTAACTTACAAATGAAGTGTCTGATAAACTGAATCTTACTCTATAAACTATGAAGTGACTTTAGATTGGATGTTATCAGCATATCTATAATGGCTTATACTCTAGTAGGGTCAAATTAAATGCCTCTATGGGAGAGGATGAAACCTAATAGTTTGCTTGAGGTAACATTGAAAATACACTTCTTAATATTGAGTCTAACCTTGTATTCATGTAGTCTCTCAATTTTTCTTCATAATGAAGCTGGATGATCAACCTTAGCATTTGATTTACCCAATATTTCATTGACATAATATTAAACAATGTCATGCATCATATGATGAAATATGATAGTCACAGATATTTGGTATGTGGCCCAAATCTTTCTTGAGACCAAATGGCATAACGTGATAGTAATATTTTCCCCATGGAGTGGTGAATGTTGTCTTATGTTGGTTTTCTAGTGTAATCTAGATATGATTGTATCCTAAAAATATATCCATTAGTATAATAATATCATACCCCACTATGGATTTTAATATCATGTTAATGTTTGGCAAAGGAAATTCATCCTTGGGGCATGCCTTATTTATATATTTGAAATCAATGTAGATTTTAATTCCTTCTAGCTTTTTATTGAATAACACAACATTCAAGATCCACTATGAGTATTCAATTGATTGAATACATCTCATTTATAATAGTTTTTATAACTCTTTATTTATTAATATAAAAATTCAAGGATACATCTTGTACAATTTCTAATTTATGGTTTTGGCATTAGGGTGTACAATAAGGCGGTGTATAATGAAGGTGGGGTTCAAACCTGGCATGTTTGAATAGGCCCAAAAAAATATGTCAAAAAATTACCTAAAAAGGGTTGTAAATATTTAACATTCATCCTTAATGAGGGAATCACCTAATTTGATCTATTTTGGGCCATTTGGAGTCCTAATGTTGACTTTTATAGTATCTTCTATAAGGAGAATTGAACCATCTTCTAGACTGGTAGGCAAAGATTTGAATTGGTTGACAGATACAAAGTCCTCTATTTGGACTATATTTTTAACTTCTCCTAGGAAAGATGAATAAAAATATCACAATGTTAGGATGGCCATATTAAAAACACCATTGTAAACTCTTGAATGATTTGATCAAAGGCATGTTACTCTTCAGAACTAAACTTGGACCCAAAAGAAAGTTTGTCATTAGTGGTCTCCTGAGCTATGCTTGAGGAAGGATGAACACCCTCATCTAATGGCACCTAAAATAGGTTTTAACTAGAATATTGTCCTTTCTCTTTACTTTTGCCTTGGTCTAAAAGTGCCTTAAAGAGGTTTTCACTTTGGGACCTCGATTTTTTATTTAATTGTTTATGGCTAAGGGTGTTCACCCATTATCTAAAATAGATTTCAATATATAGTTTGATTGAGAACCCTTGTTTGTGGTCTCCCAATGGAACATTGTCTAATATGATTAGAAAATAATAAGAGGCTTCATCATTCTTAAACTTTTCTACAAACACTATGGATTCTTTTTAGTCTCAAGCTATAAGTTGAGGATGATATAAAGGAAGAGGATTATGTCAGTCAATTGAGGTAAGAGGATAAGTAACATGGGTGTCAAATAAATTGGTATTGGTTAGGTCCTCATAAAGGATATTATTAGACTCTAATTCACTATTAACATCATTGTCACTAGTCATTGGTAGTGGAACGTGATTAAGAAACATGGGGTCACCCCCAAGTGGTTTAAATCTAAAAGCCTAGGTTACCTTGTACCTTGTTATAGAGATTGGATCAATATTTCCTTGTTGATTTAGATCAAGGCATAATACTTAATATGATTGATTATATATGATCCTATTAGGAATGGGATACTTGGCATTGTTGTATAAATCAGCTAGTTTGTCATTATACAACCAAGATTCATCATTGGCAAGTGGGTCATGTTCTTGGTTAGTGGCCAGTGTGAAGATGATAGGAGATAGACTATGTAGTTTGAATTTTCCTTTGTGTTGAGATTATATGGAAGGTAATTGATCTCTAACTCTTCCATATGACTTGGGGTTCTATCAAATATTGGAAATGTGAAATGTTTCATGTGTCAAATATTCTCCTAAGTCAATGGCCTAGATGGTAAAATGATTGGACAAATCAGTTTTTGGCATATGGGAAGATGAATCAAGGGTATCTAGGTCTATGAAATTGGTCTTTGTAAAATCAAAAAGTATTTCTTTCCCCTTATCCTTCTTAGGAAGTATATCTAAGCCAAAATGATAGTTATAGATTTCATACTCAGCTTCCAAATGTTTACAATGTTTATAAGGCTGTAAATCTCTATTGATAGTGACCTTCATGCTTGAATGGGATAAATTGAGACACTAGTACAAGATTGATGGGATTTCATTAATTTCATGTATCTAAGGCCTTCCCAAAATAAAATTTTATGAAAAATCTAGGTGTAACACATGTCAAAGTGAATCATAGGTCAAGGGCCCAACAATAACTAACAAGCTAATGGTGCCTTATGATTCCCACTCTTCATTGTCATAGGCCTTGATATTGATCATTTTAATCTAAATATCGATTATTGTGTATCTGATATGTTTGATGAGCTTTAGAGACATAATATTTAGGCTCAATCCATTGTGTATGAGGACATGCTTCAATTTATGATTTGTTATGACAAATTCAATGTATAATAGATTATTATGGAAAGGGTTGAGAGATGACATATCACTTTAGTCAAATGTTAACTATTGGCCTAGGGCTAGATGTCCAACTAGAGCTTGGAATTTATCTCTACTTATGTCATTGGGAAATTATAATTAGCCTAGAAACTCCACTAAGATGTTCTTGTGGATGGTAGAAATACATAATAAATCCAAAATGGAGATTTATGTAGGTGTCTTCTGAATTTTTCCCACAATATCAAACATCTTTTATTTTATAGTGGTATACGGCTTTTTTCTATCTATACTAATGGGTTGGATGGATTTGGTGTCATATGGATGTGGGCCTATAATAGTAATATTTGACCATTGAGTTGTGAGTACACAACCAAGATTAGATACAAGACCATTATTTATAGAAAAAGATGATGAAGGGGTTGATAGGATAAGTCTTGATTACCAATGCACTTCTATGTGATCATAGGGTAAGAATGAGTTATCAGTATAAGGTCCAAAAGTATTAATCCCTACTTGTTGGTATTTTTGTATGCAGTCCTAGGTCAAGGAAGGATCACTAGCATAGATTGGTTGGTTGGAATTATTTATGCACTTGGTCTTGGATTGATGGTGGAAATGTGACCCCCTGTAAGATAACCTATAACCTTATTATATTCATGTACAACTGCATGGTAAGTATGTTGGTTATTGGCATCATTTTGGCCTTGGTTTCATCCATTGAGTTGGCATTATTATTATTTATACCATTGGTATTGTTATTATTGATGCAATTTTTTGTACTATTATTACTATTGTTCTATCCTTCATTACTACTATTATTGGTTGTTATTATGTTGTGGAAATTAGTTTTGATAGATACATAAGTTTTGATTAGATGTATAATCTCCATTATCCAATACAATCTCCTCATTTCCCAAAATATTTTTAGTGAGGTGTTTGATCTACACACAATGATGTAAATTATTTCTATGAAGCTGATGGTATTCATAAAACTCATTTTCTCAATACTAGTTTCGATAAGGAATGCCCTCAAGATAGTGTTTTGGAATAGGCCAACTAATTATATTAGTTGTGGCTAGTTTGTGAAACACATATTCAATAGGCTCTCTAAGTTCACTACAAACTTGATGAGTACGCACATTTCTCCTTGGAGGATTGGTTTGTAAAGGTAATGGTTACTGTATTTGTTGAGTAAGTCTAGGTTGTTATGAAGGTTGTGCTTATTGAATGGGTTACTGATTAGGAGTAATTTATATTTGTGATGTTGGTTGAGAAGATGGTGTTTTTAACATTTGGATATGTCATGAATCAGTTACTCCATTTCCAAAAACATTATTATTTCAATTTAATTAATTATGTTTCTCTTAATTACTGGCCTGGGCTAGTGCTGACACTTACATTTGGATTTGGTTTTACTTTTGTCTTAGATTTTGGCCATTTATTTGATTTTAGTTTTGATTTTGATTATATGAGGTTAAATTAATAATCACTCTATTAATAAGGGATTTTTTTATCAATAAACCTTTATCAATGATCTTTTTAATAATGTGTGCACACTAAAACTCTAGACAATAGGATATCTCGTTATGAAAATTCTTAGTGAACATAGCAGCTAGTTGTTTATCTAGTAAGCTATGGGTGAAATGACTTAAAATTGATCTCCATAATTATAGATAGATTTAAAAACTTTCTTCAACTTTTTTTTGGACCTTAGTCAAATCTACCAATGAAATCTCATGTTTGAGATTATAGGAGAAATGCTACACAAACTTGTTTGAAAGGTCATCAAAATCAGACATTAAGCTTTTTGGAATTTTAGGAACCATTACAAGCCCTATATTTTTAGACTCTAAGGAAAAAAATTAGGAGGTATATGTCATTATAAACCATTTGTTAGCAAATAAAAAATAATTCTATTAAATGGGCATTAGGGTCTCCTTTACCCTTGTATTTGTCAAATTTTAGCAGTTCATATCATGAAAGAAATAGTATATTTAGATAATCCATGTTGAATGGGTAGTAACACATGTCGTCTATCTTAAATTTCTTGGTCTACATCATGGCATGAATGGTGGTAATTTCATCCTTCATTTTTTATAGTTCTTATTCCAAGA
Source organism: Torreya grandis (assembly GCA_037957365.1). Taxonomy (NCBI): domain Eukaryota; kingdom Viridiplantae; phylum Streptophyta; class Pinopsida; order Cupressales; family Taxaceae; genus Torreya; species Torreya grandis. The sequence continues at coordinate 81,698 of JARHVA010008123.1, forward strand.
TACTAGATGGGACATTGGCTTGAGGTGGAAGTTGGGTGGTCAAAGGTGGATTAGCTTAATTGGGGTATAATGGAGGTATAATTTGTAGTGTAATTTTATCTTAGTTGGGGAATTGACCAAAAAATATTCACATAGGGATTAGGATGTGATTATTTAAATTGCATGCATTACAATATGATATTTTGGTTAGGATTCAGTATATAGGCCTAACTTTGGGGGAATTGAGGATAGGATGGAAGGATATGGATTCAGGTGAAGTGTTGTGTCTATTAAAGACTAATTTATACTTGTTATATAATAGTACATATTTTTTGCATGAAGACCTATTATGGAGCATATGCTTGTAAAGTGTTTAATATTTTTCACTGACCAATGGACACACATTGTTGATTAAACAACATTTATGATTATACAAGTATGTTGGTCTAAAAATGAAAAGGTGTTCTTGTCACTACCTAACAAGGTATAACATTGGTTTCCCCTATTGAGGTGGCAAAATGTTGTCCCTCTACTACGTTGGTATTTTTGACTATGCATGTTGTTGTGTAATGCTAGTTGTCACCTATTGTGGTGGAGTAACATTCATCATGTTGTGTTGAGTCAAGGCACTAATTGTTGCTTGAATACTTAATCCTTGTAGTTGCATGCTTGATGAAGTAGTTGGTTGAGGATTATATGTAAATTTTATTGTTGGGACGTAGAAGTTCTTACCCTCTACTATTGTGAACTACTCATGGTTTAAACTAAAGGCACTTGTTATGGACTAGTTGTTTGTATATTTACAACACTTTGGCCTAGATTAGATGACAATTGCATGTTATCCACTATACTTGGCACATTTGTTTGCATAGAAGCAATAGAAAATTCTTCAATCTATGGGGCATTAAACATGTCTCCAACTAAAGTGGTTTTCATTAATGGTTCTATACCTAAATTATCTTGGCCTGCCATTCGATTGATACCCCTATTCAAGGATATAACTTGATGAGAGGAGTGTTTGATGTGGTCCTATTAATAAAATTATGTGTTAAGTTCAAATAGGTTTGATATGTTATCTACATCTATAAAAATGGTCCTCCATGAGACCTTTTCCTATGAAAATCATATTGGGGTTTTGATATGACATCAATAAAAGCACTTGATGATTGATAAAAGAGGCATGATCAATGGTTTTGTTATAAGGTATAGTTAAAGGCACTCTAACTAGACAAGGCAAATTTTCATGGGGGAAGTCTACAAGAAAATTAGACCTTACCTCTATGGATCTAACTAAAACTTCAGCCTTTTTTTCAAGCAAGTGATGAACAAACAAATAAGATTCATATACCAATTGCATTGTAACATGATATGTTTGTGGTTAGAATTAGTCCACAACTAAAGGTAATCTATCAAGGTATTATGTTATTTGTTCTTGGTCCTGCTTGGAGTATGTAGGTGTGTTAACCAAATAGTGGGCTAAAGGATCTTGGATATATTACCCATATTGAGTGTTGTAAGGAGGATAAGGATTCATCTTGTAAACTACATAATCACCATAAGGATCTATAACAAAGTCATCCTATTCAACCACATTATTATATCCTATATTATACATGGCTCTACTATGAGTATAGTGATACATATTCAAACTAATGATTAAAGTTTCACTAAAAAGGCCTAGAATTATACAAACTCTAAAAAATAATGTCCAGAGGACAAATGGTTTAAAACTGGTTCAAAATTGGAGCTATATCTCCTAAAGGTTTGTACTAAAACTTGGTATAAAATAGTATAACATCAAATATCTAACATCAAATGTAATACACAAAACAATCATCTAGATGAATTAAAAACTATAATGCCAAACTTAAGTTCAAAGTGTTTCAAAAATGTTTAATATAAAGAAAACAAAAGTTTCTACATCTTTCAAAAAAGGTACAAAAGATAGGATCAAAATAGGCTTGTGTTAGGTCTTTTGGAAACAGAACAAAAGTTAGACTTTGGGAAAAATAAGGTAAGAGATTTATTCTAACAAACTATTAGGAAATATTAGTATGAACTTTGTTTGTAATATTAATATTTGTATTGTGTAAATAAAACTCTCAATATATCTCCTAGAAGGGAGTCTTAAGGAGGAGTTAAGGGAATAAAAGGATGAGATATATTAAGAGATAGATCTGAGAGCTATGAGGATGTTGATCAATGTTGACTTATTGTATAAAGGATACCACTCTCCTATATATTGTACACTTTGATGATGATTAAAATATATGTTATATTTTGATTTATTTTATACAAATATGGGTTAATCATTTTATCTAGTCTCTGAGCCATTTATGGTCTTGACCATGTGAACAATGAGAAATAAAAAATTATTATTGGCAAGATTATGTCTGGATATTTTATCAATTATTTAAGTTGATTTTAATATAATTATTTCATTTTATCAAGCATGTATTTGTAGTCTATTTAGTAGATCTATGTGTATTTAGGCTTGTGGACTCTTAGTAAGTTGTAAATCTAGTTTTGGTATTCATCTCTATGATAGGATTTGCAGTAATCAAATTTTACATTTGAATCTTTTATATTAATATCAATTTACCTTCATTGAACTATGTTCTACCAACTTATGTCATGATAGAATGACATTTCCATGTGCAAATACATATTAAGAAGTCATGTATTACATTTAAAACACCATGTGGATTTTCATTGAGTGTATTTCAAATATATATGGCTGAAAACATATGTATTCATAGGTTTGTCATGTTGCATGAAACTTTTATGCTCACAGGAATTCCAAAAATTATGCAGTTGATTCATTGATATCAAGCTCAATTTATATAGAGTGATGGTATTAGATAGATCTCATATCAGTTCTATTTTCACCTTGTACTTGCTAAAAAACTCAAAGATAATTTTAGGTTGGTTTCAGTTTGGAGCTCAAGATATGATTTGGATGGATAAATCTTATGCTAGGGTTTTATCTGTAGTCAACACAAGATAGTAGTTATGTCATCTCTTTTTCATAGTTTGACTATAAGTCCTAGACTTTGTAATTTTTGTTAGAAAGTAATTAATTATTAATTTATTGTTAAATAGGCTTACTTTTAATATTTTATGTATACAAATATTCTCTCTTAATCATATGTTAGTATTGAGATGATCAATGTCATTTTATCATTATTTATTATACATCCAACCAAGTGTTGGTTTTGGGTATTTAAGCTAGGGTCAAATTTTAAATATTCTTAGTTTAATATTATCAAGTCAATAATATTATTAGTTTTTTATTGAGTCTTTATTGGCTCAAGATCATAATTTTTTAGTTTATATAGTCAAAAAAAATGTAAAATTATCAAAGTTTATTTTAAGTCTGTTTCATATTAATGTCAAGTCAAGAATTAGAGTCAAAGTTAAAAATGTTTTTAGTCAACTTTTGGCATTATTACCTCAAGTTTAATTGGATGCATTTTTTATTGTATTCATTTTCAAAATTATGGGTGGATTTATCCATGGAAAATTCATGCATATGAGCTTCATCAACACATTCATTGAGTAAGCAATGACCTATAGAGGCTGGAGGAAAAAGAAGGATGGAGGACAATTTTACCTCTCATTAGGCACTAATGATAGGGTACCATTTTTCAATAGTGTCACTTTACTTTATATTTTCAATTTATTTCTATAGTGTGAAATAAGAACATAGGTTTATCCATGTTAATGTAATTTACAAATAAAAACCCTTAAAAGTAAGATAATATAGGAGATTCAGACTATCAGTACTAAAGTAGGTGATGTTCTTGATAAAATTAATTGGCAGGTATGTTCTCACTACTTTTTGATTGTTATAGTTGATGTTCCCAAATTTGGTTGATATAGTTCCATTTACATGGTTGTTTCTTTCTCAAGCATTTGATACATGTTCCCACCTTGGAGGAGGTTCCCATGATTGGTTGATAGTGTTCCCATTTCTTAGTTGATTATTTCTCACAATCAAAGTGCAAGGAAGTATCACAAGGAAATTCAAGACATGTGTATGCTTCTTAGATAGAGGATGGTGTTTCTCCCCATATTCATACTAAGTTGGGTAACATTAAGAAATATTAGTATAATTTTTTTATAATATTAATATTTGTATTCTATAAATAAAACTCTCAAGATATCTTGTAGAAGAAATTCTTAATGAATACCTTGGTTTATGATGTAGAGGTTACACATTCTAGTGAAAAATTTAACATTATTCTTAGGTTGAGAAACCATCATTTTATAGACTTAAGAGACTTCAAAGCATATTTTATTTCCTTAACCTATAAAATGTGACCTAAAACCTTGTGGACATGCTTGAATCAACATCACATACCTCTAAAAATGCTCATCACCTAGGTGTATCCTTCATAGATGGTCTTCAATTTGTCCCATATATATTTTTATGATAATAAATTAAATTACCTTAACAATATATAGCTCTAATAAGTCACAAATAATGGAATTCATTTCCTTGGAGTTGTTTTCACTATCCTTCTTACCTGCTCCATTAGTTTGGGGAACATGAGGTACACTATATCCATCCACAACTAACTACATGATATCTTGACCTTGAGACATCAAATATATATTAATAATTATATTAAAAAATTAATAGTTTGATCTATTTAATAATGGACCCTTACTTTTTGATAAACCACCTTGAGCTTGTGGACTACCCATCCTTGCTTTTATGATTTCCTTTAGGTTTTTAGAACTACTTTAAAGGACCAGGATCTAATACCAAATGTTGAAAGAAATGTGACTAAGTATTGGGGGTGAATAATTATTCAAAAAAATATTTATAAATTTTTTATTAGCATATATGATCCATCACATCAACATATAGATCAAGAAATGCATAAGTAATCAACTAGTCAAGCATGAAATAATATTACACAAGTCAACACCCCATATATGTGGGAAACCCTAAATTGAAATAAAGCCCATTGATATATAAAAATTTAATACAATCATATAATACAAATATCAAATTTATTTAATCACCCACCTCACATGGATCACCAACCCCAACTAGCTAAGTACCAACTCAACTAGGCTTTAATAAGTGCCCACTTGCAAGGAGGAACCAACTCCCTAGGTGAATCCACACTAACTCAACCACATTATATATTTGATAACCTTTAGTAAAACCTATTTATCAACCAAACAATGATGACCACTTCTTCATCTCTTCACATTCTCATCCCTCTCAAACTACTTTCTAGCTTTCTTTGCTCAACTGGTCCTCTTCTTGACTTGATTAGGTCAAATGACCTTAATTTTCATATACAAAATCTATATAAAAAAATTCATAATATCTCCCATAATTTACTATGATTTTTTAAAACACATATTTATAATCTAAAACATACACTCTTCTTTGCTTGTTCTCTCTTCACCAGAAAAGGCCTCAAATTGCCTTATATTTATATATGTCTTCTTGTTCATATATTTATTAGTTAGCCAAACATCATTACCCTCTTAGGTTAGCTGTGAAATGGATATTAGAACATCAAATACATGGATAAAATTTCATTTAAGTCCCTTTATGTTTTACCCATCTCAATTATGCCTTATCTCATCTTTAGGTCTCATAGAGACCTAATCCCATTAGGCCTATTTAGAACATATTACCTTTAGCCTTACTTGGAACACATAACACATAAAATATTTTTAAAATATCATATGCCACTCAAAAATACCCATGATAATATTATTTAGTCTATAAAAAACTTTTTAGCTTCAACCACCTCTTAAAGCATGCCATTAGCATTATTCATAATTAGGCCTATGCATACCCAAAAATTATATCTTAAACTACTAAATATAAAACACCATTTTTTCATATAAACATGGAAAAAAATATTATTTAAATAATATTAATTACCTTATAGTCATCACAAACTTCATTAGATGTTTAAACTCAATATATATAGGCTCAAACCCTTCTCTATAAATAGCCCACTCAGAACTACCAACTAGCTTCAAAATATAGTTATGGAAACTTAAAATTATGACACCTAAGGGAACACATTATATAAAATAAAATGCATTAATATGATCCTAAAACATCCTTAGAACAATGTTAAAAAAAATATCACAATATCTAATAGCAACTAATGGTCTTGCATATCCCAAAAAAATTTAAAGATTATGAGCATAATATTAGAATGCTCATCAAGGAAAGTAGAACAAAGATGGAGCAGGGAACATCAAGCATTTGTGCTACTGCAGCTAACGTCGATAAAAGAGCAAATGAAGAAATAATATCCTTGGAGGGTCCAAGTAAGAGGACAAGGCAGAGTTTGAGGAAGAAAGCCTTGCAAGCTACTACTAATTTGGCTACTAAATCCATTTAGGATACTGCTACGATAGGGAAGGAGGCTATTAAGATGATCGTGGATTTGCAATAGAAGACTAGGGTCTTCTTTGCTAGTTTTATTTATGTTCTAGTCTTTTTTGTTGGTTGTTACAACTAGTTTTTATTTTTGGTCCTATTTATTAGTTCTTGTTGAAAAAATTTATTTGAGGTTCCAGGTCCTTGTAAAACTTGAGTACTTCTATTGAACTATGTTTGTGGTTTCAGGTCCCTGTAAACCCTGATTTTGATGTTACTCTTTAGTAGGTTTCAAGAATGCTTTTCCTAGTGGTTGTTAATGTTTTATCCTTTTTGATACTGCTAAAGGGTTTTGGGGTCCCTTCAAAACTTTCTTTTACCATAATCTAAATACTAATGGTCTTGCAGACCAATTTATTGACCTTCTTTCTCATAGTCCTCACTTATCTAGACAAGCCATTTTGGCTTCAATGTTTTAGCCTGTTACACTAACTTTCAATCTTATGAAAAGTGTTAATATGTCATTAAATTAATAGAAAAAAAAATAATGTGTATTACATATTTAAACTTATGGGAAAGAGCCTCCAACTCATTACTACAGCTTGTAAACCTAGATCTGCTAGTTTGTCTTCAAAGATAGTCATGTTGATAATGACCATTAGCACCTATGTAGACTCTTTCAGAGACTTTTTATGAATTTTTATTATATTATTATATAATTATACCAATATAAAATATAAATATAACATTTTCATATTTCAATATTGGTCTTATAAACCAATCTCATAAGCTTACACCTTCATTGCCTCATTTACACTAGACATGTCAACTTATGAGAAACATTTTCATCATATCTATTGACATCAAAAACATATATAAAAAATTAACATGTCTTAAAATTATTTTAAATTTTTTCAATTCACTTGGATTCATCACCAATCTATTATAGCACAACCCTAATCAACTTTTCCACTTTTTCCTGGTTTCCTCACTGTCTACACCATTAGGTTTGTTAGTGATAAGTCAACTTCTATGGCTAGTTTATCAAATATGAAGGATATAACCTACTTATAAAACAAAATTTACATGAAATAAAAGTATAAATATTTAACACATCCATTTATCAACTTTGACTTGGTCAAATTTGACTACTATAATAAATCTTTGAGAAATAAGGGCTTTCTTATAGGGTCCACATACTCACCTGAAAAAACAATCACACCTAGAGGTGATTGGGAGAGTTTAATACAACCTAAAATAACTTAAATATACATACCAATATATTTTTATCAATTTATATCAACTTATTTCATATTAGGTCATTGTTAGGGTTGTTTGAGGGTTTAAACCATCTTCCAATCTTAATGGTCATTCGTAAAGCTTAGCCCCTCATTCCAAAAATAAATCCTTGTAAATTTGAGTTAGGAAAATTAACCAAATAAAATTAATCTATTATTTTATCATGAAAAGGTTACACATGCCAATTAACTCTTGAAGGTTCGTCTTAGGTTGAGAACCCTTCATTATGTGCACTTGAGAGACATCAAAGCATATTTTATTGCCTTAACCTGTAAAACATGACCTCAAACCTTTTAGATAAGATTTAAGCCACATTTAATACATATTAAAACACTCATATATCCATACTTTAATTGAAAACATAACATCATACCCCATTTGGACACCATCTCTCTCTATTCTTGCATAGACCTTGACCTACAAACCACATTAGGCCTAGAATTTCACCTTCTAACCACTATCCAAGATATAAATAATACACATACATGAAATAAAATATATTATAATTATAAAATAATTCCATACATACTTTATATGCTTTCACAACACCTCATGGCACCTTACTAGGTCAAGTAGGGTCTAGAGATGGCCTTGTTGCATACTAGGTCCATGGGTCTCACCCTTATATGCTCACTCTAAGACTCTCATGAGCATTAAAATGTCTAATATTCATGATAAAACAATGTAAAACAACCTATTATTCTTTTTTACATCCATCTCATCAAGACACAATGCCCGCTCATGTACAAGACTAGGCAAGCTATGTACATATGTTCTCAAGTCACTTACTAGGTTCAAACACTTGACAAATTTGACAAATGACCTTGAAACACTCCTTGATGCTTTACACCTTGTTCAAATTCCTTTAATTATGTTATTAAAATATCATATATATACACATACCTCTTCATTTTCACTACGTACATGTTTACAATATGACTATACTTGTTATGACTAGGCTTCTCAAGAGACCATGTGCTCAAACATGATTTACTTTTTGACATGTACCTTGAATTTAACCTCATAAAAATCATTAGTTTACCTTAAAATTATCTCTCTATGGGGATATAAAATGTTGCCTTCAAATTCTCTCTTATCACATGGCTTCCTTATCACACTAGGCACATAATCTCATACCTCACAGATCACTCACTTGGTGGACCTTGACAGCAATGAAAAAACTTCTAAAAATAATAGATAAAATCAAAATAAAAACATAAAAGAAATAACTCTTTTATCTTCCTTATAGATCCAACTCTCTTTGTTGAATGGATTGATTGGCTTGTGCATCAAGAAGTGTTTGACAATGAAGCTTGCTTGGCTCATTATCTCCTTGGCACCTTGGATTTCATGTTGTTTGGCTTAATATTTTAGAATGATAGGACTACCTGAAAGGCATTTGGGAATTATAAAATTACATCGAAGAGATTATTGAATATATTTGTGCATAATAAATTTTCACAAAAATAGCTTATAATTCAGTAGGTAAGGCCTTGCATTTATAGCCTTAACAATTAACACTCACCCTAGGTTAGTTAAGGTTGAGTTTAAGCTTGGAATGGGTTAAAACTAAACCTAGGTGAGTTAAAATTAATTATAGTTGAGTTAATAGTTGTCATGTAATTATTATTTGCAATTACTAGGCATTCCTCTCAAATTAGATATTTTAGGATATCTTCAAAGAGCTTGATAACTCATAATGGCAATGATGAAAGGCTTATATACTTTGAATTTTGGAATTTATTTTCTTACATATTATTTAATTGAAAATGATTAATTCAACTAGGCATTTAATATTTTTTATCTTTTTAATTTATTTTGATTACAATTTTATCTCTTTCAATATTTTATATTTGTTTAAGTTCCCAATTTAATAGGTCTATAGGCCAAATTGACAAATGTGATGCCACAAAGTGATTAGGGATGAATCTATGAGAGGTTAATATTTAATACAAGATAATATCCTATAAAAGGATGTTTCAACATTATTCTGAGCAATGATGAATGATGCAAAATAAAATTTGGGACATTCAGTGATTTCTAGGCTTAATTTACAATAGTTGGTAAGAGAATCAGTCTAAAGTCTGGTCGAAAGCCAGTTGTGGCCATTTTTAGGTGTCTATGGTTTGCCCCTATTTTTTGAGGCATTATAAGAGATCAACATAATAATGTATTTTCAAAGAGAGAAAATGTCATATATTCCTATAACTTCAATGATAATGAAGGAGCTCTAGATTCCCCCTTGAGGGAGTGGTTGACAAAAAAAGATCAGTGATCAATCCCTCAAAAGATGGAAAATTATGGGACCAAAAGGTAAAATGGGTTGGAAAAGATAAATTTTCTCATAGATGGTTATAATCATTAACATATGTGGGATAAAAAAAGATAATGATTTGTCCATAGGTAGTTATAATCATTGAAAAAGGGATAAGGGTAAGAGAATGATCTTCCCAAAGGTAGTTATAATCATTAAAAGGGAAAATAATGATTTTCCACAAGTAGTTATAATCATTCATAGGATAAAATCATGCTTTAGTTGGGTAAAGAATGATAATGATTTTTCCATAGGTGGTTATAATCCATAACATCAAGATAAATCAAAACACAATGATTTTCCCATAGGTGATTATAATAATTATCTATATGGGCGGGATGATACAAAAGAATTTTCCTATAGGTATTTATAATCATTGGTCGAATGATGAGAGTATGATGGAAAATTGGAATATGGAGCTTACATTTTTAATTCATATTTTTAGAGTAAGAGTAAGTTAGTATAGAGGAGAAAGATAAATTTGGGAAACTTGATAGCATGGAGATGTATGCCCTAACTAGAAAGGATTAAAATTCTTTCACCATTTAATTACTCTACATGTGGGAATGATTTGGATTAAATCAAGAATTTTTAGATGCCAATGAGAAGTACGATAGCCTTATTGCTTGTAATATTTTTTAGGCTAATTTTTGTTGTAGCACATGATTGTATTCATCATGATACAAAACACCATGAGGAATTATAAAAAATATACATAAGGATTGACACATGATTTAATAAAAAATTGAAAAAAATGCAACAATGATAAAAACCATGATGACAATATTGACGTATAAATATGGGTGGAATTAAGTATAATGTGCAAGGAATAATCTAATGGATGTAATTTTACTAAGTCAAGGCACAACAAACAAGCATAAAAATAGGCAAACAAACAATCAAATAAAAAAACAAAACACTAAGAAATAAAAGAATGAAATCAAACAAACACAAATAATGGATAATCACAATGTTAGTTTAAACAACATGACATGAACAAAAGACTATACATTTCCCCAAGGATATAGGAGACAAGGACACAAACAAAATGGGGGAATAGAAGAAAAGGAAGGGGGTAGCTGAGTTGACTCTAGATGCACTAGGCAAGTGGATGGTGCCTACATAGTTTCATGTATGTAAGGTCCAACATAAACTTTATGCCAAATGAAGTTCTCCTGAGAGATGGGATAGAAGAAAATGGTGATGAGAAAAACATGATGGATGTTGTATAGGAATAAAGGAAATGTCTCACAAAATGGTGAGAGTATGGGACATTAGGCCAATAAGGATGGGGAAAATAAATGAAAAGTGGTTACTTGTGAAATAAATAGGGTTCCCATAATCCTTAAGGCAAAGAAGTGGTCAATTTAGTGATTTTTAGGATTGTTTGGATATTTTGAAATTATTTTTTATTATTTTTGGAATTTTTGAAGCACCTCACTCTATTGAGAATGATGAGATACTAAATGGTCCAACTCACAAAATGGTGAGAGCATTCAAACATAAAATTTCTCATAAAATGGCAAGAACATGGTCAAGGGTGACTGAGCTGACCTTAATGTGAATTGATCACTATCTACATAGTCCTATTAATATCTCAAGTCATAGTAGTTATATATTATAGTGGAAGAACCTGATGAGGTAGCAACTAGTTCACAAAGTAGGCAACATAGGCAAATAACATAGTACAACATTGGAATGGCAAGGTGGTACTTCAAGGAATGATAAAAAATGTGGTTTTTATTTTTTTTCATAGGCAGTTATAATTAGTAAACAACATCATATATCAATGATACTAATTTTCCCAAAGGCATTTATAATTAGTATCACGATGGTGGAACTCTGATTTAACCAAAGTTAGTTATATTTAGTAGCACAAAAATGAAACAAAATAAGAAATAAAGGATATAATTGCTAAACTAATGTCATACTAATCCAAAATATGACCTTTATCTAGAATATTAAATAAATTGATAAAACTTGATTTGAATCATCTCATGGAAGGTGTTCAAAAAATAATGGAATGAAACCATAGTCAAAGGGTGGGTGGGGAGGATAAAAACAATTCTGGCCAATATGAAAGGCATGGTAGAATGGTATATGGAATGGTAAAAATAAGAGTGTTGATATTATAGTATAAAAAATGGACCTCATAGACAATACTTCAGGTATTTCAAGTGAAGTAACACTTGAGGTGTGTAATTTGCATTGGATCATCAAGTTCACCCCCATTTGGCGTAGTGAGCTTGTATGCTCTAGAGCCATAGTGTGAAATAATGTTATATGGGCCAATCTGGTTGTTTTTGAACTTTCCCTTTTGATTCTTCTTGGTCATGGTATTCTATTGGTTCTCTTTGAGAACAATATCACTAAGATCAAACTCTTGATGTTTGACTTAGAGGTTATAGTGACCATAAAGTCTCTTTTGGTATGGTAGAAGGATATTGATAGTGGCCGTCCATTTTTTATCAAATAACTCTAGCTCTTATAGGTGACCTTCTTGATAATATTCATCATCCAAGATATGTTTTATAGAGATACACAAAGAAGGTAATTCAACATCAATGGGAAGAATGGCCTCGATACTTTAAACTATGGAATATGGAATGGCTTTGATTGGGTTACGATAATTAGTGTGGTATGCCCAGAGGGTGAGGAAGATTTGGAGGTGTCAATCACAACCAAAATTATTGACAATATTTTTAAGGGTGTTAATAATGGTTTTGTTGGATACTTTAACTTAGCCATTACCTTATGCATAATATGTGATATAAAAATGTTGAGTAATGTTGTACTCAACACATAGTGGTTTGAAATCCTTGTTCTTAAATGATCCATTATTATCATATATAATGTCATATGGGATACCATATCAATAGATGATATGCTTCAATATAAAATTGGAAATCTATTTTATAGTCATATAAGTGAGGGGTATAGCTTCAATACACTTAGTGAAATATTTAGTATTGGTAAGGATGTGTTTATGGACATCAAAGAGGTTAGGTTAACCTTCTCAATGATATCAAGGCCCCAAATGTCAAAAAACCATGGTTTGAACATTTGTTTGAGTGTTTTATCTAGGGAATGAATCAGTAGCATGCCTTTGACATTTATTACTTATTTGATGTACAAAATTACATTTTCATCCATAGTTGACCAATAATACATAGTAATTAGGATCTTTTTGGCTAAGATGGCCTCACTTGTGTGGAATCAACATACTGCTCCATGAACTTCTTGTAATGATAATTTTGATTTTTAAAAAATTAAATAATGAAGTAGACTTCCATCAAAGCTATAGTTGTAAAGGGTTGGTCCAAGTAAGGTATATTATGTGGATTAGTGGGTAAAGTCCCTTTGTTATTTTAATGATAGGTTTGGTGGTATAATATAGTCATGGAGGTAGGTAAAAAGGTCTGAATACCATATAGATATGGGACTAACAATATCACAAATCATTATGAATGTTAAAGGTGAATGAGCATGCACTAGAGTATTTTCAATAAGCAATTGATATTCTATTGCCTTATCTAGATGATAGATCAAAGAGCCAATAGTGGCCATGGCATCCATCACCCTGTTACTATCCCTTGGTATGCATTAAAATTATATGTCAACAATATGTTGTTTGAGAGTGTCAACCATGGCCTTGTATGTCACTAAATTTTCATCTTTGGACTGAAAGTGGTTTGTAACCTGATTGATGATTAACTAAGAATTACCATAAAACCTTGAGATGTTGTATATTCCACTATACTACCTGACCAAGCCCTATAATGAGTGCTTCATGTTCAACCTTGTTATTATTATAGGGAAAGATGATATAGAATAATTTAGTTATAAGATCCCCCTAGGGTGTAACAAATAATAAGCATACCCCTCACCTATGTGATGTGAATGATCCATAAAATTATAGCTTCCAGTGTTGCTCCTCAAGAGGTGTTTCAATAATGGTCATGATGGACTCATATGGGAATTAGAAAGTGAGAGGTTTGGTATCAATAATGGGAGCTTCAACAAGTTGGCCTACAAGTACCTATCCTTTAATGGCCTTCTTATTGATTTATTCTATCTCAAACTCACTTAGAATCATGATCCATTTGGCCATACAACTTTGTAAAGTTGTCTTGGATAATATATACTTGAGTGGATCTACTTTGGAAATAACTATGGTCTTATTTATTTTTCTGATGTAAAGACTATAACTAAATAATATTTTTTAATAGTCATATAATTGTATTCATATACAACAAATACACAACTAAGATAGTACATGACATGTTCTTTTACATTGTCATCATACTCAACCAATAGTACCCCTGGGGCATTGTCTATTATAAATAGGTATAGTAAAAACAACTTTCCAGGCATAGGTGGCAACAAAATAGGTAGAATTGCAAGATATTCTTTGAGATGTTGGAGAGCTTTATGGCATTCATAATCCTAATGAAATACATCAAATTTATTTAGTGTGTAAATGAGTGGAATTTTTCATCTAACTGAGAAATAAAGTGTCTAATAGATTGAATCTTGCCCTACAAATTGTGGATCTACTTTAGATTAGATGTTGGTAGCATCTTTGTAATGGATTTTACTTTAAAAGGGTCAACTTCAATATCACTATGGGAGATGATGAAACATGAATTTTTTCTTGAATTAACATCCAAAACACACTTTTTAGGATTGAGTTTGACCTTGTATTCATGCAGTCTCTAAAATTTTATGAACAGTGCAATTGGATGATCTACCCTAGTCTATGATTTACCTAATATGTCATTAACATAGTCTTAAATAATTTCATAAATAATATCATGAAATATGAAAGTCATGGATCTTTGTTATTTTTCCCAAACATTATTAAGACAAAATGGCATAACCTGATAGTAAAATGTTACCCATGGAGTGGTGAATGTTATCTTATGTTGGTCTTCTAGTGCAATCCAGATCTAGTTATATCCTAAAAATCCATCCATTAGTGAAAGAATATCATACCCCATTGTGGAGTCAAATATAATGTCAATTTTTGGCAAAGGAAATTCATCCTTGGGGTAAGCCTTATTTATATTTATAAAATTAGTGTAGATTATAATTCCTTCTATCTTTTTATTGACTGACCCAACATTCAAAATCCACTATGAGTAGTCGATAAGTCGAATACATATCTCTTATAAAAGTTTTTACAACTCTTTCTTTACTAATATAATAATGTGAGGATACATCTTGTGCAATTTATGCTTCATGGTTTTGGAATCATGGTGTATAATAAGGTGGGGTTCAAACCTAACATGTCTGATAGGCCTTGTTGGTTAGATATTTTATAGGTTATCAAAATTACCTAGGTATTCATAGGATTAAAACACCTTAATTTAATGGTGAAGATCTCATGTTATTATGCTTATCTAATTCTAACTATTCACATTTTTTAATTTATTGAGAGTTTATACAAATTATGTGTAAGTTATTTTATTTGGGGTATTACTTTAAACATGGAGTTCATGAACCATAACAAAGTGATTCTACAACAAGTATCTTGTCTTCAGAATATGAAAAGTAATTAAAAGAGATTAAAGATTAAATAAAATGTGATTTGTGGAAATAAATGAGATTATACTTCATAACAATTATTTTGATAGAGATTATTGAATTTGTACAAATAGATAAACATGTAAAGTGTGATAATCCTCTCAACAAATGATTAAGAAAAATATGAACTTATATTAAGTTTAAAAGATAACACAAATTTTACCATTTTATCTTCACAAAATGATCTTCTTAGGTGCAATGTTCTTTATAAAACAAATTTTATTCTTATTCAATTTCATTAAAATTCATACAAAAACATGCAAAAATATAAACACAAAGTTTTGGATTGCTTGAACTCTTTTGCATAATAGTTACAATTTCTTGATTGAAAAAAATTATCATCTCTAGGCACATAGGCCTTCACTTATATTTATACAAAATTAGATGTGAAAATGAAATAGGAGACAACCCCGTCAATTCCCATGTGTTGTGATAAAAATTTAAAATCATTGAGAGGCATCTTCCTTAAATTTCTCCTTTATGGTATGCAACAGTTGGTGACATGTAGTACTCCTTAGTCTCCTTATTTGGATCAAACACAACTAATTTTAATTTTTTCATATAGTATGCTTAGGTAATTTTCTATTACAAAATGACTTCAAGTAATTACACTTATTCAAGTTACTTGAGTCTTAAATTTTACAAACTAACTTGATTTTACAAGTAACTTCTCTGAATGACACTACTTATAAAGCAATTACTTATAATAAATTTCGAAGAGAATAGTCTAAAATAGAAGAAGAAAGAAGAATTTATTGAGATTGTAAACAATAAAATTTATTCTAATTCATGAGCTTGATTTTTTCACTTCTCTTTGTATTTGATATATTGAGACATCATGGACTGAACTGATGCTTCATCTATTTTGACAACTAATTGTTGTTTTGTTTCATACCTCAGTAATTCCTTTTCCAATTTCCTCCAGTATGATTTTACCTTCTCAATCATGGGTTCCAACCTCTTAACATCTTATTATTTTTTTATTAACTCCTTTATAGATTTTATTGTGAAAAGAGTAGAGGACTTATCAATCTTTTCTTTGAATTGTTAAAGTAATTCTTTAGGTGTTCCCAAATTTTCATTTGGAAAAAAAATATAAGATAAAATATATAATCTTGAAGATCCACTTTTACATCTTAGGCATCTTATTCAAGAGTTTTCATTTCTTTGAGCATGGCTCCAAAAATATGCATGCAAAAAGATATAATGAGTTCTCTTGCCTTGCTTTCTTTATAGACCCCTCTAGAACAATTTGTTCTTCAATCAAAAACTCCTCACTTAAAGTGTTTATCCCTTATAGGATCTCTTATTGCAACTCAATTATCCCATTCTCATTTTTAATATCCTTCATCAATTATTTTAGCTATGTTAACTTACATTCAATGTTAGCTAGGTTTCCTGGAACCTTGAGAAATGATTTCTGAGTAGTATGCAATGTCTTCTCTATGCATGCATCCATGACTCTATATTTATCTATAATTTCCTCTAACTTAGTTATTATTTGTGGACAAATCAAATTACTTGAAAGAATTGATTGTTGTGGAGTAGAACTTGCCACTTTGGCAATTATTTCACACAACTTAGCATTTTGCTCCCTTAATTTAGCTTTAACAACCTTTTCTTCATCTAGATTCTTTAAAAGAGAATTAATAAAAGTCTAATTGTCTTTCTTTAAGCCCTATATAGTAGATTCTCCAAGGGATACTTTAGTTAATTTCAAGTCTTATTCAATGACTTCATTTTTAGCCTTACCCAGAGGAGGAATAGGTACCTCTACAAAATTTTGACTTGAAGGTTTAATTATCATCTTAGAAGTCACTTTCACACTCTTGGGATTTTTTCCTTTCTAATTAAGACTCTTTAACAACTTCAAATCAATCTCCTCCAAATTTATTAGTTCTCTAGTCTTAAGAACTATTGACAATGCTAACCAAGATGAGAAGTATGTACTTGTGGGAGTAGATGAATGTACAACCATTTGTTGTTCATTTCTTCCCACTACTATCTCTTGACATAGAATATTTTTTACATCTAAAATACCTTGAGTAATATTAAAAATAATATGCTTATCCTTTTCTTTCTCCACCTCTTTCTCTTTTTCCTTCTCCTTCTCCTTCTCCTTCTCCTTTTCCTTCTCCTTCTCCTTCTCATTTTCTACCTCTTCCTCTACTTTTTTTAATCTAATTCAACTATTTATTTTTATTTTTCTTTTGACACCTCCTTAGATGGGGTAACTTTTTCATTAGTTACCTATTTTGGCTCCTTTTGAATGGTTAGTTAATCATCTAAAGGAGGTGGAGGTGGAGGAGTAGGTGGATAATATGGAAGAGGAGGAACATCAGTCTCCTTTTGAATGGGCTTATTTGGAGGCTTGAAGATTTGAGATTTTGGAGGTGCCATGAGTGTTGATGGATCTTTGGTAGGTGCAGTGGAAGTAGGAATGATGAGTGGATAAGTAACTATGGAGGTGAATAAAGGGGGCAAGATGACATCTAGAAAATTGGTCATTTATATTTTACCATAGATTATGTGTCATCAACATTTCTCTTGAACTTTAATTTCTATTTTGGCTCTTGACTGCTTTCTCCTTACAATACCTTGCTCTTTTGACTTACTTGAGTAGTTTCAGTCATTATTCATTTCATGTAATAACCCTTGTTAAGGATCCATGTGGAAGTCATGGCAAGGACTATAGAAGTTTATTTATCAATATTTTTAACTTGGTATTTTCCAAAAACAATTTTTGAAGGTGGAGTTGTTACCCCTCTTCCTACATGGTAGGCATCATTAGTCATAATTCCATCATCCTCTATATCCTCTGCAATTATTTCTAAATAAAAAACATGAATTTTCTCAATAGTCAATATACTATTGTCTCTTCTTATTACATCAAAATCATCCTGAAAATCAATCCAAAAGTCTTCAAGTGAAAGAATATGCATATACTCAAGAGAAATTATATTTTGAGCTATGCCTCTATAATAAAAATTTTCTCTAGATCCAAAATGGGTTTGATTGTAGTTATGGTACATTTCCTTTTACATATTATTTGATTTGTAAATGTTGGGATAATGATAATGACCAATAATAATAGGAAAACTGATAGAGGGATGGTAAACCTTTAAATGTAGATCATGCAACTCAACTAGTTTGCAACTTAACTCCATAAGAATACATTTGTTAGTGGGATACCTTGGTAATTAACAAGTGTAGCTAAGAAACCCCCAAATATGATGTACGTGAAATTTAATAATATAATGAAAATGCATCAAAATTTGGAAATTACTTCCCATGCTGCATTAAATACTCTCTTGTGTTTCAAATCTACATTTAACTTGCAAATGATTTCATTAAAGAATCCATCATTTATCCTTTTATAATGTTTAAAGTATTATAAAATAACTAATTGAGGGCAATAATAATATATGAGATGTGTTTTCAACATCTCTTTTGTAGTTATCCTAGTAAAGTCTCCATTTAATGCTATAACATATACTAGATAGGAGGTCATTTTGAAATCAAAAGTCTATAATACATTAATTAACTATTGGTTGATGTTATCACTTATCATCTTTGACCACTCAATCATAGTAGAGATACTTTTAACATCAATGGATTTGATGTATGAATACATCTAGGTTGAAAATTACTTGGCATTATTTTCTCCATTGATTCTACATAGCAATTATGTGATGTCATCTACTTCCTAAACTAGGTCAAACCTTATTATTTATTTTGGAAACCTTGAAGGATATTTTAATTTTCTTAGATAATTTATATTCATTATATTGATGCAATCTATTATCTTATTCTCCCATTGAATTTTTGCTTTTTCCATTGTTACATCAAATACATTTGATGTTGCTACGATATTTAGATAGTAGTTAAAATATTTAACATCTAATATTATCACTACATTATCAACAATGTTTTTCATAGTCCTAGTAAGAGAATCATAGTACTTGGCACACTCCAAGATAAACCCAAGAAGTTGTGTAAAACTTTGGAAAGATACAACTTGCAGGATCTCACTATTGGTTATTACCTGCATGAATGGTGTCTTAATTATGGATTTTGATCTCTCCAAAAAATCAATTACAAATGCATGTATTATATCTATATCAATTATTTTAGTTAACTTGGAAATAATAAAAGATTCAATGGGATATCCCTTATACTCATAATTCATCTTTGGTTCCTATGATTTCATAACTTTATTATCTTTTCCCTACCCCTCTTACTTGGCCCTAGGATTTCTTCAAATACTAGCTCAAGGAATTCTTCAATAAGGGTTTTTTATTCTTCTACTCTAGATATTTATTCCTCTAATCCTTTTGATCCTAACATTTGTTTTAGATAACACTGGAAGGACTTGATAAGTGTTCTTGAGAGTTTATTGATTATTCATGTTGGTTTAGAAATGGTTGAATAAATGATTCCAGTTGTTGTCTTAAATGACACTTATAAGCAAGATTTATCTTTTAAGCAGTATAAAGTCCTAAAAACTCTAACTTATAGAATGTAATAGGGTATCACAACCCCAAGTTGGTCTAGATAATCCTCAAGTCTGAAGTATTCAAGAATCTGAGCACGTAAAAAATAATAAGCATGGACAAATTTGGGTTTCTCTCAACTTATACTTTGGTTCTATATTAGTAAGTTAATTTAGTTTGAGACCCTAAGTAGGTAGTGAGTTATGAATAATTTAGGTTTATTAAGGGTAGTTACTTCATGTTTGTTAGGGCAAGTAACTTGGGTTGTAAAACCTAAATTAGAAGCAATAAGTAATCATAACCTTGGGTAGGCAGGGTTCTTGAGAGATTTAAATTTCTTGAGGGAAATATCTTAGGTTAGGGACTCTGATTAAGTAGTAAGTAATGAGGAATCTGAGTTTCTTGCTAGTTCAATAGTTAGGTTTCCAGCTAGGTTTTTAGCTAGGTTTTCTCATTCTTTGAGACTTTTCTTAGGATTTTACATGCTAAATTTTTATGAGAACTCTTATAGGGGGTTCAAAACAATTTGCATGTAAAAATAACATTCAAACATAAGTAAAAATGATAAATAACAAATAAAACATTAAAGGTGACATGAAAATTTTACTAGAGGAAAAGCAAGAAGAAAACATCCAAAATGGAGACATGAAAATCAAATAGAAATGATCTAATTACCTTGAACACAAATGTGTTGTGAAGGGTTTGATCCAAAATTGTTCTAGAAGCTCAAATGATGTCACTTAGGGTTCATAAGAGTGGAGCTTAGTCAAATAACTTGAATGTCAGGTGGGAAATGAGGTAGATTTTATTAATATCTATATTAGCCAATGCATTAATGATAATTTGGAGACACGTGTGAGGGATTCATGCAATCCTTTATATTTTTTCCATGTTTCTTAGATTACTTTGCTTATTTTAGCTTTTAAAGTTAAGCAGCTTCATAATCCTAATTTGGTATTAACTGGTGAGTATTTGGGACTTACAAACCCTTATTACTTCTACTTATAACTTTGTGTAAGTAAAGAATTTTTGAAACCACTATTTTCTCTAATTAGTGTTTTATGTGTTTACGAAACTACTTTACTTACCTTTTAATGATAAGTAAATTCATTCTTTAATTTTGATTTGAACTAGGCAATGCAACTCTGATTTTTAGTGTCAAACCACTTCTTGTTTAATAAGTTGACTTGGAAAACCTGAGTTGTCTTGGAAATGAGCCCAAACACTTAGCTTTTTGATCCTCTAGGGAAAATAATTAAATGGGTTTTTTAGTGATGGCCTTAGGTAGACATTTATAACCTCTTAGAGCAAATTGAAGCAATTTTTAAAAGAAATCAATAAGAAAAAATTACTAAAGACTAATCCTTATTCAAGGGACTAGGTTTTAACAAGGACAACTGACTCACTTGATACCAAATACAAAAAAAATTAAAAGGGGTAAACCAAAATTTCTAAGTGTGAAATTGTGGGGACACTAACTAGCTCTAACTGAGGACATTTTTGTTTTTATTAGGAAGAAAGAAATAAAAATGAAATCCCAATATCTCTAGTTTTGAGTCTTATCTATTGGGTATGACGTCAAGTAAAACTAAAACATGAAAAAAACAAAAACAACAACAAAAAAAAACAATAAAAAAAAATTAAATGTTGCTCAATTCTTGTAAAGCTTTAAATGTTGCCCATTGAAAGGCAATGATAGTTCAATCCCATCCTAATAAGCTACAATGAAGATATCTCTTCCAACAATCTTATTTATAGTGAAAGACCCTTTTCATAGTGAATCAAACTTGCCATGCTTCCCTTTCTTCTTATTCTACTTATTCTAGATAAGTACCAACTCAACAAATTCAAACTATCTTTCATGAGCCTTCTTGTCAAAGATCTTATTCACTTTCATTTGATGATTAGTCAACCGATCAATAACTTATGTATGAACATATTGTATCTCATTGAGGACCATAATCCTCTTATCAAGTGAATGTTGATAAGTTACATATTTAATAGCCTTAGATAATTGCAAATTAGGCAACTCTATGGTGATTGGTATCTCATCATCTATTTCATATAACAACTAAAAAGGTGACATACCAATGGCTTTCTTCAGAGTAATCATGTCAACTCACAATGCATCAAAAAAAATTATTCTAGGTACATTGATTGTCATCCACTAGCTTGCAAATAATGGTCATCAGGATCTTTTTACTTGATTCAATTTGACCATTCCCCTGAGGATATTGATTTGAAGCATGAACCAGGTATATTCCATATGAGTAATAAAAATCAATTAATTCCACTAAAAAGAAGTTAACCACATCATTTGTTATTATCTTGTGTGGGACACCAAACCTTACTATGATATTATCTTTGATAAAATCACATGCTACTTCTAAAGTGGCATGATTGATAGGAATGTTTTCTACCCATTTACTGAAGTAATCAATTATAATTAAGACATAAAAATGTCCTACACTTGAAGAAGGATTCAACATGACAATAAAATCCATGCCCCACTACTAAAATGGTTCATTGATTATGACTAGTTTTAGTGGCAACACTAGTAACTTTACATGTCCCACAAAGTTTTGACATGCTTGACACTTAACAACCTAGTCTAAATTATTTTGGAATAGAGTGGGCTAAAAGTAACTTGCTCATAGTATTTTGTGCACTGTGACCCATGCTAAAAAGTGGCCTCCACATGCTTTATCATGAAACTACTCCAGTAGTCTCCTTTGTTACTCTTTATCCACACAATGGAGGAAAACACCATCAATCCCTCTTTTGTACAAACCATTATCCCAAAGGACATAATCCTTTGACTTCAACTTACTAGTACACTTTTCCTTATGTGTAAGATCAATTGGGAATTCTCTGTAAGTCAAGAAGTAAGAAATATTATTATGTCATTCATCAACAAGATTAACAAAAATCACCATGAGAAAATCTTCATCTAATTGTACTTGGAGTGAAGGTTTTACCGTATTTGTGTCATCAGGTTTTCTTTATGTCATGAATTAACACGAGCATCTTCCTCTTACTAGCTTTGTTGGTTTCATATCAATATCAAAATCTTACACCTTAGCTACCTAGGTGCCTCTCAATAACCCTAGTTCCTACTGCATTAGAATTGATTTAACTATAACATTAGGTATATATATTATAGTATTTGAGGATAAGATGTAATACCTAAAAGTTTTGCATGCTTTGACTATTGTAAAGGCATTATTTTCCATTTATGAATACTTTAGTTTTAGAGATTTTCAATAGTTGACTCATGAAATATATGGGGGACTCAATGCTCTTGTCAATATTTTTAAAGAGTATAGTTGACATGGTATGCTTAGAAGAGTAGCAATAAAGAATGAATTCTTTACTAAAATTAGGATAAACCAACACTGGAGCTTGAGATATATATACTTTTATTTTTTCAAATGCCAACTTTCCTTCAGCACTCCACTTGAAGTCTCACTTATTTTTCATCATATCAAAGATGTGGTGAGTCAACTCAACAAAGTCAGGAATGAATTTTCTAAGGAAGTTGTCCTTACCAAAGAAGCAATTTACACCTTTCTTGGAAGTAGGTAAAGATAGACTTTGTATGGATTTCAAACTTTTTGGGTCAAGCTTCATTCCTTCTTTTGAGACAATGTGACCAAGAAGTTTCCCTTTAGTCATAGAAAATATTGATTTCTTGGGATTCAAATAAATCCCATGTCTTCTACACTAGATGATAACTTCAAGATCAGTTATATGATTACCTACTTCTTTCAAGAATATTGTCAAGTCATCAAGGTATACCATTATACTCTTATTCTTTAGATGTGCAAATGTAAGATATATTTCTCACTAAACCCTACTCCAACATTGATAAGCCAAAAAGGAATCTTCTAATAGGAAAATGTTCCCCATGGTGTTGTGAAATATATCTTGTATTGATCCTCATCCACCACTTTTATCTGATTCTACCCTAAAAAACCATCTAACCATCTAGCATGGATAACATTTTGGAGCATATAACTACTTACAAGGTGTGATCCATAATAGGTAATGGGTAGTTATCTTTTAGATAAGATTGATTAAGATTACAAAAATCAACACATAGACATATTTATTCATTTTTCTTCCTTATTAGGACAATATTATCCAACCATGTTGAAAGATGAATTGGATAGATGTTCTTTGCATCAATAATTCTTTTTATTTCAACATAGATAGTACCTAAGATGGTTGAGTTATGATGGTGTAACTTTTTCTTGAAAGGCTTTGCTTCTAGTTGAAGTGGAATATAATGTTGCACCTCATCTGGCTAGAAGGTCTTCAAGTATTTATAGGACCAGGAAAACCCATCAATGTATCTTTTGAGAAGCCCAATGAATTCTTCTTTTTCTTCTTGAGAATAAAATTTTCCAATGTTGACCATCTTAGGATCTTCTTCACTACTTAGATTAATCTGTTATAATTTTGGATAAGAGCTATTAGCATATTCTTTATTTTTCATTAGAAACTGAACATGCTTATCAAATATTTATTCTAAAGAAACTAACCCTTTGGGGATTTTATTTCCCTTCAATTTAATAACTTCTTCACTATCTTTGAGCTTGGGGTCAATGTTACTTATGGTTGTTTAGCATGGAAGTGAGTTGTTTCCTTCAATGTATAGTTCATCAAAGTTATCTTACTTCTCAAGAAACATAGCTATCTATTTGTCATCATTGAAAACTTACCATTGGTTGACATTGTCTAGAATTCTTGGTTAGAAGACTATTTCTACTCTATAGTCACCTTGTTGAAAGATTGTAGGCTATTGATTTGGCCTAAGCATAGCGATAATAATTTCAAGAGAATTAACTCTATATTTTTGATCATGTGGAACATAGATGACTAAAAAGGAAACAAAATTGGGTGTTGTACTCATATCTTGATCATGATAGTGCCTTAGCTTATCTTTCTTCACTTGAAATTGGCCACAAATCTACCTCACTATCAACTCAACATATCCTTATGATTTTAGGAGTCTTAATCCTTTTTTCCTTTGCCTATTCAAGTCCTAAAAGTAATGCTTCATACTCTACTATGTTGTTGGTATTTTCAAAAATAAGTTTATAAGAATAAGGGAATACCTTATCCTTAGGTGATATCAATATAACCCCAATAACGAGGGGAACAATAACTAGCATTAAACTCTAGAGTCCATATCTTATCTTCTTATTCCTCTACTTCCTCTAGTTCTTGTATCTCCTTGTCCAATTCAAGATAATATACTCTACGGTCTAATTATTCAAAAAGGATATATGATCTCAGATATTCAGGCTTGGAGACCGTATACTTGGATTTGTTTTTAGGTTCCAATTTATGATTCACTTCTTTGATTGGAATATGTGCATATGACCAATCCATATTAACTTCTCCTCCTAATTCCTTGTATAAGTTTCTACTGAATAGCATTCTATAAGAGACAAGAATGTCTACTACCATGATGGTTATTTTGAGCCTTGTATCTAGGAAAGCTACTAGGATAGCTTGGCCATCTTTGATCTATCCAATTAAAGGAACTTGAATCTCCATTTAATAACATCTCCCTATTGACTTAGTTAGATTTAATCTAAGGGTATTCACTACTTTATATAGCATAAAACTATTATAAGCTCTATAATCAAAGATATAATTACTCAACTTATACCCATTGATCAAGAGAGAGACATAGAATGGCTCTATTCTTTCAAATGTGGAAGTAGATGTTAGAGAATAAGTTACATCATTATTTTGTCAATATTATTTCTTAATGGTAGGTATAATACATTTTGAATAATTTGGTATATTGCTTGATCCTTTTCTTTGGACATACTTAACTAGCTTATTCAGCTAATCTAGATAAGACCTCAAGTATTCATCTTCTGACATTTGAATCTTAGTTTTCTTTATGTGATCAATTATGTCAAAAAAAGGGATAGAAAAAAGAAAATTATAATTGGATTTAGAAGTATGAGTAACTGGCTTATGATTTTAAGAAGAAGAAGCTATATACTTATCTCTTGGAGTAAAAGAAGAAGGTAGGGGACTACCTCTTTTAAAGATGCTTATATCTGATCTAGAATATTCTTTATCTTTCCCTTGTTCCTTTGAATATTTATCACTAGATTTTTGACCTTTTGATCTTGTAAATAATATAAAATAATGACTATGATCATCTTAAAATTCTTCTTCATACTCATTTTTTGATTCATATTCTAGGTAGCCTATGTTGGAGTCACAAGCAAGATCTACAAAATCATCTTCATCAACATATCTTTGATCAATATCATCAATCATATCATCTTTTTCATTCATCTCAATGTTATTTTTGGGAGAATCTTCAATTGATAGTTTTTGTGTAGGGCCAACAATACAATTCCTATTTTGATTATTTAGATTATATGCAAGTGCATTCCTAGTAGGGGCAACATGAGTACCTTGAGCAATTTGCCTTTTGAGTTGTATAAAGTCATTATCCGATTTTTTTATTAGGGGATTAGTGGTCTATGATGTTCTTGAAGTAGATGGGTTACCCTTAAAATTTATTTTACTGATTTTTATAGCCATAATCAACTCATCTTCAACATCTATAGCAAAATTTTGGGTAGCTTCTAAATCAGCAAGACATGTTCTCTATAGTTGATAACTGACTTAAGGTGACTGAGCATTGATGAAGAAACACTTTTGATTATCTCTATTAGGAAGAGAAGCTTACGAGATTTTATAGAGTAGTCTATTAAAATTGTTAATGAAATCTTGCATATGTTTAAGTGATTCTTCCTTGAGCTGAGTCAATTGGGATAGCAATATATGAGAATCTTTAGTAGCTTTAAACCTCTTCTTGAATTGCTCATACATAGTGGCCCAACTTAATATAGTACCATAAGCTAAATGATAAAACTATTATGAAGCTAAGTCATGCAAGGTCTTAATGAAGAGTTTAATTGAGAAATCTTCATGCTCAACATCAATTACTCCACAGGTCATAAATAAAGTAGCCAAGTACTCATCCAGACTTTATTTTCCATCACATATGATTTTTTAGAAATTATTTCTTGACCCCTTTGGCAAGTCATAGAGAGGAGTCAAATTCAAAGGACCAATAACCACCCCCAAGGGACAAGAAGTGGTAGTGTCATTCTTCTAAGAATAAAGAACTATGGATTAATAGGTTGTATTATCCCTAAAGAATTGTGTTGTAGCTGGTGTGTAGGAGATTGTTCTTGTCTTATAGTTGAAATACTTTCTCTTCTTTTTTTGGCTTGGACAAGAAATCTGAAATTAAATAGTTCTTGTAATTTGAAGAAACTGTAAGTTTGGCCTTAAGCTCTCCTTGCTTTGGTGAAAGGTTGATTTTCTAGATTGTAGCACAAAAATTATCCTAAGTATTTACTCAAGTAATTTGGTTCATAGGAAAATATATAGGTGGTGGTTACTTAACATGCAAAAGTTTAGGAAAAAAAAGGCTTAAAACAAGATGTTCCTTTTGGACATGTAGTAACTCAAGAAAAGTAGTGCATTTATTTTTAACAAGTTGAGTTAACTTCGAAAAGAATGCATTCTATTCATAAGCGTGTGACTACTTAGCATGCTACATTTTTAAATGGTGGTTTGGAAAAAGGATTTTTTTAAAAAACTTGTCATTAATTTTTGCCTATCTTGTCTTGCATGAGTAATCTGGTTTTAGTTCTGGGATTTAAATTCATTCTTCCCTAGCAGAGTCGTTAGAAACTATTGGCTAGATATTTTTTGGGCCATCAAAAGTACCTAAGTAGTCATGGGATTAAATCCCCTTAATTTAAAGGTGAAGATCCTATATTCTTATGATTATCTACTTATAACTATTCATAATTTTTAATTTATTGACAGTTTATACAAATTATGTGCAAGTTATTTTATTTGGGGTATTACTTTAATCACAGAGTTCATGAACCATAAGAAGTGATTATGTAGTAAGTAAAAATCTAGTCTCAAGAATATGTAAAGTAATTTAGATAGATTGAAGAGTAAATAAAATGGGATTTATGAAAAGAAAGGAGATTTTACTTCACAACAAGTAGTTTGATAGAGCTTATTAAATACGTATAAATAGATAAACATATAAAGTGTGATAATCCTTTTAGCAAATGGTTAATAAAAATATGAACTCATATTGAGATTAAAAGATAACACGATGTTTACCATTTTATCTTCATAAAATGCACATAATGATCTCCTTAGATGAAAATTTCTTTAGAAACAAAATTTTTATTCCTATTCACTTTTAACAAAATTCATAAAAAAAACATGCAAAAATTTAAACACAAAGTTTCAGATTGATTTAAATTTTTTCCTTAACAATTATCACTAATTGCATGTAAAAAATTATCATCCATAGGCACGAATAAATTTACTTATATTTATACAAAATTAGATGTTAAAATCAAATAGGAGACACATCCCTCAATTCCCATGTGTTACGCTAAAAACTAAAAACTATTGAGAGATGTATTCCTCAAATTTTTCCTATGTGGCATGCATCAACTGGTGACATGTAGTACTCCTTAGTCTCCTTATTTAGATTGAACACAACTACTTTGAATTTTACATAGAGTACATTTAACTAATTTGTTTTTACAAAATGACTTCATGTAATGACACTTACTCAAGTTACTTGAGTCTTACATTTTACAAAGTAACTTTTACAATTAACTTCTTTGAATGACACTACTTAAAAATTAATTACTTGGAACAAAATTACTTATAATACATTTGTGAAGAGAATAATAGAAAATAAAAGAAGAAAGAAGTTATTGAGATTGGAATCAATAACATTTATTGTAATTCATGAAATTTATTTCTGCACTTCTATCTATATTTGATATTCTAGGACATCATGGATTGAACCACTTCATCTATTTTAGTAACTAATTGCCATTATATTTCATACCTCATTAGTTCCTTTTATAGTTTCCTATAGTATGCTTTTACCTTCTCAATCCTGGGTTCTAGCCTTTTAACATCTTATTGATTTTTTATTAACTCCTTTATAGATTTATTGTGAAAGGAGTAGAGGATTCCTCAATCTTTTCTTTGAACTGTTGAAGCAATTCTTTAGGTATTCTTGGATTTTCATCTAAAAAAAATTGTAAGATAGAAGATAGAATCACAAAGATCCACTTTTACATCTCAAACATCTTATTCTATATTTTTCATTTATTCAAGCATGGCTCCGAAAATAGCCATGTGAAAAGATATAATGAGTTCTTCTTACCTCTCTTTATTTATAGACCCCTCTAGAATAATCTATTATTCAATAAAAACTTTCTCACTTAAAGTGTTTATCCCCTATAGGCTCTCTTATTTCAACTTAGCTATCTTATTCTCATTTTCAATATTGTTCTTCAATTCTTTCAGCTATGCTAACTTACTTTCAATGTCAGCTAGGTTTCTTGGAACCACAGGAAACTATTTCTGAGTAGTATGAAACATCTTCTCTAACCATGCATCAATGGCTCTAGCCTTATCTATAGTTTCCTCTACCTCATTTATTATTTATATACTAGTTGAATCATCTAAAAGAATTGATTTTTGCTAAGTAGACCTTGCACTTTGGCAATTATTTCACAAAACATAGGATTTTTCTCGTTTAATTTAGATTTCAAAACCTTTTATTCATCTAGCTTCTTGATAAGAGTGTTAATTAGATTTTGAGTGTCTTGATTTAAGCTCTCTATAGTAACTTCTCCAAGGGATACTTTTGTGGCTATCAAGTCTTGTTCATTGACTTCATCTTTAGCCTTACCCTAAGGAGGAATGGATACCTCTACAAAATTTTACCTGGAAGGTTTAATTATTAGCTTGGAAGTCACTTTAACACTCTTATGTTTTCTTTTTTCTTTTTGATCAAGACTCTTTAATAGCTACAAATCAATCTCTTCCAAATTTATTACTTCTCTAGTTTTATAAATTATTTTCAATGCTAACTAGGATAAGAATTATATACTTGTGGGAGTATTTGAATGTACAATCATTTGATTTTGATTTCTTCCCACTATTGTATCATGACATAGAACATTTTGTGCATCTAAAATACCTTGAGAAATATTAGAAACAATATACTTATCTTTTTATTTCTCTGCCTCTTCTCTTTTTCCTTTTCCTTTTCCTTTTCCTTTTCCTTCTCCTTTTCCTTCTCTTTGTCCTTATCCTTCTCCTTTTCCTTCACTTCCTCTGCCTCTTATTATTTATCTAATTCAAGCATTTATTTTTTATTTTCTTGTCACTCCTCCTAAGATGGGGTCACTTTTTTAGTACATACCTATTCTAGCTCCTTTTGAGTGGTTGGTTGATCATCTGAAGGAAATGGAGGTGGAGGGGTAATTAGAGAAGATGGAGGAGGAGTAACATCAATATCCCTCTGAATGGGCTTCTCTGAAGGCTTGATGCTATGATATTATAGATTTGGCATGAGTTTTGATGGATCTATGGTAGGTATAGTGGAAGGAGGAATGATGTGTGGAGAAGTAACTATGGAAGTGACCAAAGGGGTGTGATGACAGGTAGATGAATTAGAGTATGTGTCATCAAAATTTATCTTCAACATCAATTTATTTTTTGGCTCTTCACTACTTTCTCCTTGCAAAACCTTTCTCTATTGACCTACTCAAGTAGTTTCAGTCATTAGTTCTTTCATGCAATACCCCTTGTTGATGATCCATGTGGAAGTTATGGCAAGGACTATAAAATTTATGTCAGCAATAGTTTTAACTTGATATTTTCTAAAAAAAATCTATATAAGTGGAGCGTTATCCACTCCTATTGCATGGTAGAGATCACTAGTCATAATTCCATCATATTCCATGTCCTCTAAAATTATTGCTAAATGAAAAGCATGAATCTAATTAGTAGTCAATCTGCTATTATATCTTCTTCTTACATTAAACTCATCTTGCAATCAATCCAAAACTCTTCAAGTGTAGGAATATGCATATACTCAAGAGAAATTGTATTATGAGCTACGTTTTTGTAATCAAAATTTGCTCTAGCTTCAAAATGGGTTTAATTGTAGTTATGATACATTTTATTTTTCACATTCTTTTATTTTTAAATTGTAGGATAATTATAATGAAAAATAACAATAGGAAAATTGATAGAGGGACAATTAACCTTTGAATATAAATCATAATACTCAACTAGTTGCCTACTCAACTCTATATGAATTCATTTATCAGTGGGATACCTTGGAAATTTAACATGTGTGCCTGAGAAACCCCCAACTTTGATATATGTGAAGTTTGAGAACTGAACTAAAATGCATCCAAATTGGGAAACTACTTCCCATGATGCATTAGATACTCTCTTATGTTTTAAAGCTACATTTAACTTACAAATGATTTCATAAAATAATCCATCATTTACCCTCTTATAATGTTCGAAGTATTCTAAAATAGCTAATTGAGGGTAATACTAATATATGGGATGTGTTTCTAGCATCCCTTTTATATTTATCCTATTAAATGCTCCATTTGATGCTACAACATATATTAGATAGGAGGTCATTTTGAAATAAAAAGTCTGTAATACATTACTTAACTATTGGTCAATGTTATCACTTATCAATATTGACCACTCAATCATAGTAGATCTCTTGTTGACATCAACGGCTCTAATGTATGCATACATCTAGGTTGAAAAACACTTGGCATTCTTTTCTCCATATATTTCACATAGAAATTGTGTGATGTCATCCACTTCCTAAACTAGGTTAGACCTTATTATTATTTTTGAAAACCTTGAAGGTTGTTTTAATTTCCTCAGATAATTTATGCTCATTATCTTGATGCAATCTGTTATCTTATTCTACTATTGAATTTTGACTTTTTTCATTATTACATAAAGTAATTTTGATTTTTTTGGGATCTTTAAATAATAGTTGAAAAATTGAACATCTAATCTTTATCACTACATTACCAGTAGTGTCTTTCACAATCCTAGTAAGAGAATAATAGTACTTAGCACACTCCAAGACAAACTTAGTTGTGTAGAACTTGGGAAATTTACAACTTCTAAAATCACACTATTGGTCATTTCATACGTGAGTGGTGTCTTAATTATGACTTTTGATCTCTCCAAAAACTAAGTTATAGACACATGTCCCATATTTGTATCACTTATTTCAATCAACTTGGAAGTAATACAAGACTCAATGAGATATCCCTTATACTCATACTTCATCTTTGGTTCCTATGATTTTAAAAATTTATTTGATTTTTCCCTACCCTTATTACTTAGTCTTGGGATTTATTCAAGTGCTAGCTTAGGGACTCTTTAATAAAAGTTTTTTGTTCTTCCACTCTAGTTATTTCTAACTTTGATCCTTTTGATCCTAAAATTTGTTTTGGCTACCTCTAGAAGGACCTGATAAGTGTTCTTGAGAGTTCATTGATTTCTCTTGTTCTCTTATAAAAGGTTGATTAAATGAGTCAAGTTGTTTTAAAAAACACTTCTAAGCAATCTTATGTTTTAAAGTAGTATAAAGTCTTGAAAACTCTGAGTAACTCATAGAAAGTAATAAGGTATCATAAACCCTGGGTTAGTCTAGATAATCCTCAAGTCTTAAATATTCAAGAACCTAAGTAAGAAACAAGTAATAGGTATGGACAACTTTATGTTTATATTATTAAGTTAATTGAGTTTGAGACCCTAAGTAAGTAGTGAGTTATGAGGAGTCTGGGTTTCTTAAGGGTAGTTACTTTGGGTTTTTTAGGGTAAGCGACTTGGGTTTGAAATCCTAAAGTAGAAGCAATAAGTAATAATAACTCTAGGTAAGCAAGGTGTTTGAGAGCTTTGGATTTCTTGAGGGAAATGGCTTAGGCTAGGGACTCTAGGTAAGTAGTACGTAATGAAGAGTCTATGTTCCTTGCTAGTCCAATAGTTAGGTTTTTAGCTAGATTTTCAGCTAGGTATTCTCATTATTTGAGACTTTTCTTAGGATTTTACATGATAAATGTTTATTGGAACTCTTATAGGGTTTTTATAACACTTTAAATGTAAAAATAACATTCAAATGCAAGTAAAGATGAGAAATAACAAATAAAACATTAAAGGCAGCATGTGAATCTTACTAGAGGAAAAATGAGAATAAAAAATCCAAAATAGAGACATTAAAATCAAAGGGAAATGATCTAAATACCTTGAATTAAAATGGGCCATGAATGGTTTGATCCAAAATTATTTTAAAAGCATGAATTATGTCACTCAAGGTTCATAGGATGACAACTTGGTCAAACAACTTAAATGCTAGGTGGGAAATGAGGTATATTTTATCTATATTTATATTAACCAATGCATTAATGATAAGTTGGAGAGACATGTGAGGGAGCCACAGAAGCCTTTAGATTTTGTCAAGTTTCTTAGACTACTTTGTGTATTTTAGATTTTTAAGTTAAGTAGCTTCACAATCCTAATTTGGTCTTGACTAGTGAGTATTTTGAACATGTAAACCCTTATTACTTCTACTTGTAACTTTGTGTAAGTAAAGTAACTTTGAAAACCTAGTTTGCTCTAGTTAGTGCTTTGCATGTTTATACAACTACTTATATTTTGATGAGAAGTAAATTCATTCTTTAATTATAATTTAAATTAGGTAGTGTAACTTAGATTTGTAGGGATGACTTTCTTCTTGTTTAATAAGTTAAGTAAATTGGAGGACTTGACTTGTCTTGGAAATGAACTTAAACACTTAGCTTTTTGATCCTCTAGGAAGATGAGTAAATGGGTTTTTCAGTGATGGCCTTAGGTAGACATTTTTAACCTCTTAGAGCAATGTAAAGCAATTTGGAAAAAAAAGTAATAAAAAATAAAACCTAATAAATATTAATCCTTATTCAAGAGACTAGGATTTAATAGGGATAATTAGCTCATATGAGGCAAAAGACAAAAAAAAATTAAAAGGGGTAACCCAAGATTTATAAGTGTGAAATTTTGGGGATACTAGGGCTAAGCAAATATGCCAACAAATTTCCTCAAATGGGATGTAAATATTTAATGTTCCCCCTCAGTGAGGGATACACCTAATTTGATCTATTCTGGGTCATATAGATTCTCGATGTTGACTTCTATAGTATCTTCTACAAGGAGAGTTGAACCATCTTATAGAATGGTTGGTAAAGATTTGAATTTGCTAGTAGTTATTAAGTCCTCTATTTAGACTAGCTCTTCAAGTTATCCTAGGCAAGATGAGTCAAAATATCTCCATGGTATGGATGGCCATGTTACAAACACTATTAAAAACTCTTGGATGATTTTATCAAAGGCATGCTACTTTTTAGAACTGAACTTAGACCCAAATGCAAGTTCAACATTGGTGGTATCCTAAGTTATATTTGAGGAAGGATGAACACCCTCATCTAATGGCACCTAAAACAAGTTTTAACTAGAAGGCTAGCCTTTCTCTTTACTTTTAACTTGTATAAAAGTGCCTAAAATAGATTTTCACTTTAAGACCTCAATGTTTTATTTAATTATTTGTGGCTAAGGGTGTTCACCCATTATCCAAAATAGGATACAATATCTAATTTTATTGAGAACCCTTGTTTGTGGTCTCCCAATGAAACATTGTATTTTAACCCTAGAAAATAACAAAAGGCCTCATCATTATCAAACTTGTCTAAAATCTTTGTGGATTATTGTTGGTGCCAAGTTATAAGTTGAGTATGATATAAAGGAAGAGGATTATGTTAATTGGTGTAAGTAAAAGTACAAATGACATGGGTGTCAAATAAATTGGTATTTTCTAGGTCTTTATAAAGGCTCTGATTGGACTCTAATTTGTTTTTGGCATCATCTTCACTATTTGTTATCATTTGAACATGAATAAGAAACATGGGGTCACCCCCAGGTGGTTTAAATCTAAAATCATAGGTTACTTTGTACCATGTTATAGAATTGGATCAAGATTTCCATGTTGATTTGGTGTAAGGCCTCCTTATTCATATGCTTGATTCTCTATGATCATATTAGGAATGGGATACATTGAATTTTTATAACAATCGGCTAGATTGTCATTATACAACTAAGATTCATCATTAGCAAGTGGGTCCTATTCTTGGCCAGTGGCTAGTGTGAAGATGATAAGAGAAGGACTATGTAGTTTGAATTTCTATTTGTGTTTCCATTCCATGAAAGGTTACTTGGATTTAAGTATCTCATATGACTTGGGGTTCTTTAGAATCTTGGAAATGTGAAAGGTGTCATGGGTTAGATATTCTCCTAAGCCATTTGCCTAGATGATAAAATGATTGGACAATTCAGGAGTTGGCATATGGGAAGATGAATCAAGGATATATGGGCCTATGAAATTGGCCTCTAGAAAATAAACAAGCATTTTTTTCCCTGTATACTTCTTGGGAACTAGATCTAAGCCAAATTGGTAGTTATAACTTTCATACTTGGCCTCCAAATGTTTGCAATTTTTGTAAGGTTATAGATATCTATTGATAGCGACCTCTATTCTTAAATGGGATAACTTGAGACATTGGTACAATGTTGATGGTATTTCATATATTTAATATATCCAAGGCCTTTCCAAAAGCAAAATTTATGACAAATCTAGGTCTAACACATGGCAAATTGAATTGTGCGTCAAGGGCCTAATGATAATTGGTAAGTAACAGTGCCTTGTGATTCCCTCTCTTCATTTTCATAGGCCTTAATAGAAATAATTTATAGATAGAGATCAACTATTATGTATTCAAGATGTTTGATGAGTTTTATAGACACAATATTCAAGCTTGTTCCATTTTCTATGAGGATAATTTGTCCCATGTTATGATAACTTCAATGCACAATAGATTTTTATAGAGAGGGCTGAGGGATGACATATCACTTTGGTCAAATGTTAATTATTATCTTGTGGATATATGTTCAACAAGAGCTTATAATTTATCTAGGCTTATGTCATTAGTAAATTAGGATTGGAATAAAAAATCCATTAAGATGTTCTTATGGATGGTAGATGTACACAACAAATACAACATGGAGATTTGTGTAAGTATCTTCTAAGAATTTTCCACAATATCAAATGTCTTTTATTTTATAGTGGTATAGTGCTTGTTCCTATCCATAATTTGGGTTGGATGGGTTTGGTGGCAAATGGTTGTGGGCATGGAATAGTAATCTTTGATTATCGTGTTGTGATTACATAATCAAGATTAGATATAGGACCATTATTGTTAGAAAAAGATGGCGAGGAGACAAATAGGAGAAGTCTCAATTTATAGTACACTTATATGTGGTCATGTGGAAAGAATGAGTTATCAGTATAAGGATCAAAAGTAATAATCCATACTTATTGGTATGCCTATATACAGTCCCAGGTCAAGGAAGGATCACTAGCATATATTAGTTGGTTGGAATTGCTTAGAAATGGTCTTATTCTATTATATTTTGGTCTTCAATCAATGGTGATGGTGGAAATGTGACCTCTTTCAAGATGACCTAAAATCTTGTTGTAGTCATGTGAAATTATGTGGTAAGTCTATTGGTTATTGATATCATTCTGGGTTTGGTTTCATCCATTCGATTGACATTATTTTTGTTATTTTTTATAGTATTATTATTGTTGACATAGCTATTTTTATTTTTTTGCTATTATTCTAGACTTTGTTGTTACTATTTTTGGTTATTGTTATGTTATGGAAATGGGTTTTGATAAATACCTAGATTTTGATTGGATTTAAAAGCTCCATTATCCAATATAATCTCCCTATTTTCCAACATATTTTCAATGAGGTGTTTGATCTACACACAATAATTTAAATTATGTTTGTGAACCTGATGGTATTCATAAAACACATTTTCTCAAAACTAGTTTGGATAAGGAATGCCCTCAAGATGGTGTTTCAAAATAGACCAACTAATCAGATTGGATATAGCTAGTTTGTGAAACATGGATTCAATAGGCTCTCTATGTTTACTAAAAAATTGATGAGTAGGCACATTTATCCTTGGAAGAGGGGTTTGCAAAGGTAATAATTACCACATTTATTAAAAATTTCTAGGTTGATATGAAGGTTATCCTTGTTGAATGGGTTTTCGATGAAGAGTAATTTTATTTTATGGCATTGATTGAGAAGATGGTGTTTGCACCATTTGGATATGTTGTGACTCAGTTACTCTATTTCCAAAAACATTCTTGTTTCAATTGAAATACTTTATTTTTTCATAATTATTGGCCTATGCTAGTGATGATGCCTGCATTTTTACTTAGTTTTGGTTTAAATTTTGGCCATTTATTTGGTTTTGGTTTTGATTTTTATTAAACGAGGTTAAATTAATAATCCCTTTTTTAATAAGGGATTTTTTTAATCAATAAACCTTTATTGATGATCTCTTTAAAATTTTGTGTACATTGAAGCTCTAGATGATAAGATATCTTGATATTAAAATCCTTGGTAAACATAATGGCTAGCTATTTGTCTATTAATCTATGGGTGAAATAGATTAAAAGTTCTCTCTATCATTGTAGATAGCTTTAAAAAAATTCACCAACTTTTTTCTTGGTTTGAATCAAATCTACCAATGAAATCTCATGTTTGAGATTGTAAGAGAAATGTTGCATGAGCTTATCTGAAAGGTCATCAAAATCAAACATTGAGTTCTTTGGAAATTTCAGGAACCATTCCAAGGCCTATCCTACTAGACTGCAAGGAAAAAAAGTAGGAGGTATATATCACTATAATTCATTGGTTTGTAAACAAAAAATAATTTGGTTAAATGGTCTTTAGGTTCTCCTTTACCCTTGTATTTGTCAGATTTTGGTGGTTTGTACCTTGAAGGAAATGGTATTTGTAGATACTTCATGTTGACTGGGTAGTAACACACATCATCCAACTTGAAATTCTTGGTCTATTTCCCTTCATTAATGGTGCTAATTCATCCTTCATTTGTTGCAGTTCTTGTGCCAAAAAACTAGATGTGACATTGGCTTGAGATATAGGTTGGATGATCAAAGGTGGATTACATTAATCAAAGTATAATGGAGGTATGGTTTGTTTTGAAGTTTTAGCTTGGTTGGGGAATTGACC
The DNA here is from genome assembly GCA_037957365.1 of Torreya grandis. Taxonomy (NCBI): domain Eukaryota; kingdom Viridiplantae; phylum Streptophyta; class Pinopsida; order Cupressales; family Taxaceae; genus Torreya; species Torreya grandis. The sequence continues at coordinate 119,816 of JARHVA010008123.1, forward strand.
AAGAATATTAATACATGGATTAGGATGTGACTATTGAAATTAAACACATTGTATTATGATATTTTTGTTGGGATTCAATATATAGGCTTTAATTTAGGGGAATTGAGGCTAGGATGGAAGGATATGGCTCGAGGTGAAGTACTATGCTTGTTAAATTTGAATAGGGACTTGATACAAACTAGTCATTCCTAGTTGAGTAAGGGGAACTTATGAACCAAGGCCCTCTCATTGGATTTGTGGCATGTTTGGAAAAAAAGGAAATTATTACATAATTGGAACTTATTAGATAGCAATACCTCTTTAGTTTACAATAAAATATTATGGAGTATATTCTTGTAGAGTTTTTGGCATTTTTCATTGACCAATAGACACACATTATTGATTAAATAATGTTTATTATTATAAAGGTATGTTGGTCTACAACTAAAGAGGTGTACTTATCACTACATAATGAGGTGGAACATTGGTTTCCATTATTGAGGTGGAAACATTTTATGCCTCTAATATGTTGTCTATTAGACTATGACTATTTTTTGTGGAATGCTAGTTATCACATGTTGTGGTGGAGTAATATTTGTCACATTGTGTTAAGGCAAGGCACTAGTTGTTGCTTGACTACTTAATCCTTTTAGTTATTTTATTGATAAAGTAGCTAGTTGAGGACTAGAGGTAGCTTTTTGTGGTTGGGATGTATAAGTTCATGCCCTTTGATATTACAAACCACTCATGGTTTAAACTAAAGGAACTTATTGTGGACTAATTATTTATATATTTAAACCATTTTAGTCTAGATTGGATGACACTTTCATGTTATCCACCTTGCTCAGCACATTTGTCTACATAGAAGTAATATACACTTCTTCAATAGATGGGGCATTGAACATGTCTCCAACTAAAGTGCTCTACATGACTAGTTCTATACCCAAATTATCTTGTCATATCAATTCAATCAATACTAATGTTGAAGTAGATAACTCGATGATAGCAGCATTTGACATGGTCATGTTATTAAAATTACAATCTAAGTTTAAATAGGTTTTATATGTTTTTTGCATCTAGATAAAATGGTCTTCCATGACACCTTTTACTATGAAAATCATATTGGGGTTTATGTATGACATCGGTATGAGTACTTCAGGATTGATAGAAGAGGCAGGTTCAATGGTTTGGTTATAAGGTGTAGTTAAAGGCACTCTAACTAGACTAGGAAAATTTTCATGGGTAAAGTCTATATGAAAATTAAACCCTACCTTCATGAATCTAAATAAAACTTCATCCTTGTTTTCAATCAAGTGATGATAAAACAAATAAGGGTCATATGTTGATGTAATTGTAACATAATATGGTTATGGTTGAACTTGGTCCACAATTGAAGGTACACTATCAAGGTACTACATTTTTTTTGGTCCTACTCTAAGTATGGAAGTGTGTTAACCAAATAGTGGGCTAGAGGATCTTGGATTTGTTCCCTATATTAATTGGTGTAAGGAGGATAAGGATCCATCTCAAAAACTACATCATCACCATAAAGGTCTTGAACAAATTCATCTTATGCGACTAGATTATCATATTTTGTACTATACATGGGTCTACTATGAGTATAGTGAGACATATTCAAACCAGTGATTAATATTTCAATAAAAATGCTTATAGTTCTACAAACTCTAAAAAATTATGTCCAAAGGACAAATGGTTAAAACTTGGTCTAAAACTAGAGTTGTATCTCCAAAAGGTCTATACTAAAACTTGGTATAAAATAGTCTAACATCAAATGTATTAATGAAGAGGTGCACTTATCAAATGTATAAAGGTATTTAGGTTTTTTCTTAATTAATGAATGTTTATAAAAAACCTACTAGAGGTTGGAGGAAAAAGGAGGATGGAAGACAATTATACCTCTCATTAGCCACTAATGACAGGGTACCATTTTATAGTAGTGGCACTTTACTTTTTATTTTCAATTTATTTTCTATCATGTGAAATAAGAATTTAAGTATATCCATGTTCATATAATTTCCAAATTTAATCACCTAGAAGTATGATAGTACAGGAGATCAAGACCATCAATATTAAATCAAGAGATGTTTTTGATAAAATTAGTTAGTATGTGTGTTCTCACTACCTTTTGATTTGTTTGATTGATGTTCCTAGATTTGGTTGATATAGTTGCCTTTACATGGTTTGTTTATTTCCAAGTGGGTGATACATGTTCCCACCTTAGAGAAGGTTCCTATGATTGGTTCATAGTTTTCTCATTGCTTGGTTTATTAATTCTCATAATCAAAGTACAAGAAAGTAGCACAAGGAAAGTCAAGACATGTGTATGCTGCTTAGATAGGTGATGGTGTTTCTTCCCTATGTTTGTATTAGGGGAGGAATATTTAAAAATATTAGTATGAAATTTGTTTATAATATTGGTATTCATATTATGTAAATAAAAATATCAATATATATCATATAATAGAGTCTTAATAAATAACTTAGTTTCTCATGCAGAGGTTACACATGCCAATGAATACTTGAAAGTTCTTTTAGGTTGAGAACCCTTCATTATATGCACTCAAGAGACCTCAAAGCATATTTTCTTGCCTTAACTTGTAAACCATGACCTCAAAAATTTTGGACATTATTGAAGAAAAATTAAATACCTATAACAACACTCATTTATCTATACTTGCCTTGGAAACATAACCTCATACCCCATTTGGCCACCATCTCTCTCTTTGCTTGCATAGACCTTGACCTACAAACCTCATTAAGCCTAGAATATTACCTTTTAACCACTATACAAGATATAAATAGCTCATATACATTCCATAAAACCTCTTACCATTATCAAATACTTCCATACATCCTTCATATGATTTGAAAACACCTTATTAGGTCAGACAGGGTCTAGAGATGGTCTAGTTGCATACTAAGTCTATGGGTAATAACCATATAGGATAACTCTAATACTATAATGAGTGATAAAATGTCTCATATTCATGATCAAATAATTTAAAACAACCTATTATGCCTTTATGCATCCATATCATCAGGCTACCATGTCCATTCGTGTACAAGACAAGGTACACACCTTCTCAAATCACTTACTAGGTTCAAACACTTGAAAAATTTGACAACTGACCTTGAAACACTCCCTAGTTCTTATAAAAATTATTCACATGTATTTAATTATCTTATTAAAATATCATACCTATACACATATATCTTCATACTCACCATGCACATGCCTATGATATGATTATGCTTGTTATGACTAGGATTCTCAAAACACCTTGTGCTCAAACATGATTTACTTTTTGACCTAAAATTTGAATTCAACCTAAAAATAATCATTAGTTTTATTTAAAATTATTTCTCAATAGAGATAAAATAGGTTGCCTTGAAATTCTCTCTTGTCACATGGATTCCTTGTCACATTAGGCACAGAAGATTATACCTCACATACCACTCATTATGCATCTTCACTAGGGGCACATTGAAATCTATGAAATAAACCTTGACATCAAATGAAATTAAACTTGAAATAAATGAAAACAATTCTAAACAAATTTCCAATTTTTCATTGATGGAAAAACATTCTTCAAACTTATCAATCTTATCCTCCTTCTTGAACTTTTTCCCTCTTTCACATTAATGACAAAGGTCTTCAACAACTAACATCTAGAAACACACTCTCTTAAAATAAGATCTCAACACATAGAATATGAAGAATTATATGAAAATTCCATTCATTACATCATGAATACCTCCTTTAAATGAACTCAAAACTCAAGAATACTCACCTTGTTCTTGTCTTGACTATACTTGGAGCTTATGAACAATATAATTAGTTTCCCCTCAAACCACACATTAATCATGATTATATTGATAGAGTAGTGTCTCCATTAAAATTAATGGAGTCACCTCTTTCCTTATAATACTTAAAATAATGTGATTTTAGGATATTCCTATATATTTATTCCCTCATAAGACTGAATATCCTTTAGTATCCTTTTAGGCTTGATTGGCACTATAGTCTTGACTACTTCATCAATCATTTAAATATCAATATGGGATAAAAATAAACATTCCTAACTTGATTTATCATCTAAACTATGATCTACCATATCAAACACTCCTTTTGATCTTGTAGATTGATCATGACTTACCTTCATTGCAATTCATTTCCATACATTCATTTGCCTTCTTTCTAAAATTCTATGGGCTTCAAACCTCCTATTTTTACTTGATGACCTTCCAAATATATTAATAAATAATATTTCAATGTGTATTTAATTATGAAAATTGTATAAAATAACTTCAAACATACCTCTTGATTGATATGAACTATGACTCCTTCCATAGTCCCATGAGTACTCATTCGTGGAGGGTCTTCTACACTCTCTTGCTCTATGACAAAATTGGTTGCATAAAAAATATTAACCATTGATTGAACTAGCATACCTTGTAAAATTAGGTTATTTTATAGGAATTTTCATGTTGACCTTCTTGTCTTCAACAGTCTTTTCTTTGATTTGAGCTGACACCTTTTGTTCTTATTTGAAAACAAGACCTGTTTTGTCATTTGAAAACTTTTGATTGCTAAAGATATCATCTAGAGCCTTAGTGATATTTTCAATCTTAACAAATCTATTCACATTGATATATGTTTTATCCAAATAAACTTTTAGTTATTCTACTTTAGTTTCATACCTAATGCATTTTTCTTCTTTAGCCTTTATGCTTGTATTAACTACCTCTCTATGTGCGTTAACTTGATTGATGATCTCATCATACTCATGTTAGTATTATCATAAAATATTTCACCCTAAAATATGGTGTTTAATCCTCTTCAAAATTTTGAAAACATGGGATCAACTATAGGTATGTGGGTTTACCTATAGGTAGAAGTAGACCTCTAGGTTTAAGTGCTAGCTCCCTAAATATACCTTGAAATGCTTATCACCTAATGAACTAGTTACTTGTGGAGAAAAGAGTAGAAAATTTTCATGAAATGTAACTATTATAAATGGTGATACACCAATATGATTTTAACATGACCATTATACTTCTTTCACTAAGAAAAAGGGCATACAAACTAGCTTCTAAGTCTTAAAAGGTTCTAACATCAATGTTTCAATATAGAGGTGATATGCATGAAGAAACACAAGGTAAATGAACTAGAGGGAATATTACAACTACAAGAATAGTTTAAATTTTAAATGGGACTAACACACTTGTATGTACTCTATATGACCTATTATAGTAATAACTCATTCATAAAAATGAAAGGATAAGGAAATCAAGGATAGAAGATTATCATTAAATTCACCATACATCACTTTGCACACTTATAAAAATGTTTTTTAAATAAAAAACTTGTATTCATTATTAAAATGTAATATACAATGTAATTCTAGTAGGTATTTTCCATAACTGGTGTGGTATTAGTTTTAAAAAGCCAAAATGGCCTCTACTTATAGAATTGGGGAGAGAGGTGAGAAGAGAGAAGTTTAAGAGTCATAAGAACACCTGTCAAGATGAGAGGAGGAGATACACATTTATTATAATGAATTATAATATATAAAATACAATGTATCATAGGAAAAATGTCCCTTAAAGGAATGAAATTCATGAAATGTGGCCTAGAACTCCTTTTACTTGCTCAAAAAACTACCTTCATCATTTAACCCTTTTGGAATGCCCCACAGTAGGCTAGGGATATATGTACTTATTTAAATTATAGTTAGGGTTTGTATACATTATCCAACATGAATTGGTTACATCCCTAACCATCGATATTATTTTGGAGGTGAGTTATCATTGCCTACAATCCAAATAACTCGTCTTCATTCACCTCTCACACTTGGCACCAAATTTGTCTTAAATTTTCAAATATGATGCATAAAACATAGTTTATTAAACATTTTAGGACCACTCATGGAATTATATTACTTATGAAATCCTTAAAAACCCTCCACTTAAAGTTTTCACTCTCTCACTAGCTTGTTCACTATGTCAAATTTGAGTGGCTGAATTTGAGGTCTTAGCAGAATCACTTAGGAACATATATGAGGAAATAAATTAATATGGTGAGTTATTTTAAGCCTCAATATCTTCCCCAAATTTTATTTAATATCTTAAAACCCTTCCATACCTACAAGACACCAACAATAGTCAAACAAAGCCAATTTTCACCCTGTCCATAATGGTAGGGTATAACTAAATATGATACTAAAAATGAACCTGTATTAAAACCATTTAAAACCATATCCCAAGCCATTTATTTCCATTTTTATTCCATTTATCCTTCATTTTCCCAATCAGGTTATTACTAAAGGTTTTAAAGGGTTTTAAGCCATTTTCACCCTTAGCCTTCGTTCATAAAGGTTAGACATTGGATTTGCATAATAATTCCACAAATACAATGTTAAATACTTTATTCAATGTTTATTAACTCCTCATACTCCCATGCACAACCTCAAAGTACGTGTGAGAATCTCAAATGAGCCTCTTGAGCTTGGTTCGTGCATTCTACATAGCCTGAATTTATTTGGATCCAAACATGGTTTCTCTTTGACTTCACCTACACAAAAAAGGTTAAAACACACCTTATGACTCCCTAAAAACATGTTCCAATTTATTTTAATGTTTCTAAAATTCTATAAATTATACTAACCCCCCACTTGGGCTTTAGGCCTAAACTATGCCTAATAGGTTTGTCTACAACTTTATGAGTCTAGGCCACCCTATTGAGTTTCGCACCTATATGAATTTTTCCTCATATTTTTTGATGCCTATAATATCTTTCCACATCCTTATATAATTTGTCACCATGTTTTAAACTCATTCTCATATCATTTGACCTCTAAACCTACAAATTTGTGTCTTTGGGGACTACCCTCTATCTAGGACAAAATAAAGGGTACTTCCCATACTGTCTTATGAAAAAGTATGATATGATGGGTTATCTTAGGTGGTGGTGACCCTATTCACCAATTTTCATGGTTTTTTGACACTCCTAACATCTTCAATCACCCTAAAATGCAACACAAACTTGTGGGGAATACTGACTATGCAAGTTTTTAACATGTGACTATAGGTTACCTTATTGGAGTCTCTTCTTCCCATATTTTCATGTTATGGGGATCATGATAAGTCAAAATCACTTGTGAGGAGATTTAAAAATTCCTAACATTAATTTTTTATTTCCAAATTAAGGCGCATTCACCTTTCCTTGTCATGCTCAATTATAATCAACTATGACTGTATTATCTTGCCTAGGGAGTGACACCTGTTGGTATAAATTTGCATGGTTGAACCTTGAATATAGTGTTTAAATACATATTTGGAGTGTTCTTGACCATTTTAAATACATTTATATTAATCCAAGTCATGTTCCTATAATATAAACATCAACAACACCATATTTTTCTCACTACCCACTATAGTGAGCTACAATTAACTATCTTAAAACAAAATGAGGTCTTTTAGGTAACTATCTACCTTGAAATAATTATTAAATGTTCTTTTATCCCCATATAGGTCTTGGTAGAATTTTTTAACTTTTAAAATTCTCATGTTTGTAGTTTTCCATGCTTAATCTTTTACCATGAACTTGTAGGACTCCACAGTTAACTGTAGGTAGGTGGTCTCTAGGGAAAGGACACATATAGGTGTTGATGGGGTCAAAACATTGAATATCAACCATTTTTGATGACCTTTAAATAATTTATTTATCATTCACCCTTATAGGACCACTTTACATACATATACATGCTATTTCATTGCAACATTGGGTTGTGGAGTTCTTTTGAGGTTCAAATCCTATAAAAGTCACTAAAAAACTATAGTGAACAAATATGCACTTTGAAGGCATTCAAATATTACTTTCCTCAAGTCACACACCCACTTCCTTTTGAAAGGATATACCCATATGTGTAGGATACAACATGGGTGTATTCAAACTCATCTAGGCATTGTCCAACATTGTTTTTTGGCATCAACAAAAGGGTCTAGGGCTCTACATTGGGACTTTTAGAAATTTTGTCCCTAAAACTCAAATTTTCAACTTTGAACAAGGTTATTAAGACTTATTTCCTATTCAATGCTTCAAAAATGAACATCATGGTCTCTTAAACATATTAGGACCTAAATATAGTTTCAAACATGTCCAATATCCTCTATTAGGCATTCTTAGATCTTTGTGTATGCCACCTGTAGGTGGACATTTCCATGTATGTAGGTAGTGATTATGAATATGGTAGGGTACATAAAATATGATCCTTTAGTGAATTTTATACCTTATCAAGGTCTAAAAATGCATATTTCTCACCTTGAAAGATTTGAATCAAGATTTAAAACTCTCGTTTCAATATTCTTACCCTATCCTAGGTGTTAAAATGGTTACGTACTAGACAGTGAAAATGGTCATGAGATATATACATGTAATGTGACCTTTTATTCTATATTTACACTCTCCCAAAGTTTTAAAATGGTATTTTGTATTTAAACAACTTTCCATATCATATTTTAATGTGAATTTTTTTTAAAAGCACCTATAGGTGCACACTAATGATATATGACTATGTATACATATTGCATTGACTGTCATAATATATAATATGATGTTTGAAAGACTTTTGGTTGATTTTTTTGATTCAATAATATGTTCAAAATCTTTAAAATCTTCATATACCTCCCATGAATGTTTTCAAACCTCAAAACACCATGATTGAGTTGGAAAGAACCAGAAGACTAATTGTGTGACACATGTGACTTTGTATTTGATCAATGCATGAAATTGTAAGACCAAGAATGGAAATAAATTTATTGATATTACATGAGAAACATGAATCAAACCATATAACATTCACATGAAACCATTACAGAGAAAAACCTTCTACAAATGGTTAAAATTGATTGCAACTTCACTAACAACACCTTATTCAAAAATAAGATGTTTTCTCCATTAAATAAATTATAATAATGAAAAAAAAACATGGGAAACATGAGAGAAGGTATTAAATGTACTTTGGAATCAAATTCATCAATTGAGCTATACACACTAGCTGTAATAGGAGCAAAACTTGTAGGGTATGGGAAATAACAAGCATAAATGTATAATCAACTTATTAAGGATGGTTTATAAGAACAAGTGACTAATCCTTGAAATTTTGATATTAAAATAAATTTTAATTATTTTAATATCACCCCCTAACTGCATTTGACCTAATACTTCTCTTACTGGCAATACTATCTAAAAATATGTTAACTAGTTTCATGTGCATAGTGGAGAGATAGAAGAGCATTATGGTTTTATCCCATTTTTAGAACTTTAAAAGAATGTAAATCTTGGAAATGAGTTAAAGGAATTTGAATATCCATCCCACAAGAATCTCCCATGTTCCACTCTCTCCCATAGGCCATATAACCTTTGAAACTCCCTCTTTTTCACTTGTTTTCTTGATTTTCAGTTAGAAACCTACAAATTTAAATTAGTCTTATCATTCCTAAAAATTAATCTAACACGTTTGATGTTTGAAGGAAAATTAAAACACATGGAAACCTTTAAAACTATACCATTTCATTTATGACTCATAAAATTACCCCTAAGTGACATCAAATGACATAAAGACTAAATTAAACTATGACCAAGGCTAGAATCATATGAAATGACATAAAATACACTATTATAAACCCTATGAAATTATAATATACCACTATATCATGTTTTATACTATATAGGGTTGACCCATTTTGAATTGTGGTCAAAATTAAAAACATTCTTCATAATTTCCCAAGGGTGGTATGCTTGATATGCCATGAATAGTAGCCTAATCGTGTCCATTAGCCCATGGAGTCACCCATACACAAGTTTGACATACAATTTTTCTTTTAAACCATAGAAAACATAAGGAAAAGGCACAAAAAATAAGACACACCAAAGTAAACACACATGTGTTCAACTAGAACACTTGTTCTACTACTTACAAAACCTCACTCTTGAGGTGAAACATCTATTCATACCTCAACTAGGGTCAAAGATAGTTACCCTTACATCTTTGAAACTCCATGAAGGAAATAATCCATGAGAACCATATCCATCATCAACAACCTGAATATGTGAATGTTCAAGAAGCCTGTCATCTGTAGATCTTCTTAGGTCTAAAAATGGACTATTTGGAAACTTCATGAATGTTATTCTTTGATCTCTAAAAGCCTTGGTTGGAGCTATAATTTGATTGTCATTTTCCATTTTTTATATATCTTCAAAAAAAATTAAATTAGACTATATGAAATATACCTCAACCTTCCTATCTTCTTGTGCATGATGTGATTGATACATGGAAACATCAAATTCTTCTCCTTTATGTTCCAATACCTCTATAAACTATTCTTTCTTAGATAGAGTTCTTGACTATATTTGAAACACAACCAAACCTATTTCAACCTCATTTTCTATGTTCATAACTTCTTGGGTAATAGATTAATCAAACTCCTTCACGACTAAATGATTTTGATCATAAAAATGACATTCATCCTTGTGCTTGATGGAACACTCAACAACATTTTTGTTAGTCTCATTAGCAATCTTAACATTATATTTGCAATATTTTGGAGAATAAGGAATCTTACCCAACTTATCAAATTCCTTGCATATGACATTTAACCATTGCCATATTTCATCCTACTTCATAATAAGACACTCATTTCCATGTTTGGTGAGATAATCAACATCATGTTTGTTAGAGACATTATCAAACACATCAAACATAGACTACTTAGGAGGGGAAGTATCATTACTTAGTTGATCAAATTCTTGACATATGACATTATATCTTTACCATAAGTCATCATTTTCTCCCTCATGAGTATCAACATCAAGGGCAAATTCATCAATGTTAGGTATAAATAAATCATTATTTCCACTATGGTGTTTAATTAGGTTCTTCAACCTATCATCATCATACTGATGAATCATGTAGTCACCTTTAATAGCTTTTGAAGCATGCTCAAAACTTACTTTATCTCCCTCAAATGGATCTTCATGCATGATATAAATTTCAAGGTTAGTTTTCTCAAATCATGCATAATAATCATGTTCATAAGCATCTACACCATAGACATCAAGTAACAAGTCATAAATTCCATCAATCTTGGAAGCACCATCATCCACATTAGACTCCTTTTCATTGATCACACAATTCAAATTAGAACATGTTTCAATGTAGGGTTCAATATGAAATATTGAAAGAGGCTAAGTTATTATGGTAACCTTAGCTCCATACCTTGTAATAAAGGCCAATAAGGAGCAATCAGCTTAGAAGTAGCCTCCTATTTTGGCATTAATGTCTCTTGAAAAGTAGATTGCAAAGTGAGTAGGAAGGTCTACCATAATAATGTTTTGGAGTATAGGAAAGTTAGGGAAATCATGCAAGAAAACCTTTAAATTTTTTGTCAAACCTATTATAAGAGTAGGTGTACCATATAATTAGAGCCATACGTTTTTATGAGGCTCATATTTTAGGCCTAACTTATCAACTACAACTTTGGGCATGACTAAGGTAGAGGCTCCACTATCAACTATGCTATTGTGTACCAGTTTATCACCCATTATGAGATTGAGGTATAATGGTGGAGGTTTCTCAGCCCTAGTGGATGGTAAAACAATGGTTTTATGGGAATTTTTAAGAGAAATATGACCATGAATTTGACTTAAAGGAGAAGGAATAGTAAGAATAATAGATAAATGCATTTGTAATAATTCTTTTTCGCTAAGCATGTGAAGGACATCCCACAAGGAGATAGATGCTTTGGCAATTTTCAATGAATCCAATATGTTTAGGACAAAATTACTCACATTATATTAAGTTTTTTGAGGTAAAGGATTGCTTATAACTTGAGGAATTTAGACACCTTGAGAATAATTTCTAATGTTTTGACTTGAAGGAGGTCTAATATATTTAGGGACTATCATGCTTATAGCCATGCTTTATTAACTCATAGAGGGATTAGATGAAATTGTACTCATGTTATTACCATATCATATATCCTTACTCTTGGAGTTTCTATTATTTTAAATAGAGGTTCTTTTATTGAGAACAAAAGTGTCTTCCACCAAAAAGTTGGTGAAACATTTTCCATGGAACTGTCAATCCTCATTTGCTTGCATCATGACTTCATGTTTAGCTGATATGAGAAGAGTGATCCCTCCTTGAGAAACTAGAGATTTCTCTCCACCTTCATTATCATCCATGGATTGGCCTTGTTATAAATATTATCCTTACACTAAGTTACTATGCAGTGGTACCATCTCCCTTGTATTGGTACTGGAATTAGGATTACACACATTAGTAGGCCTATTGAAGTTAAGTTTCCCCTGACCTCTTCCTCTTCCACATTGCTAACCAAATTATTATTGATAAGGATAAGGATTTTGATAAGGGCCTTATTGCCTAATATAAAACTCTAAATATAGGAATTTTTCTCTCCTATGAAATTCATCTTCTACCTTCTTCTTGATCAAATTTGCCCATAGGCAAAAAATTGGTCTTCCTCTTCCCTTGCTATGAAATGCCAGTCTCTTTCAAGTTGCATGGGTTCATATCATGTTTCTTCAGCACTTAGTTCATCCATCTTCAGGGTTCAATAAGTTTGGTTCATGCCCTGGTTCAAGTGTTTAGCAACCTTTTGGTTCAAAAGGTTCATCACTCGTTTCAAGTATCTCAATTTAAATAACATTGAACCTTCATACCATTGAACTATTGAACCAAATTTTTTGGTTCAACGGGCTAGGTTCAACGTTCTTGGTTCAAGACATAAGTTCAACAGGTTTGGTTCAATGGAAGTTCATCAGCCTTGGTTCATCAGCGTGCAATGGTTGAACCTTGAACCATTGAACCAAATTTTGGTTCAATGGGCTCAGTTCAAGGGGTATGCCCTTAGCTGAAGGGTAGTTTAATAGTCAAAATGCCATTTCGAAGGGCAAGCACTTCAACATTTGCAAAGGAAAATCAAGTCCAATTTAAAGTTCATTTGGTTTAAAATTGACTAAATCTTGCATATATCAAAAGTTTCAAGCAAAGCCGGGCAGATAAAATTTCCACAGACAAAAATCCCATGGAAATACATGAAGCCGCAGACCCAGGGAAATTAACCTGGGGAAATTATTTGTAGACAATTTGTTTATGGGGACCTAGGGAATAGTCTGGGGCAAACAGTAACCTATCGAAGGATCCCGAAGGGTAGGTTCCCTTACGAGGGACTTCTAACCGGTTTAAAGGGATGCTTCCAAGGAGCTGAAGGGGTCACTTTCCCTTTGGGGAAATTTTAAGACAGGAAAATGCAAAGGTAGAGGAGTGCCTAAGGAGAAGCCATGTGCACTCGATGACATCCCGGTGGATGTCAAGTTTATCAAAATAGTTTAGCCATTGGTTCTCAAGTGGTGATGTTTAGGAAGCCGTCAAATTCAAGAGGCAAAATATCCATTAGTTTTCAAAGCTTGACAGCCAGGTGGACGTCAATTTTAGCAAAGTGGAATGGCCATTTGTCTTCAACTAAGAAAGCATTGCCAAGGAGACCAGAATGTAGTGACCCGCTTGAATGTTCACCCCAAGGGGTTAAAGGAGCCAAATGAGACAAAATGGAGAAAAGACAAGGGAAATAAGCATGGAATGAGTAAGCAGTTAGTTCAAGTGGCACCATTTGACAAGTGACTTTAGTAGGTGAAATAGTTCTTGTGAATTGATCACAAGAGGATGCAAATAACTGGTAATGTAACTGGTTTCTTCATTTTAAATGGGTAGACAAATCATGTATTGACCTTGAAGAAGGGGATTTCTAATAGAAAAAGGGGTAGTTCATTAATTCTTTGAGTGAATTGTTCTTCCCAATGCAGGGATGCAACATGCTACTTGTAAACAAGGAGCGCCAAATGGCCTCCTTATTTTTCCATATATATGGTGAACTTGTCATTTTTGTAATGATCTTCCACATTTTTACAAGGCATAACCCTGATAAGATTTCCACTTGAATCAATAAATGCATTTTTTACCTCTTCTTGGATGGATATTTTGTGTATGTCTTGAGTGTTAATTTGTGTTCAGTCATTATCTTTTGATGCTCTCACAGGTTCAACACCAATGCACCAGTTATCTGTAAGGCACCATTTTCTACAGCTGACAGGAGAAGAGCTCTATTTGGAAGTATAGAATAGAGGAAGTCACTTACAGTATGTATTTCACAACATCTTGGTGAGTCCTTGTTCTTGTGTTTTCATAAGAACCTCCCTACCATTTTCTTGCAGCTTGGTCTTTCTGCCAAGTCTGAGTGTATGTATGTATGTTGTTTTTGTCTGATCCTGAGTGTGGATGTGTGAAGGTTGACTTATTTTGGTACATCACCTCTTTAGGTTAGTTTTGTTTTCTTGTAATCTCCTTTCCCTTTTCATCCCCCCCATTATATATCTGTATATACCTATATTAACACTTGCTAGAATAAACATGATGCATCAAAGGGAGCTAGCCCTTATCTAGAGACTCTCCCCTCCAGCTTCACCAATCTCATAGTTAAGAGGGGAGTTTCCATGTTGTGAGGAGAAGGTAGGAGTTTGACTTCCTGTAATTGGATGCATTTTCCTGCATCAATAGTTTTGGCATGCCCAATGGGACTCATAATTTGACAACTTAGTAAGGTTTTAGGATTGATGCTAGTCATGTCATAGCAATTTTAAGTTTTCTAGCATCTGGCGACTCCATTGGTAAGAGCTTCAACCTTTTAAATTTAGACTAGTTTCTTAACCTTCTATGCCTAAAGTCACCATAAGGTCTGCTTCAAGAGGGGTTCCTTTTGATTTTGTTGAGTTGCCTTTAAACTCTACTAAAAGACTATGATTTAAAAGGACCCATCCTTATCTAATAAGCAATCCTCCTAGACCTATTATAAGAGACACATCAAAACCCCAGTTACAACCAATCCCAGCCATGGCATTGCCTTTTACGGCTTTTCATGGTGAGAGCCCCTTGAATCTCCCACACTATGATCCAATCCTGGGAACAGCTCTAAAAAATGTGCCTTCTTTCAATGGAGCAGGACCCATTATAGTTGTTGAGCATATTAGGAATATTGCCAACCTCTAAAATATTCACAATGTAATAGAAGAAAATATTCCCATCAGATTGCTAGCATTATCTCTAAAAGGCAAAGTTCTTGATTAGTATAAGACCTTGCATGTGAATTCAATACATTCCTAGAATGAATTGGGCACTCAGTTGATAGATTGTTTTGGGGAAAAGAGCGATGACCTCTCACTTGCTGAGTAGCTGACGACCATAAAGAGAGCTCCACATGAGTATATGTAATATTTTAACACATGATTTCAAAAGACTTGGGATAGAATTCCCATCTTGGTAAGATCGACTCCCAGCTATGCTTTTTTGTATTATTTAAAGGCATTAAATAGTGATATTGTTGTGATGATCCAATCCATGGGCGGGCATATACTGCTTGCTGCTTATGACATAGCCATAACAACTAAAAACTGCTTAGTACAGGCTAGGAAAATAACCCCTAGGCCTCACATGCCACTGTTCCCAGAAATCCTACCCCTAATTCAAGCTGTTGCTCCCACAATTGCTCCCTTGCCTGTCATTTAGAAACCAACTGTTGTTCTGATCAATGAGCTTAATGAGGTTAAAAGTCTATTGCAGAGCATGTCAAATGAACTTATAGCTCTCAAAAGGTAATAAGCTTAAAGCAACAAACTAAATTAGGGATACCAGCATTATGGTCAAGCCCCTAGACCCCCTTTTCAAGGATATAATCGAGGACAGGGTCAGCTCACTCAAACCAAGCCATTTCAAAATTATAACTCAGGCCCCCCTTCATCATCTAAAGTCATGGTGCTGACTCAGAACAATCTAGTATAGGAGCAGCCAAGCTATTCGACCATGGGATATGGTTAAGAATAGGCTATTTGCACAAATGAGATGATGAATTATTTATAGAATGCAGACAATCAGGGAGCTACTCATTCCCAGATTTTTGAGCATCCAACTCAACCCAACACAAGTAGCAATCAGGCCCAACCTGATTCTACCTTCATGAATCATCTAGAAGGGGAATTTTGTGCAATCAATTATGTAGGCAATATAGATAATCAGGCTAACTGTGTTGTAGCCAATATGAGATTTAAGAGAATAGCAATGGGAGAAGCCTGAGATATCACCCAAGTGGAAACAACACTTTCTCCATCACACTCAAATAAAAAGGCCCCAAATTTCAAATAGCCATTTACACCTACAACCCCTCAGCCTGTAGCTCAAGTTGGGATCAGTCCTAAAGAAAGCATGAAGGGAGGTAGTCCTCATGTCAATATAGTGGACTAGATGAAGAAGCTGCATATGAACATCTCTTTATGGGGTTCATTGTCTCTTCCAGGATAAAAGGATGTATTTAAGAAGGAATTACATGAGCTGGATCAACAAGCTATCCCAACAAGCACTAAAAATGTCTTGATGATGAAGGGATAGCCTTCCACTTTAGGCCAAGTAAAGAAGGAAGAAAAAACTCCGCCTTTCTATGTATCTTTGGTCATTGGGGATTTCTTGGTACATAATTACATAATTGATAGTGGGGCTAGTACCTCAGTGATGCCCAAGTGCATTGCTGACAAAATGGGACTAGAGTATGAAGAGATGAACAAAGGAGTCCTACAACTAGATGAGACACCTACAAAAATAGTTGGGATTGTGAAGGGTTTAGGCTTGACATTGCATGCTTGCCCAACCTTCTCAATTCCCCATGATATAGTGGTAGTGGATTATCCTCCTTATTTCACAATTTGCTTGTCCAAAGACTTCACATCAAAGATAGGTGGCTATCTAGTAGTGAATTGGTCATATTTGGTTTTTAATACCAAGTACGGGACCAAGGTAAAAATTGAGTCTGAGCCACTCTACAAGGATCTTCTAGAACTATACTCACCCAAGGCAGTGAATGTTAGTTACACCATTATCAACCTGAAAGAGTCCCAGATAGATCAATCTCCATCCTCTACTCTTGAAGGAGTCACAGACCTACTCTTGGATGAGTGGGTAAATAATAACTTTGAACATGATCCTTACAAGTTCATTGAGGAGGCAGATCTTGGAGTCTACTATATGCACAAAGAGGGCACCTTCATGCCCAATATAATGAGGCTAGCTAAGACGACCTCGATCTATGGTAGTTGTAATTTGATGGTTCCAAAAGTAAGCTGGGAGCTAGTGGTGGGGCGATGTTAGTCTCCCCTTCAAAGGAAAGGTACTTTTCAGCTTTCCATTTCCATTTCTCTTGTACAAGTAATGTTGCAGAATATGAGTCCCTTATCCATGGCCTAGAATGGGCAAGAAAAAGAGGGATCAAAGAGTTGTGAGTGTTGGGAGATAGTGAGCTGATTGTAAATCAAGTGAAAGGCCAAAATCTAACCAAGATTTCCTTGTTGAAGTCCTATAAGCAAAGAGTCTAGGACTTGATGGAGAATTTCCTCACCTTCAACATCGACTCCATTCCCAGAGAGCAAAATAAACAAGTGGATAGGCTGGCAGCAATTGGTGCTTAGTTTGATGTTTCACGGGAAATTAGTCAAGACTGTGGTTCATGCCACTTAAATGTTGTGGTTTGGCCTTCTATCCCAGACAACATTACAAATTGGCAAGTTTTTGAAAATGACCAGCAAATAGCTTTCTTCCTACAGGAATAAGCTGAGTTTGCAATATAGAATCAGGCAAAATTGTAGCAGTAATATGTCAATCAGATTATTCAGTTGAATAACAATAAGCTCCCTAAAGGTCTGGTCACACTTGAAAACATCTTCAACAAAGATGACCAATTGAGAAATGACAAGGCATGCATCAGGACCAAAGAGGAGAATTACAAAAGAGTTGAAATCTTTAAGGATAAGCTGCTTGCGCCTGGAAAATTCTACATGTTTCAGGAAAGGTGAGCTTTCATTTTGTTGTATCAAGAATTCACTGATGTTTTTGCATGGGATTACAGTGGTCTAAAAGGCTTTGACCCAAGACTCACCCAGCACACTATCAAATTAGAAGAAGGTGCTAGGCCAGTCACATAGAAGCAAAGACCTATTAATCCAATAATTGAGCCCCTCATGCAAATGGAATTAGCCAAATTGATTGAGTCCAAAATTACATTTCCAATCAAACATTCCTCATGGCTAACCAACCTTGTTCCTGTTAGAAAGAAAAATGGGGAGATCAGGTTGTGTGTCAACTTTAGAGACCTTAATAAAGTATCTTTAAAAGACCATTATCCCCTCTTGAGTATGGAGCAGATCCTTTAGAAGGTAACAGGCAGTGAGCGTTGCTCCCTCCTAGATGGTTATTCACAGTATAATCAGATTCTGGTGCAAGGTTGTGATCAGCATAAAATGGCCTTCACCACTAAGTGGGGAATGTTTGCTTACAAGAAGATGTCATTCGGGCTATCTAATGCTGGTGCCACCTTTTAGCAAGCCATGGACATGGATTTTGGAGGCTTGATAAACAAAAAAATGCTAGTATACCTCAATGATGTGATGGTATTCTCCAAAGAAGTGAGCCAACACATAGAACACCTTAGGAAATTTTTTGAAAAGTGTAGAGAGTTTGGCATCTCTCTTAATCCAAAGAAGTGCGTGTTTGATGTTCATGAGGGGAAACTCCTTGGCCACATCGTGTCCAAAGAAGGCTTATCCATTGACCTTGAGAGAGTTCACTCTATCCTAGAGATGTCACTACCAAAGCACAAGAAAGGCCTGTAGATTTTCTTTGGTAGGATAAACTTCATTCAGAGGTTCATTCTAAATTTTGTTGAGATAGTCAAGCCCCTGACCTCTATGCTGAGGAAGGGTGAAGATTTCAAATGGATGACACAAATAAAAGATAGATTTGAAGCTGTCAAGTAGGCCATAACTTGGGCTCCCACTTTGATCAGCCCCAACTTCAACAAAGACTTAAACCTATACACTTTTAAAAATGAAGAGGTGATCTCTACCATGCTTACCCAAGCAAATGGTGATGACATCAAATAGCTGCTTGCTTTTTTCATCCAAGGGTTAGAGGACTTTGAAGTTAGGTACATGTATGTAGAGAAGCAATTCTTGGTAGTAGTGTAGAGCCTAAAGAAATTGAGGCATATGTTGTCTACCAACAGGATTCACCTTATGGTCCCACATCATGGCATCAAGGATTTCTTGACCAATTGAGATTTAAACAAGAAAAAGGCGGGGTGGATCACCAAAGTGATGGAGTATGACGTAAACATCAAGATCACCAAGTTGGTGAGGGGAAGAGGCTTGTGCAAACAGCTAGCTACAAACTTCAAACAAAAAAGGGAAAATAGCTTGTTAATTCATGATGCATCCACTGTAGAAGAACTAGCTATCATAAAGGATTGGATGCTAGACATGAGGCATTTCCTTCTCACTGGTGAGTGCCCACAGGGTCTTGATAAGATCGACAGAAGGTATTTTAAACTCCAGTCTCTCCCTTATGTCTTGGTTGATGAGGTATTATTTAGGAAGGAATTCTCTGGGGTTCTTCTAAGATGCATTGACCCAAATTAGGTTGATAAGGTACTAGCTAAGTTCTATGATAGGCCAACAGGGGGTCATTTCACCCCTAGAACAACTACAATAAAGATAATGAGAGCTAGCTATTTTTGGCCCACTCTTTTCAAAGACACCCATGCCTAGGTAAGAAAGTGCTAGAAGGGTGCACTTTTTGATGGAAAACAACGATTGGCTACCATGCCTCTGTAGCCTATTCAAGTGGAGAAACCATTCATGTAGTGGGGCCTGGATTTCATAGGGATGATCAATCCTCCCTCTAGTGCTAGACACAAATGGGTTCTGACTGCTACGGATTACTTCACCAGGTGGGTGGAAGCTGTTGCTTTGAAAGAGGCAAATGAACGCACAATCTTAGAGTTTTATGAGGACCTAGTAACAAGATTTGGGGTCCTAGCCACCATAATATCAGATAACGCCTTGGCTTTTCTGGAAACCAAAACTAGTGAATGGGCGCTAAGATAGGGCATATATCTCAGCACTTCATCAAATTATTACCTGCAAGGGAATGGGCTGGCTGAGTCCACCAATAAAAATTTAATTAGGATCATTAAGAGGACCATGGAAGAAAATTAGAGGACTTGGCATGCCAAGCTGAAGATAGCTCTGTGGGCTGACTGAATCACTCTGAAGAGAGCAATCAGAAACTCTCCATATATGTTCATATATGGAAGGGAAGCTAGGCTTCCCATCTCACTTGAATTACCAGCATTAGACCTCGCTCATCAGCTGCAATTAGAAGAAGGAAGTAACATGGAGATCAGGCTATGCGAGCTAATGGAGCTCCAAGAGGTAAGAGATCAGGGTATGGCTTTTATGACCAGTTTCCAATAGCAAGTAAATGGACACTTCGACAAGAAATCTTCATCAAAAGATTTTGTTGAAGGAGAAATTGTCTTAAAGTGGGACGAAGACCGATCCAAGCTTAGAAATCATGTAAAATTTGATGCCTTATGGAGTGGTCCTTACATAATTACTTAGTGCAAGCAGCATAATGCATTCCAACTCTCTGGGTTAGATGGTGAAAAACTGCATATCCCAATTAATGGGATACATTTGAAGCATTACCATTGAGTCTCTTTTTAGCTATACATATTTTCCCTTGTTTTATTTTCTATTTTCCCTAAGTGCTGTTGCATAAGTAGTTTTTTTAGTCTTGTGTGCATTATCATTTCCTTAGAGGTAGATCTACGTGACTAGTTCTAAGTTTCATCAGAGCTATTGCTAGTTCTACTAGCTACATTTGACTCCGTGCCCAATGGATTTTCAAGGCAACTAGTTTTTTAAGCATAACAGGCATGCTTCCCTTGGGAGTCACCAATTTGTTGACCAAATTTGCCCATAGGCAAAAAATTGGTCTTCCTCTTCCCTTGCTATGAAATGCCAGTCTCTTTTAGGTTACACAGGTTCATGTCATGTTTCTTCAGCACTTGGTTCATCCATCTTCAAGGTTCAACGAGTTTGGTTCATGCCCTAGTTTAAGTGTTTAGTGGCCTTTTGGTTAAAAAGGTTCATCACTCGGTTCAAGCATCTCAATTCAAATAGCATTGAACCTTCATACCATTGAATCGTTGAACCATTTTTTTTGGTTTAACGGGTTAGGTTCAACATTCCTGGTTTAAGACATAAGTTCAATGGGTTCAATTCAATGAAAGTTCATTGGCCTTGGTTCATCGGTGCACAATGGTTAAACCTTGAACTGTTGAACCAAATTTTGGTTCAACAGGCTCGATTCAAGGGGTATGCCCTTGGCTGAAGGGCAGTCTAATAGTCAAAATGCCCTTTTGAAGGGCAAGCACTTCAACATTTGTAAAGGAAAATTGGGTTTAGTTCAAAGTTCATTTGGTTTAAAATTGACTAAGTCCTGCATATATCAAAAGTTTCAAGCAAAGCCAGGTAGACAAAATTTTCATAGACAAAAAGCTCACGAAAATACACAAAGCTGTAGACCCAGGGAAATTGACCCAGGGAAATTGTTCATAGACAATTTGTCCATGGGGACTTAGGGAACAGTCTAGGGCAAATAGTAACCTGCCAAAGGACCCCAAAGGGTAGGTGCCCTTATGGGGGACTTTTAGCTAGTTCAAAGGGACACTTCCAAGGAGCCAAAGGGTCACTTTCCCTTTAGGGAAATGTTAAGATAGGAAAATTCAAAGGCCAAGGAGTGCCTAAAGAGAAGCCACGTGGACCCGATGACATCCTGATGGACGTCAAGTTTATTAGAATAGTTTAGCCATTGGTTCTCAAGCGGTGACATTTGGGAAGCCATCAAATTCAAGAGGTGAAATATCCATTGGTTTTCAAAGCTTGATGGCTGAATGGATGTCAAGTTTAGCAAAGTGGAATGGCCATTTGTCTTCAACTGAGAAAGCATTGCCAAGGATCCCAGAATACAACGACCCACTTGAATGTTTACCCCAAGGGGTTGAAGGAGCCAGATGAGACAAAATGGAGAAAAGACAAGGGAAATAAGCATGGAATGAGTAAGTAGTTAGTCCAAGTGGTGCCATTTGAGAAGTGACTTTAGTAGGTGAAATAGTTCTTGTGAATTGATCACAAGAGAATGCAAACAGCTGGTAATGTAACCAGTTTATCCATTTTAAATGGGTAGACAAATTGTGTGTTAACCTTGAAAAAGAGTATTTTGAATAGAAAAAGGGGTAGTTCATTAATTCCTTGAGAAACTTATTCTTCCCAATGCAGGGATGTGACATGACACTTGTAAACAAGGAGTGCCAAATGGCCTCCTTGTTTTTCCATATATATGGTGAACTTGTCATTTTTGTAAGGATCTTCCACATTTTTACAAGGCTTAGCCCTGCTAAAATTTCCACCTAAATCAATAAATGCATTTTTTACCTCTTCTTGGATGGATATTCTATGTATGTCCTAAGTGTTAATTTGTGTTCAGTCATTGTCTTTTGATGCTCTCACAAGTTCACCACCAACACACCAGTTATCTATAAGGCACCATTTTCTATAGTTGACAAGAAAAGAGCTTTATTTGGAAGTATAGAACAGAGGAAGTCACTTATAATATGTATTTCATAGCATCTTGGTGAGTCCTTGTTCCTGTGTTTTCATAAGAACCTCCCTGCCATTTTCTTGCAGCCTAGTCTTTCTGCCAAGTCTAAGTGCATGTATGTTGTTTTTGTTTGATCTTGAGTGTGGATGTGGGAAGGTCAAATTATTTTGGTGCATCACCTCTTTAGGATAGTTTTGTTTTCCTATAATCTCCTTTCCCTTTTCATCTCCCCCATTATATCTCTATATATACTTGTATTAGCACTTGCTAGAACAAACATGATGCATCAAAGGGAGCTAGCCCTTATCTAGAGACTCTCCCCTCCAGCTTCGCCAGTCCCACAGGTGAGAGGGGAGTTTCCATGTTGCGAGGAGAAGGTAGGAGTTAACCTTCCTACAACTGGGTGCATTTTCCTATGTCAACACTTCTTAGGATCAATCTTAGGCTTAATATTTTCATTAGGAATTGGAAAAATGTTTGGAGCATTAGCAAGAGTATTAGGTAGCAAGGGATTTGACACCTTCGAAGGAAACTTTCTTTCTTAAATGAGGCCATTATAAGATCTAATAGTAAGTTAATATGTTTTGGGAAGAATGAAAACATCCATAGATTGAATAATGATAACAATATCAATACTAATGGCTCTCAAGTAAGTGGGAAACATAATGCTAGTAGGTGGTATCAGGGGAGGAGGCAATCTATACCAAGTCTTTTGATATCTCTTATTTAATTCATGAATTATTTCCTTATGTCCTCTTTTGATCATATTGAGATGATGTATGAGAGAGGTATGGTCACTTTCATCTTCAAACCATGAATTCAATAACACTCCAAAGTCATCCCATGATGTGATGCATCTAAAGGGCAAAGTCCTATACCAATCAATAGATTTTCCTTTAACAAAAAATGATAGGAATCTAATGGAAATATTATCTTCATTGACATTGTGGAAACTAAAAAATTTAGAGATATCCCTGATGTGTTCACTAAGTGTAATATGACTCTCACCATTGAATGTGGGCATACTATTTATGAAATTAGGGGGAATAGTGTCATATGCTTGAAGATGAAATGTATTTTTAGTATTAAAGTTAGGGAAGGCATGTTACCTAGACATGTCTTCTTTAATATCATCAATTTATTCAATCTATTCACTTCTTTGGCTAGTAAAATATTCTTTCTCCTCGAAAGGCAACTTAGGATGAGGGTATTGAACTTTAAGAGGAAGTTTAGGCTGAATAGGTGGATTGATAAGATTAAACACTATACTAGATGATGACCTAGTAAGAACCATGAATCACGAGAGAAAATTTATGACAAAATAATGGCCTTGAACAAGATTATACCTTGAATGGAGTTTCCAAATGATAAGTAGCACAATAATTTGTAGCTGATGTTGTCAAGATCAACATTCACTTTGAGAAGTTATCTTGAAGATAATGGGTTCCACCACGCATGCTAAAACTATTGTCCAAAAATATTGCATGCTATAATAGGGTGTTCAAGCCTCTTTTATATTTGTGAAACATGTGAATAATTATAGGTATGTGTGTTTACTTATAGGTAGAAATAGACCTATAGGTTTAAGTGTTAGTGCCCTAAATATACCTTGAAATTATTATCACCTAACTAACTAGTTTTTTTTGGGGAAAAGAGTTATAAATTTTCATGAAATGGAACTATTATAAGGGGGCGATACACCAATATTATTTACACATGACCATCACACTTCTATTCACTAATAAATATATACAAACTAACTTTTAAGTACTAAAAGGTTATAACATCAATGTTTCTATATAGAGGTGATATGCATGAACAATGCAAGGTAAATGAAAAAAATGTTATATTACAAATTCCAAGAATAATTTTTAACTATAAATGGTCCTAAAAAACTTTAATACATTATATATGACCTATTACAATAGGAACTCTTGCATAAATATGAAAGGATAAGGAAAACAAAGATATAAGATTATCCCTAACTTCACTATACACAACTTTGCATACTTAGATAAATGTTCATGAACTCCAAACCAAACTTGTATTGATTTTTCAAAATAAAAAAACAATTTCATTCTTGTAGGACTTCACCATACATGGTGTGGTATTAGTTTATAACAGCCAAAATGGCTTCTACTTATAGAATTAGAAGGAGAGGTGAGAAGAAAGAAGTTAAAGAGTCATAAAATCAATTTTAAATATTAGAGGATCAGTTACACATGTATGAGAATGATTTATAAGACATACCATGCAAGGTCTCATGGGAAAAATGTCCCTCAAAAGCATAAAACTCATGAAATATGGTGTAGAACTCCTTTTGCTTTCAAAAATAATTGCCTTCATGATTTTTCCATTTTAGAATTCCCTATATCAAAAAATGGATAAATGTGATTATTTTAATAATGGTTATTGGTTATATAAATTCTCTAACATGCATTAGTTTCACCCCTAATCATTAGAATTATTTTGGAGGTGAGTTATCACTACTTGCAGTCTAAATAACTCATCTTTCATCAACCCAAAATTTGTCTTAATTTTTCCAATATGATCAATATGGAGGAGTTTATGACACTTTTTATGACCCAAAATGGACTTATAGTCCTTAGGTAGTCCTTAAAAATCCTCCCTTTTGATGTTTTCACTCTCTCACTAGCTTGTTCACTATGCCAAATTTGATGGGCTAAAGTGGATGTCTTAGAAAAATTAATTTAGAACTTATTTGAGGAAATAAATGAATATTTTGAGTTATTTTAAGTATAAATATCTTCCATAAAGTGTATTTAATCTCTTGAAACCCTTTCATACCTACAAAACACTAAAAATAGTAAAAAAAAAGCCAATTTTTAGCCTATTCATATAGGTAGGGTATAGCTCAGTATGATGGGTAGGGTCCCTAGAGAGTATTATAAAATATCTTACCATATCCCAAGCCATTTAATTCCATTTTTATTCCACTTCTCCTTAATTTTCCCAATCACATCATTATTTAGGGTTTTAGAGGGCTTTAGGCCATTTTCACCATTACCCTTTGTTCATGAAGGTATGACATTATATTTTTAGAAAAATTCCACAAATAAAATTTTAAATAAATTATTAAATGTTTCCCAATTCCTTAGACTCCTATTCATGACCTCCATGTACGTTTGAGCATCTCAAATGAGCCTCTCAAGCTTGGTTCATGCATTCTACATACCCTTAATTAGTTTGGATCCAAACATGGTTTCTATGTGATGTCACCTACACACTAAAGGTTAAAACACACTTTATAACTCCCTAACAACATGTTAAAATGCATTTAAATGTTCCTTTAGTTCTATAAATGATATTGATCTCCCATTTGGACTTTAGGCCTAAACTAGGCCTGATAGGTATGTCTACATCCTTGAGTTTAGGTCACCCTGTTGATTTTATCACCTCTATGAATTATTAATAATGTTTTTACATGACTATCACATATTTACACATCCTTATATAAGGTATCACTAAGTTTCCAACTCATTCTCTTAGAATTTGACCTCTGAACTTGTAGATTTGTATCTTTGTGGAGTACCCTATGTCTAAGACAAAATAGAGGGTACTTATCCTATTATATTATAAAAAAGATGATATGAGGGGTTATATCAAGTGGTTGGGACCATATAAAATAATTTTAATGGTTTTTTTTACTCCTAAAATCTTTAATAACCCCAAAATTCAAGACAGACTTGTGGGGAATATTGACTATGCAAGTTTTTAAGATGTGACTATAGGTTGCCTTATTAGAGTCTATTCATCCCTATTTTCATGATATGGGGATCATTAGAATTAATAATATCTTATTAGGATATTTATCCATTCCTCATATTCATGTTACATTACCAACTTAATGTGCATTCACCTTTCCTTGTCATGCTCAGTTATAGTCAACTAGGACTGTATTGTCTTGGCTAGGGAGTGACACCTATAGGTACAAATTTATGGTTAAACCTTGAATATAATGTTAAAATAAATTATTGGAGTGTTCTTGACCATTTTAAATCCATTTATATTCATCCAAGTCATGTCCCTATAATATAAACATCAAAAACACCATCTTTTTCTCAATGTCTACTACAGTCAACTATAGTTGACTATCTTAAAACAAAATGAGGTCCTATAGGTAGTTATATAACTTGAAATCATTTCCACATTATCTTGGATCCCCATAGAGTCCATGGGATAATTTTTTAACTTTTAAAATGTTCATGTTTTTATGTTTCCATGCTTAAGATATACCATCAAGTTGTATGAATCCATAGTTAACTGTAGGTAGGTAGTCTCAAGAGAAACGACACTTGTAAGAGTTGATGGGGTTAAAACACTTCGTCTCAACCTTTGTTGATGAAATTTGAAGCATTTATGTCTTCCTCATCCCTATATGATGACTTGACATACATATACATGTTATTTCATTACAACTTTGGGTTGTGGAGTTCTTTTGAAGTTCAAATCCTATAGAAGCCACTAAAAACATGTAGTGAACAAATATACACTTTTAAGGCCTTCAAATATTAATTTAATCAAGTAATACACCAAATTCCTTTGTGGAAGATACAACATTGGTGTATTATGACTCATCTAGGCATTATGAAACATTATGTTTTGGCATCAACAAAAGGGCCTGGAGATATGTTTTAGTATTTTTATGGATTTTGTCCCTAAAACTCAAATTCTTAACTTTGAACATGGTTCTTGAGCCTGCTTGACTAGTCAATGCTTCAAACATGACTGTCATGGTCTCTTCAATATCTTAGGACCTCAATATAGTTTCAAACATTTCCAATATCCTCCATTAATCATTATCAAATCTTTGTGTATGCCACCTATAGGTGGACATTTCCATGTATGCTGGTAGTGAGTATGAATATGGAAAAGTGGATATAATATGAGCCTTAGGTGAGTTGTATACATTATCAAGGTATCCAAATGAATATTTATCACCTTTAAGGATTTGAAACTAGATTCAAAATTCCTATTTTAATATTATTACCCTCTTATAGGTGTTAAAATGGTTGTAGACAAGGCAATGAAAATGGTCATAAGTTATATAAATAGAATATATGACATTGTATTCTATGATTACACTATAGAAAAGTTTTAAAATGGTATTTCACAAAATAAAAAGGCTTGAAAAACTTTTCATATCCCATTTCAATGTAAAAATTCCCTAAGATCACTTGTAGGTATACACTAATGATGTATGCATGTGTATACACATTGCATTCACTATCAAAGTCTATAATGTGGTGTTAAAAGGAATTTTGATTGATTTTTTATGATTAAATAATATTTTAAACATGTTTAAACTCTTCATATACCTCCCATGAGCATTTTCAACCTCAAGATACCATGACTGTAGTTGGAAACAAGCTAGAGACTAACTATGTGACGCATGTAACTATGTGTTTGATCAATGCATGAACTTGTAAGACCAAGCATGGAAATAAGGTTATTGATATGAAATTAGAAAAATGAATCAAACCATATCACATTCATATTAATCCATTGTAGATAAAGAAACCTTCTACAAATGGTGAAAACTGACTACAGCTTCACTAGCAACACCTTATTGAAATCTAAGCTATTTGATCCATCAGATCACTTTAAATTATGAAAAAAATGGTAAACATGAGACAAGATATTAAAAATACTATGGAATAAAATTCATTCACTAAGCTATATGTACTATCTCAAACAAGATCAAAACCTATAGGGTGTGGGAAATAATAAGCATAATTATATAGTCAACTTGTTAAGGATGGTTCATAAAGCAAAAGTGACCAATATTTAAAATATTTATATGAAACCAAAGTGGACTAAGTTTAATATCATCCAAAATATGCATTTTACCTAAAATGTCTCTGATTGGCCATACTATCTAAAAACCTGTTGACTAGTTTCATGTCCTTAGTGGATCAATGGAAGAGTAGAATGGTTTTATCCCATTTTTGGCACTTAAAAATAATTTTAAGTGTTTAAATGAGTCTAATTAAGTTTAATATCCATCCCAAAATCATCTCCCACATTCCATTCTCTCCCATAGGCTGTACAACCATTATAACTCCCTCTTTTCACTTATTTTCTTGATTTTTATTTAGGAACCTACAAATTTCAAATATTAATGACATTACTAACAATTAATATGACACATTAGGCATTTAAAGGAATTTTTTAACACATTTACACCTTGAAAACCATACCACTTCATTTACAACTCATAAAATGACCCTTAAGTGACATCAAATGACATAAAGACTAAATTGATCTACGACCAAGGCTAGAATCATATGAAATGACATAAAATAAACTATTATACACCATATGAAATTACAATATACCCCTATATAAAGTTTTGGACTATAGGGTGTTGACCCATTTTGACTTATGGTCAAAATGGTCAATAGTCACTCATCTTTCCTCAAACAAGCCAATCTGCTCCTCATAGTCCTTAACTAATGATATTAGATTGTTATTCTTTATCCTTTGGAACTTTAACTCCTCTAGGGAACTTATCAAATCTGCCTCAAGGTTCACTTCAGCTTCTTCTTCATCTAAGTTAAACTTTGGATTTAGTGATCTCAATATTTTTTGAATAACTATAGATTCTTTCACCTCTTATCCCAATCCTCTAATGATATTAACAACTTCATCAACCTTTAATAGGTAAGATATAATTGTTTCATCTTAATTCATGTTCAAACTTTTCAATTGTTTCTAGTTGGTCTATAATTTATCCATATTTACCTTGATGTCTCCTTCATAAATGGTCTTCAATTTCTCCCATAAATATTTGGCTGATACACAATGCAATACCTTCACAATCTCTACCTCTGATAGGCCACAAAGAATGACATTAATTGCCTTACATTTACTCTCACTAGCCTTCTGACATGTTGCATCAATTAGCAAAATAAGAGGAACACTATAGCCATCTAAAATTCATTTCCTGATATCATGACCTTGATATATCAAATATATATTCATCTTAACATTATAAAAGGCATAATTTGATCAATTTAATAACAAATCCTTATTGGTATAGAAACCACCTTGAGCTTACTGACTAGCCATCCTTACTTCTAGGACTTCCTTTAAGTTTTTAGACATGATTTAAAGGACTAAGATGTGATACCAAAATTTGGAAGCAAAACTATTGAGAGGGGAGTTGAATTAGTTTTCAAAAACATATTTATAAATTTTTTTTGGCATATATGAGCCATAATATCAACACATAGATCAAGAAATGCATAGGCAATCAACTAGTCAAGCATGAAACAAGATTACACAAGTCAAAACACCATATGTATGGGAAACCATCAGGGTGGATAAAAACCATTGATATTTGAAAATATATTATAATACTATAAGATAAATATCAAATTTAGAGAAGTACCCACTTCACATAGAGTACCAACCCCAACTAGTTAAGCACCAACTCAACTAAGCTTTAGTAAGCACCCAATTGCAAGGATACACCAAAACCCTAGGTGAATCAACACCAAATAAACCACCTAATATATTTTATCACCTTTAGGAAAACCTATTTCTTAACCATCTAATGATTACCACTTCTTCATCTCTTTACATTTTTAGCCATCTCAAACTGCCTTATTTGCTCAACTAGTCCTCTTCTTGACATGATTAGGTAAAATGAACTTGATATTCATATACAAAATCTCTATCAAAATTAATCATAGTTCATTTAATTTACTCTAATGGTTTACAATACCTCTTTCTTCTCTAAAATATACACTCTTATTCTTGTGTTATCTCTTCACCAAAAAGGGTCTGAAATTGCCCTATATTTATACAAGTCATCTTGTTCATATCTTTCTTAGTCTAAAAAACATCATTAACCTCTTAGTTTAGCCTTGAAATTGATATTATTACATCTCATATACATGCATCAAATGTTCTTTGAGTCCCTTTAGGTCTGAACTATCTCAATTAGGCTTTATCTCATCTTTAGGTCTCATAGAGACCTAATCCCATTAGGTATATTTAGTAAATGTTACCCTTATCCTTCCTTGGAACACATTAAAACATCTCAAAAAATAGTAAAATATCATATTACACTCAAAAACACCCCTGATAATCTCATTTATGATCTATAACACTTGTTATCTTCAACTACCTCTTGAAGCACACCATTATCACTATTCACAATTAGGTATGTGCATACCCAAAAAATCTATCTTAAACTACTAAAGATAAAACACCATTTTGTCAAAAAACATGGAAAAAATAATATATAAATAATATTAATGACCTTTTATTCATAAAAATATTCCTTATATTCTTCAACTTAGGATATACATGCTCAAACCCTTCTCTACAAATAACCCACTTAGAATTAACAATTAGCTTCAAAACACAATTATTAAAACTTAAAATTTTGACACCTTAAGGAACACATTTAATAACTTAAAATGAATTAATATGATCTTAAAACATTATTATAAAAATATCCAATGAAAATATCACAAGATCTAACGGTAACTATTGGTCTTGCAGACCAATTTGTTGACCTTCTCTCTCAGAGTCCTCACTTAGCCAAACAAGTCATTTTGGCTTCTATGTTTCAAATTATTACACTAACTTCAAATATTATGAAAATAATTTATAGGTAATTCAAATAATAAAAACAAAATAATGTGGATTACATACTTAAACTTATGGCAAAAATCCTCCAACTCATTACTGTAACTTATATATCTAGATCTACCAGTTTGTCTTCAAGCACATTCATGGTGATAATGACCTTTAACACTTGTTTAGAAACTTTTAGAGACCTATGATTAATTTTTATGATATTATTATATCATTATACCAATATAAAATATAAATATAACATTTTCATATGGAAATAATCATCTTGCAAACTAATCTCATAACCTTACACATTCATTGTCTCATCTGCACTAGATAGGTCAACTTATGAGTAAAATTTTCATCATATTTACTGACCTCCAAAACATATATCCAAATTTAAAATGTATTAAAATTATTTAAAATTTTATCCATTATCTTGGATTCATTTGTAATTTATTATAACACATCCTTAATCAACTTCTCACTTCTACCTGGTTTTCTCACTCTCTACACCATTAGGTATGTTAATGATAGGTCAAGTTGTATGACTGGTTTAACACATATAATGGATATAACCTACTTATAAACCAACATTTACATCAAATAAAATTCTCAATATTCAACCTTCATCTATTTAGTAGATTTTAATTGGTCATCTTTGACTGCTACAATAAATCTGTGAGGAACAAGACCTTTCTTGTAGGGTCCACTTACTCACCTAACAAATCAATCACACGTAGATTTTCCTAGGAGAGTTTAATATAACCTAAAATTCCTTAAGTATCCATACCAATACATTTTTATCACTTTAGATCAACTTATTTCATATTGGGTCATTACTAAGGTTCTTTGAAAGTTTAAAGCATCTTCCAATCTTAACGATCATTTTTAAAGCTTAGCCACTCATTCTAGACCAATTCTTGGAAATTTGAGAAAGGAACCTTCCCCATGTACCATGAAAATATTATTTTCTCATTAATATCTTACACATGCCAATGAACACTTAAAATTTATTCTCAAGTTGAGAACCTGTCATTCCATGCAATTGAGAGACCTTAAATCATGTTTTCTTGCCTTAACCTACAAAACATGACCTCAAAAATTTGTTACATGCTTGAATAAAAATTTAATACCTATAAAAACACTCATTTATCTATAATTTCCTTGGAAACATAACCTCATACCCCATTTGGCCACCATCTCTCTCTTTGATTGCATAGACCTTGACCTACAAACCACATTAGGCCTAAAATTTGACCTTCCAGCCACTATCTAAGATTTAAATAAATCATATACATTACATAAAACCTATTAACATGATCAAATACTATCATACATACTTCATATTCTTTGACAATACCTCATGGCACCTTATTAGGTCAAGGATGGTCTAGAGATGGTCTAGTTGCATACTAGGTCTGTGGGTCTCACCCATGTAGGGTCACTCTAAGACTCTCATGAGTGATCCAATGTCTCATATGCATGACAAAATAATTTAAAACAACCTATTGTTCATTTTTACCTCCATATCATCAATCCACCATGCCCCTTCATGCACAAGACTAGGCAACCTATGTACATACCTTCTGAAGTCACTTACTAGGTTCAAACACTTAACAACTTTGATAACCAACCTTGAAACAATCCTTTATGATTTTACACCTTGTTCACATTAATTTCATGCTCTTATAAAATTATCCTACTTATACACATACCTTTTCATGTTCACCATGCACATGCTTATGATATGACTATGCTTGTTATGACTAAGCTTCTCGAGACACCTTATAATAAAGACACCTTATGATCAAACATGATTTAATTTTTGACCTGAACCTTGAATTAAATCTCAAAATAATCATTAGGTTTCCTTCAAATTCTCTCTCAATAAAGACATAATAGGTTTCCCTCAAATTCTCTCTTGTCACATGGATTCCTTATCACATCATGCAGACAAGTTCATACCTCATAGATACACACAATGCATCTTCACCAAGTTCACCTTGACATCAATGGCAACACTTCTCAACAAACTAAATGAAAGAAAAATAAAAACATAAAATAAATAACCTTTTTTTCTTCCTTGGAGATCCAACTAGCTTTGTTGAATGTCTTACTTATCTTGTGCATCAAGAAGTCTTTGACATTGAAGCTTGCTTGGCTCCTTCTCTCCTTGATGCCTTGGATTACATATTTCTTGGCTTAAAATTTGAGAATGGTAACACTAATTTCAGGGCATTTGGGCATTATAACACTACATCAAAGAGCTTGTTGAAGATACTTTTGCATAATAATTTTACACAAAAATTACTTAGAATTCAATAGGTAAGGCCTTGTATTTATAGCCTTAGGAATTAACACTCACCCTAGGAAAAATTAGGTTGAGTGTAGGCTTGGAATGGGTTCAAAATAAACCTGGGTGAGTTAAAATTAACTCTATTTGAGTTAATAGTTGTCATGTAATTATGATTTATAGTTACTAGGCATGGCTCTCATATTAGATATTTTAGGATATTTTCAAAGAGCTTGACAACTCATAAAGGCAATGATGAAAGACTTGGATACTTTGAATTTTAGAATTTCCTTTTTTAGATATTTATTAATTATAAATGGATAATTCAACCAAATATTTGATCTTGTTTATCTTGTTAATTAATTTTGATTAGCATTTTAGCTATTTCAAGATTTGATATTTGTTCAAGTGCCCCACTTAATAGGTTGATAGGCCAAATTGATAGCTATGATAATGCAAAGTGATTAGGGATGAATCTATGAAATATTAATGTTGTATACAGGTTAGTATCTTAAATAGATATGTCTCAACATAATTTTGAGCATTGATTAATGATGTAGTGAAAAATTTGGGATATTCAGTGATTCTTAGGCTTAATTTGCAATGGTTGGTAGGAATCAGTCTGAGGTCTAGTTGAAATCTATTTGCAACCAATTTTAGGTGTCTATAGTTTTCCCCTATTCAGGAAGGAGTTATAAGTGAAAGGCATAATAACATCTTCTTAAAGTGTGAAAATGTCCTATATACCTACAAATTCAATGATAATGAAGGAGCTCTAGATGCCCCCTCAAGAGAGTGGTCTACAAAAAATGATTGGTGATTAGTCCCTCAAAAGAAGTAAAATGATGGGACCAAAAGGTAAGATGTGGTGGAAAAGATAAATTTTCCCATAGGCAGTTATAATCATTGGCATAGGTGGGATAAAAAAGATAATGATTTTCTCATAGCCAGTTATAATCATTGAAAAAATGATAAGCTTAAGAGAATGATTTTACCAAAGTAAGTCATAATCATTATAAGGGAAAACAATTACTTTCCATAGGTATTTATAATCATTGGCTAGATAAAAACATGCCGCAATTGGGTAGATAATGATAAGGATTTGCCTATAGGTAGTTATAAGATGTAACATCCAGATAGATCAAAACATAATGTTTTGAAAATAGGTGGTTATAGTCATTAGCTCTATGGGTGGGATGATATACAAGGATTTACCCAAAGGTGGTTAGAATAATTTTCATCTCAAGTGGGACTAGATACAATGATTTTCCCAAAGCCAGATATAATCATTGGTTGAATGATGAGAGTATGATGGAAAATTAGAATGTGGAGCTTACATTCTGAATTCATACTCATAGAGTAAGACTAAATTAGTATAGAGGATAAAATTTAATTTGGGGAACCTAATGGTATGGGTATGCATGCCCTAATTAGCAAGGATTAAAATTATTTCATTACTCTATATGTGGGATTGATTTGGATTAGATCAAGAATTTTTTATATGCCAAGGAGAAGTATAGTGGCCTCATTACTTGTAATATTTTCTAATCTAATTTTTGTTTTAGAAATTGACAATATGCATCATGATATAAAACACCGTGAGGAATTAGCCAAAATATTTATAAGGATTGACACATGATCCAATAAACAATTTAAAATGATGTACCAATTATAAAAACCATGATGACAATGTTGATGTATGAATATGGATGGAATTAAGTATAATGCACAAGGAATCACCCATTGGATGTAATTTTACTAAGTCAAGGCACAATAATCAAGTAGATAAACAAGAAAACAAAGAATCAAATAGAAAGACAAAACATTATGAAATAAAATAATGAAATTAAACAAACATAAATGGTGAGAGCATTGGATGGTAATAAACGACAAGTTATTGCTTATGACATAACTAGGGTTCTCATAATCCTTAAGGCAAAGAAGTGGATGATTTGATGATTTGTAGGAATTTTTGGATATTTGAATTATTTTTTATTATTTTTGGAATTTTTGAAGCACCTCAACTTAAATGAGAATGATGAGATACTAAATGGTTAAACTTGCAAAAAAATGAGAGCATTCAAACTTAAAATTGATCAAAAAATGGTGAGAGCATGGAAAAGGGTGACTAATTTGACCTCAACGTGAATCAAGAACTACCTACATAGTCCTATTATGACCTCCAGTCATTGTAGTTTTACCTTAAAGTGGAGTAACCCGACTATTTTGTAGCTAGTTCACAAAGTAGGCAAATAACACAATATGACATAGGAATGGCAAGGTGGTACTTCAAGGCATGATAATAAATATTCTTAATTTTCCCATAGGTGGTAACAATTAGTAATAAAAAACATAGGTCAATCATATTAATTTTCCCAAAGGAATTTATAATTAGTAGCATGATGATGGGACTCTAATTTGCACAAAGGTGGTTATAATCAGTAGCACAAAAAATGAAACAAAATAAGAAATTAAGGATAGAAATGTTAAACCAATGTCATAATACTCCAAAATATTAACTCTATCTATAATACTTAATCAATTGCTAAAACTTGATCTGAATCATCTCACTTAAGGTTCTTGTGAAACCAATGAAATGAAACCAAGGTCAAAGGGTGGGTAGGGAGGATTAAAAAAAATTGGTTGATATGAAAAGCATGGTAAAATGATATATGGAATGGTACAAAGAAGAGTGTCTATATTATGGTACAAAATAAAATAGACCTCATAGACAATACTTCAGGTCTTTCAAGTGAAGTAACACTTGAGGTGTATAATGTTTATTAGCTCATCAAATTCATCCCCATTTGGTGTAGTGAGTTTTATGCTCCAAATCTATAATTAAAGAAAATGATGTATAGGCCAATCTAGTTGGGTTTGAACTTACCCTTGAGCTTGTTCTTGATAATGGTATTTTGTTAGTTCTCTTTGAGAATAATATCACCAAAATCAAACTCTTGATGTTTGAATTATAGGTTATAGTGATCACAAAGTCTCTTCTGGTATAATTGAAGGATGTTGATAGTGGCCATGCATTTTTCATCAAGTAAATATAGCCATTATAGATAAGAAACTCAATAATGTTCATCATCCAAGAAATGTTTTAGAGAGATGTCAAAATAAGGTAACTCATAACTCAATCTTAAGAATACCCTTAGTGCCATAAACTAGGGAATATGGAGTGGCTCTTATTGGGGTACAATAATTATTGTGGTATGCCCAGAGGGTGTGGAATATTTGGAGGTGCCAATCATGGCTAGCATCATTGGTAATATTTTTAAGGATGTTGACAATGGTTTTGTTGGATGCTTCATCTTGGTCGTTACCTTGTGGATAATATGAGGTAGAAAATTATTGAGTAATGTTGTACTCAACATATAATTATTTGAAATCCTTATTCTTAAATGATCTATCATTAGCATATATTATGTTGTATGGGATACCATAATAACCAATGAGATGGTTGAAGATGAGCTTGGGAATATATTTTCTGGTCATGTAAGTGAGGGGTATAGATTTAACCCACTTAGTGAAATATTTGACAGTGGTAAATATGTGTTTATGGCCATCAGAAGAGGTTGGATTAATATTCCCAAAGAGATCAAGGCTCCAAGTGGAAAACAACCATGGTGTTAGCATTAGTTTTAGTGTTTTAGCCAAGGTATGAATCAAATTAGCATGCCTATGATATTTATCACATCTTTTGATGTACACATCTGCATCTACATCCATAGTTTTCTAATAATACTTGATATATATGAGCTTTTTGGCTAGGATGGCCTCACTAGTGTGGGATCCAAATACTCCTCCATGAACTTTTGGTAATGCTAATGTTTATTTTTCTGAATTTAAATAATGAAGTAGAGTTCCATCAAAGCTACGGTGGTAAAGGGTTGGTCCATGTAAGGTATATCATGTAGATTACTAGGTAAAGGCCCTTTATTGTTTACATGATAGGTATAGTGGTATAATATGGTAATGGAGGTAGGTAAAAGGGTCTAAATACCATATAGAGATGGGACCAAAAATATCATAGATCATTATGATGGTTAAAGGTGAATAAACATGCACTAGAATATTTTCAATGAGGAATTGATATTTTGTTACCTTATGTAGACACTATAAATCTACACACATTTTATTTTGAATGTTGACAAACCCCCTATACATACCTAAGACCCTATTGGGACCAATTTGGCCTAACCAAGCCCATCCATAGTTAGATTCATAATTTGACTCAACCTGGCCTTCATGACCTCTTTCCTTTACAACCTTACCATTGACAGTCACCCTCCTTGATCATCAATAATCAGGGTCCACCTCCTTAACAAAGAATATGCAACTACCTGCTAATCTTTTCTAAATATAGCTCATCTAAATCTTGTTATGAGCCTTTTCATGGACAAGATATATTTATATGGCTTAGTCACACCTTGAATTCTACCTCTTGATTTTGCCTATAAGAAGAAAGTATCCTGAGAGGTTAAATCCATCTACAATAATTATCAAGATCTCAAGGATTTAAGAATTTTCTTTTCCAAGTCAATCAACATCATCAACATTATTGAGCATCATCACTAATATTTTTGAGATCCGACTTGTCATTACCTCTCAACCAAGTTCTCGAGTATCATTACTCTATCAAAATAAAACCAAATTCCACCAATGGGTTAGCTAATTCAACCACTTTCCAAATCAACTTTTGGTAAGATGAGTACTTGTTTGTCAATATTCATTTACTTTATTCCCAATTTTTAAGTAGTCTAGCCCTTTCCCATCACTTATAATCTATGTTTTGGATCCTATTATTCAACAATTAACAACCTATAACTCACATAATAACCATCAATGGTTGGCTCAACCACTGACGGTATGCCCAACCAATGATGGTTAGATTCATAATTAATGATCACCTTAACCATTGACAGTCACCCAAACCACTGATGGTCACTGTGGCAGTGAAAACTAATAAAATATTTTTACCCATATAGCCTCAACCAAACCTAGCTTTCTATTTTTTAAGCACTCATAGACCTTTTTTAGATTTTATGAAGCATACCCTAAACCCTTAGCACTAGTATTAATTATTCTATCACTAATTTGATCATTTTTAGTCTATTTTCAAAGTAAGCATTGTTCTATTCAATTTTAGTACCTTTTGACTATTGATGAAAGTACCTTATTTTCATTTTTGTGAACCTAATTATTTAAAACATATGGATTGACAGCCCTTAAATAATCTTTTACTTCTAGGATATAGCTATCACTAGGCACTCCACCCAACTATCTGTCTAATGATTAAGTTTGCTTTAGAGATTTCTTATTTGTAAGTCTTCCTCTAAAACCAAAGAGGAGCTCTTCACAATCTTTTGATTCAATGCACATAAAAAAATGGGTTTTCAACCACACCCATATCGAGTTTTTCTCTCTCTTCCCTAGAACTTAAAACGAAAATTTACATGAAATAGTATGGTAGGCTCGATGGGACCTAGAGTCTTTACTCGCATTTTTAATTGAATTTAGATGTTTTTCTCTCTATGTTCATAATTGAAACTAAAATTTCTTTTGGGATCAAAATCAACTACATCTATTAATTGATTTTAAGATTAGTTCAATTTGAATTAAAGCAAAATAATCTTATCATAGCACCACTTTTGTTGCACACACTAGCCAAACCACTTTCATAAATCAAACATCAAAACAATTTGAGACAAGGCCTGACCAAGATTTCATCACCTAATAGTCACCTTACACTTTATCGATAATCTTACTTGGAGGTCATTACCAAGGGGATAACCAAATCATCTCTCTAGTTGAGTATAAACTTTGGATATCAATATATATTGGCTAAGTACCTAACACCCTTATCACCATGGTTGTGAATTGAGGGGGTAGGCCCTAATACCAAGCCATGTATTGATTTTAATATAGATTCTTTTGAGCACCTAAAAACCCAAAACCAACCATAAACTACTTTTATTGTACCTAATCTACAAGCCAGCTTCTGTTAGACATTCTCATAAACTATGACATAAGCCAGAAGTGAGATTAAAACTAACCTCTAGGCTTAACGTAATTTATAGTGTGTGTCTTGATGGCCTCGATCATTTTCTTATCTTCTTCCTATTTGAGTGGTGAGTTTAATCTTTTTTCTCTCCCCCTTTTCTTGCATGGTTCTCACCCACCTGTAGTGAAGAGACCTAGTAGAGCATAACCCATCACTCAAATCAACCTCTTCTACCTCCTCATCTATGGAGTATGTATTTGAAGAAAAATAATCACCTTATTCATTAGGAATCCCTACTTTTACATGGGTATTTTCCTAAGGAGACATGGACTTTACCATTTTTAATACAATAATCTAATTTCCCTTCAGCACTACCTTAACACCTCCCCTCACCATACCCTGATTCTAACTCCACCTTAATATCCTCCTTATGACATGACATCCCACATTATGAGGGGTGTTTCTATTTCCATAGTCACTACCCAAACATCGACTAACTAAGCATCTTTGTCTACTAACCACTTTGTTGACACAACTAAAAGCCAACCTATCCAACCAACCACTACTCCTACACCTTTCATCCCTACCAATAACTCCTCCACCTTAGGAACAACCCAACCACTAACCCATCATCCTCCACTTATTGTTGGATCACCTACCACCAGTACTACCAACCTTCCTTCTATCAACACCAACCCATTAGTCAATACCCTTTTACCAATCTTAGTGGTATCTATCCCTTTTACTTCACCACCTACTAGCATGAAGGTTAGTACCTCTCCTTTTGTTACCAACCTAGCTACCATTCATGACCAATCGATAGGAATCCTTTAGTAAGTACCCATCATGACCACCCTTAGTTACATCCCTAACTCACTGTGGAATGTACCCTCTACCCAACCACCATAATCCACCTAACCTTACATACCACCTACCCAACCTCTAGCATCCACATTCCAATATGTGGTATCCCCTCAAGCAACAACCAATTACCAATATACCACTCAACCATAACTATAGTATGCACCTTATAATCCTTTAGGTGCACTACCTCAAACCAACTTAATAAAAATGCTCATGGAAAAGATGATAAACCTAGATTCATCCATTTTTGGGACTCATAACATCCTATCCTATGATCATATTTGCAATAAACCTATCCATCCTTCTATCCCTATTAGACCTTATCCTTCTCAATGGGAGATTCTAAAATTTATGAAATTTTAGAGCAAGGAGGACCCCTAACAACACTTAGGCCTTTCAAACACACATGTTACATGATTGATTATGATGATTCTCTTCTCCTTCAAACCTTCCCCATGTCTTTATCCATCTTAACACTTGATTAGTATAGTGCCATTACCAAGTATTCAATATTTTCTTTCACCCAACTAGCTCAGGTCTTCTTAGATCACTTTTCTATTAACATTTCCAATAAGGTCTCAATCACCAACCTCTATACTATTAGACAATTCGATGATGAGTCCATTACCAATTTAATCATCCAATAGATAATCTTGATTAATCAATATTCATTTTCCTTTCCTCAAACTATATTCTTAGAGCCTTTTTCTCGAGCCTGCACCAAACATATATCTTCTACACTGCATGTCCAAATCTTCAAAAAAATTGATGAAGCTTTTACCATGGCACATAAGCTAGAAATTTGAGCTATAGATAGGGGTAAACTGAAGCTTAAAATAATAAATTTACCTTCAAGACCAATGAAACCTCTTCCTCCAAACTAGGTAACCTACTCAATGTCAAAACCAAGAGCAAAGGAACTATGAATGCCATTGTCCTTAAAGTCACCCCTCCACCCAATGTCAATAAATAAAGTTATCCCATTAGGCCTTTTTCTAAACTTGTTTAGAAGTTAGGCATGGTCATAAAAATAAATATGGATCAAACCACTTTCTAGAAATAGTTAGGGATCTCTTACATCAAAAAACCCAAAACTTATATCATGAATTTAACTAACCAATATATTAGTTTCACACCACCTCTTAAACTGATCATAACCTCTACCAACCCCTCACCTTCTCAGTCAACCAAAATAACCACATCTCAAATGACCACACCACCAACCAAACCTTTCAAAACTCTTGGTTCCTTCCCTACACAAAGTTTCATTAACCCATCCTTGAAGGTGGAATTAACCCTATCCAATCCTATACCCAAACCTTAACCTAAATCAACCAAGGGGTGAAACCATTAAACATCCACATGGTTAGGATTATATCTCCCTCTACCTTTCTTTCTATCTTGGGGCCTCATCCCTCAACTTTACTTAAAAAGAAAGTTCCTTTTAACATATGTCATCCACCACCATTGGTTACACTAGACCACTTACTATCTAATGTGTTGGTCCTTTCTAAATTACCAATTGGTAGGATATTAACCCCAACCACTGGCATACCTAAACTAAACCATTAACCAAAAACACCACCTTACCTAAACCCTCTCTCACCAAACCCATTGCTACCAACATGTCCATATTACAAGTTGAAACCATAACCTATATACCTTTCCCACCTCTATTTTAATCCTATACAACCAAATTTTTAAGGTTTTATACAAGCCTCTTACCTCACTTTACCCCATATTAGATGCTTTGATCCTCTTGGTTTGAAACTAGCTTGCTATAATGACTATCAAGTCCATTCCTATCACAAGATACTTGGGAATGACATGGAGAACTATAAATCTCTCTAGGATATCATACATTATCTCTATAAAGAAGATGACCTATTATTATATGAACCCCTTGACCCCTCTACTAATGCACCTAACAGCCATTTGCCAAAGTCAACCCGATTCTCCACTTTCACTATAAAGCAAACTAGTATCTACCCAACATCATTCCTTATCCTTCCATTCTATCCATACCATTAATATGGTCACATGATCATAATAAAATGATAAATTGAAGGCCAAAGTGTCCATTATATGTAAATACCCACCTTCTCATCCTAAACCACACCAGATCCCAATCTCTTCAGCTAAGCCCAAAGTTACCATCTTAGGCACTTTTGAGGCTAACCCCTCTGAATCCATTAGGAGGGTCATTATTAAGAAAATCCACTAGAATCTAGTTATTATGATCCTCTATGATCTCATTTCCTCCTCACCTCACCATTTTTATGTCATGATAGAATCCATGCAAGCTATTGAGGTCAGACCAAGAAATTCCCAACCTATAGAGGCCTTCGTAGATGCTCTCCAACTCTCTACCCTTATTAATTTCAAGGACTTGGAGAATTCCTCAATCCAACTTGAGGACCTATATCCTCCTTTATTTATTATTACCCACACCAAATAAACCTATATCAAATGGGTCATGATTGATAGGGGATCTATCATCAACATCATCTCTTCCCATGCCTATGAGCAACTCAAATTAGCAGATAATGTCATGTCCCAAAATTCAATTATCCTTTGATCCTTTAATGACACCATGACCACTACCTTAGGAATCATTATCCTCCACTTTTGTCTTAGACCACACACACTTCTTGAACTCTTTTATGTGGTCTAAGGTGAATTTTAGTATAATGTTCTACTAGGGAGACTCTGGATCTATGTTATGGGTTACATACATTATACCCTTCACCATTATGTCAAATTTGGGCATGAGGTTTAGGTTATTACCATAATCTGACCCAAGCCCTTTTACAAAATGCAACATGACCTACTGACCTAATTACATCCTCCTACCCCTGACAAAATCACCTTAAGAATCCATCACCAAGCCCTCAACTATGAAAAATGTAGCCATTGCTTCTCCTTCCAAAGATGCATCGACCAATTCATCTATTCCCATAGACAAAATAACTACCACTAATCCTTTAAAATCTACATTCAACTACCTTACCCTCAAATAATACTGACTCCTTGCCCTTGATGCTTTCCCTACTCCCCAAGAGTATGGGAAACTCAACCACCAACCAAGTTATAACCCCAGCATTGAAGTTATTACTCCCTTATGGCCTCTGAGCTATGAAAACAATTTTATCTATGGGGGAATTAACAATCCACTCAATTTTTCCATCACCCACTCTTGACCATAACTATTCACCCCTACATTATCTTACTTGGACAACTTAAACTTCACCAAATTATACCTTCACAATTATGCCTAGAAAGGGTTTGACTTAAGATGATATAAGCATGACCCACATAGATTGATCTTGATTGGGACTTGAAAGCCTCATGAAAATCATGGATTTGGCTTCATTCTACCTAATAAGAAGAAATCCAAATGGCCTACCACTACCATTATTTAAAATGAGCCCCCTTCCTCACCAATGTCCTCCCCACTTGAGTGTGATGATGAGGACATTATCCCACCTAATTTTTTTTCATCAATATGATTACCCTTAGCCCTTTAAATTATCAAAAGTAAGGGACACTAGTATCCATCCCTTTGACCAATCCTAAACTAATGGGAGATGACTCTCCTATAATTAACAGTATCTAATGCTAGGATGATGATTCTATTCTCACCTACCTTGGTGCACCTAATTTATCCATCCACAAATCCTTACCTCCAAAACCTAAACCATGTTAAATAAATCCACTATGCATATTGACATAGGCATATGAGGCAACCCTCATATTATCAAACTTTTCTAATCTCTCACCACCAATAACTTCAAGACTTATCTACCTTCCTCTAGGACCACAACATCACATTTGCCTGGTCATATGTTGATATGCCTAGTATTAACCCAACCATTGCCACCCATTAAATTATAACCAATTATGATGCTAAGATTATTAGATAGAAACTTTGATGATTATATCCTCGCATATACCTTTTTGTCAAAGAAGAGCTTTAACACCTCCTCTTTATCAACTTCATTCAACCCATTGATTATCCCTAGTGAGTTTTGAACATTGTGCCTAT
This sequence comes from Torreya grandis, assembly GCA_037957365.1. Lineage (NCBI taxonomy): Eukaryota > Viridiplantae > Streptophyta > Pinopsida > Cupressales > Taxaceae > Torreya > Torreya grandis. Next base: position 164,260 of record JARHVA010008123.1, read on the forward strand.
CACTAAAGCCATAGGGGGACTACATATTTATGTGTAATTTTGTGATCTTAACCTCATTTTCCTAAAGGATGACTTCCCATACATAACATTGACCAACTTGTTGATCTTATATCATGCCATGAGATGTCTCTCATGGATGGATTATTAGGTTATAATCAAATTTTGATTGCCCCTAAAGATCAACACAATACTAGCTTTATCACCACATGGGGGAATTTTTGTTATATAGTCATGTTCTTCAGTCTTAAGAATGTTGGTACAACATGCCAATGTGTTATGACCTACATCTTCTATGAATTTATTTATACAATAATCGAGGATTATGTGGATGACCTCCTTAGAAAATGCAAACTTCGCAATTACCACTTAGCCATTCTAAAGATTATCTTTGAGATACTTATTTGTTACCATGTCCACCTCAATCCCAAAAAATGTATTTTTGGGGTCTTATCAAGAAAACTCCTTGGATTCATCATTTCCCTTTGAGGAATTGAGGTTGATCCATCTAGACAAAGCCATCCTCAAGTTGTTATCTCTGACCAATCTTAAACAACTCCATAGCTTGTAGGGGAAGCTCCAATCCATTCACCACTTTATTTTTCAACTCTTTGATTGATGCCAACTTTTCCAACACTTCTTAAAAGAGGACAACTTTTTCAAGTAGAATGTCAATTATCAAAAAGCCTTTGGTTCACTCAAAGAGTACCTTCTATCTCCACCTAACCTTATACCCCATAAGGATGACCAACCATTCTACCTATATATCTCTACCACCAACCATTCCTTAGGAGCAATGCTTGCCCATCAGGATGAACACCACAAAGAGCAAGCCATCTATTACATAAATTGCACCCTTGTAGACTATGAAACTCAATATACTCATATCAAGAGACTTTTCTTGGCCCTACTATCCATGGCCACCAAACTTTTCCACTACCTTCTTAATCACAAAACTTTTGTCATAACCAATACTAACCCACTCAAGTACATGCACTTCAAGCCATACCAAAACCAACATATGGCCAAGTGCCTCATGTTTTTAGCTAATTTTGACCTTGAGTTCCTATAGTAGAAGTCAATTAAGTGGTAATTCATTACTAACCAATTAGATGGAATACCTCTAATAGACAACCAACCCCCTCAGCTTTAAAATTTGGATGAGTCTATTATAACCCTGTATTGATCATATTTCACCTATCAGGTCACCATGTTCTTTAATGGATTGAAGTGTTAGCATGGTGGGGGAGTTGGTATCATCCTTATCCCCCTTGTTAGTAAACCACTTCTTTATATTTTAAACTTAACTTTGAATGTATCAATAATGTGTCTGAATAGGAATCCCTAGTAATAGGTCTCCAAACAACATTAGCCTTGGGGGATAGAAAAATAAAAGTCTTTGGTGACTCCCAACTTGTGGTCAATCAAGTCAATGGTATCCACCAGTGTAAGAATGAGATTTTGTAACTATATAGATATTTAGTCATGGAACTCTTGACATCATTTAAACACTACCATATTTAAACCACCCCATGATCTACCAACAAGTTTGCCAATGCCATGGATTTTATTGCTTCCTAGATCCCATTAGCACCATAAAACTCTAAGTTATTAGTCATTATCCATTACCTCATTGAACTTTCCTATGTCAAGTTAGACACTCAACCATATTTAATGTGGAGGAGATCTTACTTGACCTTTGGTATCGATGAAACTTCGAATATCTTAACCTTAGTATAATTCCATCTAACATATTCATTAATGCTCATCTAGTATTTATTTAGAGCACCTCCTATTATACTATTATGGGATGCATCCTCTATAAACATAGTTTTGATGGCCACCTATTTCATTGCCTCTGTATTCTAGAAGCCTCTCACACTATCAAATAGATGCATGATGGTATTTATGGTGTCAAATTAGTGGACTCACTATGGCTAAGTGCATCCTCTACCTAGGATATTATTAGACTACCCTTAACCAAGACTATTGTGATTATGTGAAAAAGTGTGTCAAGTATCAATAACATGGTAATTTGCATCATGCAGCCAGCAATAGTCTTCAAGTTTCCATTGACTTCTGGCATTTTTCACAATGGGTTCTAGACTTTATTAGTGAAATTAACCCCCATTCCTTATAGCAACACCAATCTATAATCATTACAATTGAATATTTCACCAAATGTGTGGAGGTTATTCCTCTTATCTCAACTAAAGCTAAAAATATTATCAAATTTATCACCCATCACATCATTTTTTTTCTTTGGTGTTTCCCATAATATCATCATCAATAATGGTAAATCCTTTAAAAACAAATAAGTTTAGGGCCTTTATGATGTACTTGTTATTAAACTAAGATTTTCATCACCTTATCGTCCATAATCAAATGGACAAGTAGAAGCCTCTAACAAAACCCTTAACAACATGTCACTTATGAAAATGGTCAATGCCTCAAGCTAGGATTGACACTTGCACATCCCTTTCTCCTTATGGGTATATCACACTAGCATCCAAACCCTTACAGGTGCTACACATTTTTTTCTCATGTCTAGAGTTGAGGCTGTGATGTCTCTCAAAGTTCAAATAGCATCTCTTCTCATCTCTTTTTGAGACCTTATTTCATAAGATGATTATTATCAAGAACACTTAGATCAACTTGAGCTACTTGATGAGCATTATTTGGCTACTCTTTCTCATCTCCATGTCTATCAATAAAAAATCAAGCATGCTTATAACAAACACCTAAAAGTGTGAGAATTCAATATTAAAGACCCCATTCTCAAGAAAAATCAACATGTAACCAATATGGATAAAATTAAAAGGGGAAAATTTGCTTTCAATTACCTTAGATCCTACATTGTAAACCATAAGTATTGATCAGGAACTTATCATCTGTCCTCTTTTGAAGGCAAACTAGAACTTGAGCCTCTCAATGCTTCACATTTACATCCTTTATATTGTTAAATAGGGGTCACAATCATCATTGGTTTAACTTAAGCTCATCCCCTACAACAACATTCATTTCCCTCTTTTTAGGGGCAACTGACTATAGTTGAATCATGTGATTATCCATCATAGTCATAGCCTAATCTTGAACTATGGGTACCATAGCTCTACCCATGGCATGATTCCCATGGTACTTTCTATCCCTCTTCAGGATAAATTCCCATGGTCATTGTAACCTAAACCTATTTTGACATATTGAACCTTCTTGTGACCTTAGTTTTACCTTCATAAAGGTAACCCCTTGAGCATGTATAAGCAAGTCTATGTAAATCAAAATCAAATAAAAGAAAAAGTAATATCAAAGTTAAAACCAAATAATGGGTCATTCTTAGCATTCACAGACTACTCCCTTGAAGGATAGCTATTAAAACCTTATTTAAATTTTCAAAACATAAGGTGGACTACTCCTTGGAAGGACATATATCAAAAGCATTTGAACAAAGCCTATAAACTTAGACCACTCCCTTAAAGGATGGCTTATTAAAGAATTTATCAAAGCTAGAAATATCTTGGAAGCTTCCCGCATCGATCAACTTCCCTAACACTAGAGCAAGATCAAAATAGAAAATGACCCATAAGAAAAATCAAAATTAATGAGAAACACCACAATTAACTCTCATAAAAGTAATAATCTTGGCAAGCCACAATGGGCTCTCCTTAGTATACTTCCCACATCTATCACTCTACACTTTATATATGAGCATAGACTTAATTATACTATCATTTTGGTTGCCTCCAAAAGAGGCATGCTAGTCTCACAAAAGGTTCCAGTTTCACCCATCCTCCCTCCATATATCATAGTCATGGGATTATGAGCTTACTTAACACAATGTGATCAAGATACCTATTTATCAACCTAAGCATGCTAATGTAGCTTATTTTCATTAAGTCAATCCAACTTCAAGTTTTATTTTGGTCCTTACTAATGAAAAGGAATCATGTTTCTCTTCTTATCGTTTATTGGTTTATGGAGACGTAACTCTCATGGTTCCTCTCACCATCTTAAATATTTAGTTTGTTATCTACTTAGTTTATGTATTCTTATTACATCTTCAACCATACTCACATTTTATCTCTATGATCATAAAAAACAAATATTAAATCCAAAGCATAGCATTATGAACCATATCCATGAACCACATTATCTATTTATCTATGGTTGAAACACCATGACATCACATCATATCATGAGCATTATCCTATCTATCTATTATCAATACCTCATGTGAACATATATCATATGATAAACCATCCTAATTATGCCATTCATTATCTTAAATAAATACCAAATCAATGAGAAAACCATCATGAACCATATCATATACCAATCTATCCATTTACCATAACATTACCATAATTCATCTTATAACATCAACTCATATAAAACATATCAACATAACAATAAACAAAGCCATTATGATTACATTATCATATGATATACATCCATCAATAATACATCCCATCACATGCATGAACAAAATCGGAACATCATAACTATCTTTCTAGCATCACATGCCTAGGCTACTGAGTTAACATCTCATAAAGTATATGCAGGAAACCATAAGCCATCAACCATAAACATGAACATAAATAACCACATTAGCATATAAAACATGAATAATAAGAATACATAATATATAACACCATACATAATATACATCATGTCATCATAAATAATACATGTGACAATGTATAACCTCTCTCTCAAAACATGTACATCTTACTACATCGACATGCACAATGGTATCAAAATAGAGTAAACCTATCACTACCAATATATCAAAACATGTCTAAAACATGATCATGAGGCACCACTACCACTAGCTCCACCTTCACCTACACTATTGCTACTAGCTCCACCTGTACCTACACCAATACTCCTATCTAGTGGTGGCCCCCTAGTATTCTTGCATGGCCCAATGTAGAAGCCCACTATCTTGGAGAAGCTACAAAGGGAACCCCTACCAAGCTAGCCTAGTACTCACCATATATCATCTCAAAAGGAAGTTAATCTAATACTATGGCCTCATAATACTTGAGTTCCTCCATAGTGGCTAGATAACATGCTCATGACATTATTTTTGGTAGTCCTCTCACTATTATCATGACCACCCATACCCTATACCTAAATGAGTCTCTCTCCTATATCACCAACCCAAGAGAGATCCTCACTTGATCTCATTCACTAGTTAAGGTCATTACCTATGCCTATAATGTTGGAACCTATCATTGTAGTGTGACCACCTATACCTATAATGTCTATACCTTATGCTTGGGGTATAGCTAAATCTACACCTACCTATCCATCATGACTAGCTAGTTCTATAGTCATTAGCCTTTCACCTCCATCATCTCCACCAATATATATATAGCTATATATATATTGTTTGGTACCAAGTAAAGTGTTCATTCACATACACAACATCATCTACAAGAGCCCTATAAGGGATTTATTCATAGCCACCATCTAAAACTATCAGAGTAGGCTAGACCACTAGCAATAAAACCTTTGAATCCTCCCTCGTATACCTAAGAATTAGGCTTGGGACACCTTGTACAAAACAAAACTATTTACACACCTTGTCAAATGGGATCATCTCCACCTCTCCCTCTCACCTACTAATGATCTATCTATAGCTCTAAAGGGAAAGGGTCTATCTCCTATACCCTAGCCATATCAAAAACTACACATATGGCCTCTAGGTGATATCTCTAACCACTAGTGCACCATGGCAACCCCTAAATAACTCTACATCATGGGCACCACCCCTTGTACCTAATGTAGCCAAATCATCCCTCCATTACATGAAACCAATAGGGAACTCTATCAGCATATATTAGACCCATGATAATCCTATTGGTCTCAACACCTAAATGTGCTTATAAGCCCAACAATGTAGAACTATGATGACACTAATGCCATATCTCATATGGTGCCTAAACCCCCATAACTCTCTATAGATCTACACAAGCAAAACAAGGACCCAACCAAATACCATTTGACCTAGAAGCTCCTTCACCAAAACCCCCAATAACAAATAGGGAAACCTCCCACTACTTGAATTCAGAAGCCCAAAACATGTCACTATAATCATGAACATGGTCATGAGCCTCCTCTCAGTTAGAACTCTCTAATACAATGCCAAGTATCGAAATTCCCTAGCATACCATCAAACTTGATCTCTCTCATCCCTATAAAAGTACTCGATGAAATCCTCTTACTCCTCATGATTGATATGATAAATCACCTCACCACATAATGGGAGTCTACTAATATTATGTACATCCTTGGTGAAAATAGTCATATCCCTAGTCAAGAGGAAGAAAGTATTCATAGTGGGGTCCCATCTCTCGATGAGTGTTATGACTATGGATGCATCTCAAGACACATGTTGATACTACCTCATAGTCCCTAACCCCACCACCTCCATATGAGACTAGTCCTCTAGAGTCATCCCCTCATGTATCTTGGGAAAGATGTGTAGCACATGGTCATGCATTTGAATCTACTCCTTGGCCTGCACCATATCAAACACTTGGCTTAGTCTACACTATTCTTGTCTACCCTAGCTTTTAACCCATCTGACTTATTCTTTATTCCTCTTAACCATCTATCCCATGATAACTCCATTTCTCTCTAGCATCCAGTACTTCTTTATCAACACACAACTTCTTAAAACACACTATAAAAACTTCCCCTACCTTACTCTTTAAACACTTGACCTATTCTAACTATTTACCCATTTACCCACCAAGTATACCATCTAAAACTTGAATAATCTAGCTACTTAGAAAACCCAACCCATTTAAATATTTTCTTTAACAAGCGACCATACTGGTCATTATGGGCATTTCATGGCCAAAACACCTGAACATTAACACATCAAATTCTATCCTAAAAATCATATAAAACAACCATATCTACTACCCTTAACCCTCACCCAACTCAATTTACCCACCCCACCCATACCATTCCTTCTTTTACACACAAATTTTCCCATAAAACCCAAAACCCTACATAGGGCATTCTATCCCAAACTAAGTATTCCTAGCACAACCCTAATGTCCTAAACAAATTTAATTACATAAAATAATAACTAAATATCAATTCAAGATACCATCTACCTCATTTCTTGATCTCTACGATGCTCAGATCCTACGAATAGCTACTTGATTGTGTCCACATGCTCTTTATATCTTGGTCCCATGAAGATCAAACCCACATGCCTCTAATCAATGAGTAATCACCAACTCAATAAACAAACTCTCCACAAATGTTAAAATTACCAGATCAAAGTCAAACAAGAAGTAAAGTTATAAATGGTAAAAAGTAACTATGTTTTCATTCTTTACCCCATGAATTTTTAGGGTTTGCCCTGATCATCGACGGTTAGGGTGACCATCAATGGTTACCTCCTAAGATCCCTAATAATTAATGGTCAAGATGCCCCAAATTTAAACTTGTACTTAGAGCATCCCTTCTTAGTAAAACTAAACCAAGATTTACTCACTTTTGGAGATTATCTTCTCCAACCAATTAGACCACCTTGTTACCTCACTATTGGTCTATTTTAACCCATTTGGCATGCAATTTTAGATACTTTTTACCTAATCTTTTGACTATAATGACAACATTGACATGTTAAAACCTTTAGATCTTACACCACCTCATGCATACTGACCTGCTTGTGTCTTTTTAGGAGCACTTTCTACCTTAGATATCCATGACACTTGACTAGTTTGTGTTTTCACCAAGAGATCTTTCTACTTTGGATACCCACTAAAAACATAGAAACTACTTAATAAACATGATTTTACAAGTGTTCCTAGCTACCACACCTACAGGTGATCACACAGCTAACTTATTGCTTGTTCTTCTTGACATTAAACATTATTTTTTAAACATTAGCAACCTAATCTATGCATGATCTTGGATATCACACTTTTTGGTCATACTTTGTGTGCAAGTTTGCATCTTGAGTGGCCAGCCTATCATTCAACCATTTTTATTACCAACTACCATTTATCAAACCCCAAACCAATTTTATTTTCACCTTATCAACTCCTATTTTTAGGTGGAACACCTCCTCCTACTCCTACTCTCAAGGCAACTAGACCTTAAATTTTACTCTATTTTTGTTTCATAACTCATTCACATAAGTAGTACAACAAAAAGGGGCAAAATGTAGACACCTAAAATATACACACCCATGCTTTTGAATATTGACAAACTACCTGGACCTACCTAAAACCCTCTTGGGTCCAATTTACACTAATTTAACTTAACCAATCCCATCCATAATCAGATTTACAAGATGACTCAACCTAGCCTTCAAGACCTCTTTCCTTTAGAACCTGACTCTAGATGGTTCAAGTGACCATCAATGATTAGGATGACCATCAACAGTCACCATGGGAATCCTTGACCATTGACAATCAAGGTCTACCTCCTTAATAAATAATATGTAAACACCCACTTAGATTTTCTAAATATAGCTCATCTAAATCTTGTTATGAGCCTTTACATGGAAGAGTTATATTTAGATGGCGTAGTCACTAACTCCCACATATTGCTTATGCCTATAAGAAGAAAGGATACTAGGAGGTCAAATTCATCTACAATAATTATCAAGAGCTTAAGGATTCAAAAGTTTTCTTTTGTAAGTCAATTAGTGTCATCTACATTATCGAGCATCATCAGTAATCTTATTGAGATCCAACTTATCATCACCTCTCAACCAAGTTCTTGAGTACCATTACTCTACTAGAATTAAAATAGATTCCACAAATGAGTTTAACTAATTCAACCACTCACCCAATCAACTTTTAGTAAGATAATTACTTGTTTGTAAATATTCATTTACTTTATTCCTATTTTGCAATTAGTCTAACCCTTGCCCATCACCTAAAATCTATCTTTTGTATCATATTATTTAGCAATCAACAACCCAAAACTCAAAAAATAACCATCTATGGTTGACTCAACCATTAATGGTCAACTTTACTACTAATAGTCACCTTAACCACCAACGGTCACCCTAACCACTGACAGTCACTATGATAGTGAAAACCAACAAGCTATTTTTACCCATCTACCCTCAACCAAAATTGATTTTTTATGTTTTTGAACACTCATGGACCTATTTTATATTTTTTTAAGCATACCCCAAACCCTTCACACTAATATTAATTAGTCTATCACTAATTTGATCATTTATAGTCTATTTTCCAAGCAAGCATTCTTCTATTCAATTTCAATACCTTTTGATTATTAATGCAAGTACCTTCTTTCCAATTCTATGAATTTAATTGTTTAAAATGTGTGGATTGAAAACCCCTAAGGAAACTCTCAATTTCAAGATCTATCTATCTATAGGTATTCCACCTAACTATATATCTAACGAACAAGTTTGATTTAGTGCTTTCTTATTTGTAGGTCTTCCAAGCCAAAAAAGAACTCTTCACAATCTTTTGATTTAACATGTGTATAAACAAACAATTTTTTCAACCACACATATATTGAGTTTATTTTATCTCTTCCATAGAAATTAAAATGAAAATTTACACGAAACACCTTATCTAGATGATAGATCAAAGAGCCAATAGTGTCCATGGCATCCATCATCCTATTACTAGACCTTGGTATGTGTTCAAACTATATGTTGATAATCTATTGTTTGAGATTGTCAACCATGGCCTTGTATAGAACCGTCTTGTCACCTTTGGTTTTAAATTGGTCTATAACCTAATTGATTAGTAACTAAGAATCACCATAAACCTTGAGATGTTGTATATTCCAGTATACTACCTTATAAATCCCTACAATAAGTGCTTCTTATTCAGCCATGTTATTATTTTAAGGAAAGGTGATACATAATGACTTAGGTATAATATTCCCCTATGGTATAATAAAAATAGGCCTTCCTCCTAATCCAGGTGATGTTAATGATCCATTAAAATATAACTTTTAGTGTTTTTCCTCAAGAGGTATTTCAATAATGGTAATAATGGACTCATCTAGTAATTAGAAAGTGAGAGATTCAATATTAGCAATGAGAGCTTCATAAAGCTAGCTTGTAGGTACCTATCCATTTATGGCCTTTTGGTTGACATATTATATTCAAAAATTGATCAAAAACATGATCTATTTGGTCATGTAAGTTTGTAAAGCTATCTTGGATAGTAGATACTTAGTCAGATCTACTTTGTAAATAACTATGGTCTTGTTGTTAAACATTTAATGTCACAATTTATGTGATATAAAGACCATAGCTAAACAATATTTTTTAATAGGCATAAAACTATATTCATACACAATCAATATATGGCTTAGATAGTACATGGTATGCTATTTTCCATTATCATCATGTTGAGAATGAATTAACCCCATGATGTTGTCTATTGTAGATAGGTATAATAGGAATGGCTTTCCTGGCATAGGTGAAACCAAAATAGGTAGATTGATAAGATATTCCTTGAGAGGTTGGAAAGGTTCATGGAATTAATCATCCCAATGAAATGAAAGACCCTTATTTAGTAAGTGTGTAAATGGGTGGAAATTTTTATCTAACTAAGAAACAAAGCATCTGATAGACTAAATCTTGCCCTAAAAATTATAGAGCTAATTTAGATTAGATGTTGGTGGCATCTTTGTAATGACTTGTACTTTGGCAAGGCAACTCGAATGCCTCTATGGGAGATAATGAAACCTAACAATTTTATTGAAGTAACATCAAAAACACACTTTTTAATATTGAGTATGACCTTTTATTCATGTAGTCTCTCAAATTTTCTATGTAGTATAGTTGGATGATCGAATTTAGTCTTTGATTTATTGAATATGTCATCAACATAGTCTTCAATAATGTCATGCATCATATCAAAAGATTAAAGTCATGTATATTTGGTATGTGTCCCCATAATTATTGATACCAAATGGCATAACCTAATGGTAAAATGTTCCCCATGGAGTGTTGAATGTTGTCTTATGTTGATTTTTTGATGTAATCTAGATCTAGTTGTATCCTAAAAATCCATCCATTAGTAAAAGAATATCATACCCCATTGTGGATTAAAATATCTTGTCAATGTCTAGAAAAGGAAATTCATCATAAGGGTAGGCCTTATTTATATTTTTGAAATCAATGTAGATTCTAATTCCTTCTAGCTTTTTATCGACTGACATAATATTTAATATCCACTCTGAGTAGTCAATCGATCATATACATCTTGTTTATAAGAGTTTTTCCAAATTTTTATTTACTAATATAGAAATGTGAGGATGCATCTTGCATATTTTTTGATTCATGGTTTTGGAATTAGGGTGTAAAATAAGGTGGTGTAAAACCAAGATGGGTTTCAAACTTGGCATGTCTGAATAGGCCCAAGAAAAGATCTCAAAAAATTCCCTCAAAAGGTTTGTAAAGATTTAACATTCCTCTTCAGTGAGGGATGCACCTAATTTGATCCATTTTGGGTCATCTGAAGTCATGATGTTGACTTCTATAGTATCTTCTATAATGAGATTCAAACCATATTATAGAATGGCTAGCAAAGATTTAAATTAGTTGGTAGGTACAAAGTCCTGTATTTGGATTAGCTCTTCAAGTTCTCCTAGGTAAGATGAATCAAAATATCCCAATGGTAGGGATGGCCATGTTACAAAAAATGTTATAAGCTCTTGGATGATTCAATCAAAGACATGCTACACTTCAAAACTAAACTCTAACCCAAAATATTGTTCATCATTAGTGGTCTCCTGAGCTATGTTTGAGGAAATATGAACATCCTCATCTAATTTCACCTAAAATAGGTTTTAACTAGAAGACTGGCCTTTCTATTTACTTTTACCCTAGTGCAAAAGTGCCTCAAAGAGGTTTTCTCTTTGGTACCTCAATGTTTTATTGAATTTGTGTGGCTAAGGGTGTTTACCCATTATCCAAAATAGGTTGTAATATCTAGTTTGATTGAGAACTCTTTTTTATGGTCTCCCAATGAAATATTGACTATTAGGCCTAGAAAATCACAAAAGGCCTCATCATTATTAAACTTATCTACAAGCAATATGGATTCTTGTGGGCCATAAGATATAAGTTGAGGATGATATAAAGGAAGAGGATTATGTCAGTTAGTTGAGGTAAGAGTACAAATGACATGGGTGTCAAGCAAATTAGTATTGGATAGGTATTTATAAAAGGCTATGATCATACTCTAATTTTTTATTGGAATCATCGTCACTAGTTGTTGTCATTAGAACATGAATAATAAACATGAGGTCACCCCCAACTGGTCTAAATCTAAAACCATAGCTTATTTTGTACTATGTTATAGAGATTGGCTCAATATTTCCTTATTAATTTGCCCTGAGGCCTCCTCCTTCATAGGATTCATTCTATATGATCTTATTAGGAATGACATACTTGGAAATTTTATAACAATCAACTAATTTGTCATTGTAAAGCCATGATTCATTATTGACAAGTGGATCCTATTCTTGGCTAGTGGTTTGTGTAAAGATAATAGGAGTTAGACTATGTAGTTTGCCTTTTCCTTTATGTTACTATTCTATGGAAGGTGACCTGGCTTTAGGTCTTCCATATGAATTGGGGTTCTATAGAATCTTGGCAATGTGAAATGTTTCATGGGTCAAATATTCTCTTGGACCATTGGCCCAAATGTTAAAACGATCAAAAAATTTAGGAGTTGGCATATGGGAAGATGAATCAAGGATATTTGGGTCTATGAAATTGGAATATAGAAAATCAATAAGTATTTCTTCCCTTTGTCTTTTTTGGGAACTATATCTAAGCCAAAATGTTAGTTATTTTTTTCTTACTTGACCTCCAAATGTTTGTAATGTTTGTAAGGCTATAGATCTCCACTGATAGTGACCTCCATGCTTGAATGGGAGAAATTGAGAAACTAGTCAAATGTTCATTGGATTGCACAAATTTAATGTATTTAAAGCCTTCACAAAATAAAATTGTATTTGAAATTTAAGTCCAACACATGACAAAGTTAACCATGGGCCAAGGGCCAAATGATAACTAACAAGCTAATGGTGCCTTGTGATTACTACTCTTCATTATCATAGGTCTTTATAATGATATTTTCAAGCTAGAGATCAACTATTATGTATCTAAGATGCTTGATGAGCTTCATAGAAACAATATTTAGGATTGATCCATTATTTATGAGGACATGCTTTACTTTGTGTCATGTTATGACAACTTTAATGTAAAATGAACTATTATGGAGAGGGTTGAGAGATGAAATATTACTTTGGTCTAATGTTAAATATTGGGCTAGGGATAGATGTCCAACCAGAGCATCGAATTTATCTAAGCTTACGTCATCAATAAATTAGGATTGGCCTAGAAATTCTATTGAGATGTTCTTGTGGATTGTAGATGTATATAGTAAATCTAAAATGGAGATTTGTGTGGGTGTCTTTTAAAGTTGTTCCACAATATCAAACATTTTCTATTTTATAATAGTATATGGATTGTTTCTATCTGTAATGGTGGTTTGGATGGGTTTAGTTGTAGATGGCTATGGGAATAGAATAGTAATATTTTACCATTGAGTTATGATTACATAATTAGGATTATATACACGACCATTATTTTGAAAAAATATGGTGAGGGGCTAGATAGGATAAGTCTCAATTTTTAGTTCACTTGTGTGTTGTCATGGGGCAAGAATGAATTATTAGTATAAGGTATGAAAGTAGTAATCCTTGCTTGATGGTATGCTTGTATGTAGTCCTGGGTTAAGGAAGGATCACTAGCATAGATTGGTTGGTTGGAATTATTTAGAAATGGTCATATTCTATTAGCACTTGTTCTTGGATTGATAGTGATGGTGGAAACATAACCTCCTACAAGATGACCTACAACCTTTTTATAGTCATGCACAACTACATGGTAAGTTTATCAGTTATTGGCATTGTTATATCCTTAGTTCCATCCATTTGGTTTAAATTATTATTATTATTATTACTATTGGTATTGTTATTATTATCATAGATGTTGGTACTATTACTATTATTATTCTAGCCTTTCTTGTTATTATTATTGGTTGTTTTTATGTTATGTAAATGTAATCTCCCCATTTTACAACATATTTTCAATGAGGCATTTTATCTATGCACAATTATGTAAATTATTTCTGTGAACCTAATGGTATTCACAGAACTTATTTTTTTAATTCTAGTTTGGATAATGAATGCCCTAAGGATAGTGTTTTAGAATAGGCCAATTAATCATATTAACTATGATTAGTTTTTAAAACATAGATTTAATAAGATCTCTAAGTTTACTGAAAAATTGATGAGTAAGCACATTTCTCCTTGAATAAAGATTTTACAAAGGTAATGGTTGTCGCATTTGTTGAGTAGGTCTAGGTTACTATGAAGGTTGTGCCTGTTGAATGGGTTACTAATGAGGATTAATGTTCATTTATGGAATTGGCTAAGAATATGATTTTTTCACCATTTGGACATGTCATGACTCACTTAATTCATTTCCAAAAACATTCTTGTTTTGATTTAATTTCTTGGTTGTTTCATAATTACTGCCCTAGGTTGATGCTAATGCTTGCATTTGGACTTATTTTTGGTTCCAATTTTGGCTATTTCTCTAGTTTTGGTTTTAATTTTAATTAAATGAGATTAGCTTAATAATATATTTGCTAATATGGGCTTTCTTGATCAATAAACCTTTATCAATGATCTCTTTAAAAGTGTGTGCACACTAAAACTCTAGATGATAGATTATCTCCCCATGAAAACTCTTAGTAAACATAATGGATAATTATTTGTTTGGTAAACTTTGGGTGAAATGGATTTCAAGTACTCTCCATCATTATAGATATCTTGAAAAAAAATCATTAACTTTCTTCTTGGCCTGAGTCAAATCTACCAATAAAATCTCATGTTCAAGATTATAAGAGAAATTTTGCACAAACTTATTAGAAAGGTCATCAAAATTAGACATTGAGTTCTTTAGAAATTTCAAGAACTTTTTTAAGGCCTATCATGGTAGACTCCAAGGAAAAAAATTAGGAGGTATATATCACTGTAAGCCATTGGTTGGAAAAAATAATTTTGTAAAATGGGCCTTAAGGTCTCATTTACCCTTTTATTTTTTAAACTTTGGTGGTTTGTACACCAAAGGAAATGGTATTTGTAGATACTCCATGTTGAATGGGTAGTAATACACATCATCCAACTTGAAATTCTTTATCTATTTCTTGGCTTGAATGGTTATACTTACCTATATTTGCTACAATTTTTGTGCCAAGAAACTTGATGAGATATTGGCTTGAGGTGGAGGTTGGGTGGTCAAAGGTGGATTACCTTGACTGGGGTATAATGGAGGCATGGTTTGTTTTAGAATGTTAACTTGGTTATGGAATTGAGTAAGAATATGCATACAAAAATTAGGATGTGATTATTGAAATTCCATAGATTATAGTATAATATTTTGGTTGGGATTCAGTATATAGGCTTGGCTTTGGGGGAATTAAGGCTAATATGGAAGGATATGGCTCAAGGTGAAGTATTGTGTCTATTATAATTGAATAATGATTTTGTATCAACTAGTCATTCCTAGTTAAATAAAGGGAACTTCTAAACCAAGGCCCTCTCATTGGATTTGTCGCACATTTAGAATAAAAGGCAATTACTACCTAATTGGTACTCATTAGACCATATTACCTCTTTTTTGCATGAACACCTATTATGGAGTATATGATTGTAGAGTGTTCAACATTTGTCATTGACCAACAAACACACATTATTGATTAGATAACATTTATGATTATAAAGTTATGTTGGTCTATAATTGAAGAGGTGTACTTGTCACTACCTAACAAGGTGGAACATTAGTCTCCCCTTATTGAGGTGGTAGAATGTTGTGCCTCTACTATGTTGGTATATTGGATTATGCCTCTTATTGTGTAATATTAGTTGACACCTCTTGTGGTGGAGTAACATTCGTCATGTTGTGTTGAGGCAAGACACTATTTATTGCTTAACTACTTAATCCTTTTGATTGCATGCTCAATGAAGAATATAGTTAAGGATTAGAGGTAGCTTTATGTGTTTATTATGTAGAAGATCTTACCCCCTACTATTGTGAACCACTTGGGGTTTATACTAAAGGCACTTGTTTTGGACTAGTTGTTTATATATTTAAACCACTTTAGCCTAGATTGGATGACACTTTCATGTTATCCACTATGTTTGGCACATTTGTATACATAGAATAAGTAGACACTTATTTAATATATGGGGCATTAAACATCTCTCCAACTAAATTTATTTGCATGAATGGCTCTATACCTAAATTATCTTGGCCTGTCAATTCAATCAATATCCCTATTGAAGGAGCTAACTTGATGACATGAGTATTTGAGATGGTCATATTATTAAAATTATGTGTTAAGTTTAAATAGGTTTGATATGTTTTTTGTATCTATATAAAAAATGGTCCTCCATGAGACCTTTTCCTATGATAATCATATTGGGGTTTTGGTATTGCATTAGCATGAGCATCTGGGGATTGTTAGAGAGGAATGTTCGATGGTTTGGATATAAGGTATAGTTAAAGACACTCTAACTAGATCAGGAAAATTTTCATGGGGGAAGTCTATAGGACACTTGGAACCTACCTCTATGGCTATGATTAAAACTTCATCTTTATTTTCAAGCATGTGATGATCAAACAAATAAGGGTCATATGTTAATGGCATCATAACATAATATGGTTTGTTGAACTTAGTCCACAACCAAAGCTATGATATCAAGTTATTATGCTATTTATTCTTGGTCTTACTCTGAGTATGGAGGTGTGTTAACTAAATAGTGGGGTAGAGGATCTTGGATTTGTTTCTGATATTATGTGTTATAAGGAGGATAAGGATCCATCTCACAAACTACATCATCACCATAAGGGTCTTGGAAAAAGTCATCTTGTGTGACCATATTATCATATCCTATATTATACATGGTTCCAATATGAGTATAGTGAGACATATTCAAACCAATGATTAACATTTCACTAAAAAGGCTTAGAGCTATACAAAATATAAAAAATGCTGTCCAAAGGACAAATGGTTCAAACTTGGTCTAAAATGGTTTAAAATTATATTTGTATCTCCAAAAGGTCTGTACTAAAACTTGGTCTAAAATAGTCTAACATCAAATGTCTAATATCAAATGTATTACACAAAAAAGTCAAATAGATGAAATAAAAAATAGAATGCAAAACTTAGGTTCAAAGTGTTTGGAACAAGTCTAATCTAAATAAAGAAAATGTTTCTAGGTCTTATAGACACCTAAAAATGGCCATCGATAACCTCCAATCAGGGTTTTGGCCAATTTACACCCAAAATGCACAATTTGGCCTTAAAACACTAAAACATGCTAAATGATGTGAAACTAACATATTCAAGTATTGATTTTGGCCAAGGCATCCCTAAATGGGGAAATATAATTTATGAGCTAACTAACTTTGATTAGATAATTTTGAGTCAAAATGCCAATTTTGCACCCACATACTCTGGACTACTCTTTCCTATCAAATCTTCTACACAAGATGTGCACATTTGTTATTTGTGGTTGGTAACATCCTAAATGGGAATATGGTTCCAATGCATCTGATAGCACCTTCTAATTATAATCTAGTCAAACTTAGGACCAATAACAAGGCATTCTAATCAATCTAAGTAATTTATGCATAAAGTGCTTAATCATGCTTAAGAGATAACTAACCCAAATTAAGGCCTAATAAAAAATTCCATGGAAACTTGTTGAATACTTATTTTTGAAAATGAATATTGAATATCTACATCATCAAGTGACCTCATTTCTTGGGAAGACACCCCTAGGCCATAAATGCCACAAATATCAAGATTCATGCCTACCATGCCTCATCAAAGCCATCCATCCTCTTAATTTCCCCTTTTTCCAATTTCATGATGAGGATAATTACAAACTTAATTCCAAAAATTGAATTAATCCTCAACCACACATCTTAATATTGAGATGGATGGTTGAGTTTGATTCTAATCAAATCCAAAAATATGTAAATAAGAGGCCTCACAACATCATTTCTAGGCTTAATTTGTGCAAATTTATAATGTAGGATTAGTTCAAAAGCTTCATGAAACTAGTGTTGACATGCCAAATTGATTCCAAGCCAAGCTAGGCCAAAGCCAAAGGTTCCAAGGAGAGCTGGAAGTAGCCAAGCTTCCATTGCCAAGGACTTCATGAGCACAAGCCGAACAAGCCACTACTACAAAGGTATTTGGAGTATCCAAAGAAGGTGAAGGAACTGTTGTATTTGATTCCTTGATTTTTAGTTGTGTTTATCATTTTCTTTTATTAACTAAGATCTCCTTAGTTTTTAGTCCTAGAGATGTTATGCTATTAGTGTGTTTATTTCACTTTGTTTCCATTTTGGAACTAACACCATACTTACCATCCTCTCTTGAGTTAAATTCCTAGGTCACATAATGGCACTCTCAGTGGGACTAGATGCATCCTACACATGAAGGAGATCATTTTGCAACTCTAAATTTTTTATTTGAGCCTTTAAAACTCTTGAAAATTAATTTTATAGCTTTATTTTGCCATTTTTGTTTGCCATGATTTTACATAGTAACTAACATCGACAAGTAATACCGACATCGGCTACCTGACTTAACCAATGTTAGTTAGCAAAACCAACATCGGTTAGATCTCGATTAGCCAGTAACCAACAATGCTCACTATGTTTTTCTAAAAACATAGACCCAAGAGCTACTTTTAAAAGTACATTGTTTTAAGCTAAAGAGAGATTCAAATCTAAAGGACATGCTAACAAATTTGTTGCAGGACCAAGCTTGATATTTGTTTAAAACATGTTTAAATAAGCTTTACATGCTTAAAAATCAATTAGGAACCTTGTTTTGGTGTTTAACAAAGAATTTAGGTGTTTTTGGTGAATGTTTTCAAAGTTTTCAATTAAGACCAAGAGGTCAAATGAACACCACCAAATATTTCATTTTGGGTTTAAAATTGAACACACTTGTCAATTTTTGTTTGAAATAGTTGTTTAGTTAGATTTTATTTGGAAAAAAGAGGAATGTTACATGTACGATCTTCCATTTGTCCCCTATAGGTAACCCTTGGAATCAAAAGTGCCATTCTTATTACAAATAGCCTATTCCAAGGCTTAGAAATAAAGTCATCTAAAGTAATTCCCAAAAACTTGTCAAAATTTGGGTGATCTTGAAAATGACCCTAAAGTCTTTCTACTTTCATGCTTTACTTATTTATGGATTTTGACTTGTAAGGGGGACTTCATTACAACCCACAAGTTCTTTAGGGAAGCTTTGACCCTAGGTTTCATCTCCTAGCATTAACTTCATTTTTCTCCTTTGGAGTTGCACATGGGGCATAGTGGCACTTTGGACATCACACTACACTGAGCAAATAGTAGGATGTAGTGGTTGAAAAAAGGACTATACCTTTTTACAACAAGCCAAGTGATATGGACCAAAAATCCATGATTTTATTTTGCATTATTTGGTGTGAAAGTCATTGTGTAATTGACTCCCCTATATTGTTTAAAAACTTGTTAGATCTTAAACAAATCCCCACTTACCATAAAAGTATTGTTGGTACAAGGTGCACCTCAAGGTGCATGTCATAGTACTGTCATTTGAGATAAGGGTAGGTGTAAAAACTCTACTATATAATGTGCATTTACTTTTGGATGAACACTTAAAATCCTCTCAAATGATGTATATTAATGGATTCCAACAATATTAAGTAACCTTGTTAGTTTAGGATCTAAGGGTGATTAATTAGTTGGTCTTGTCCTAGTTTAAAGTGTTGTTTAGAGTCAAAACTTGGTGTAAACAAATAATCCAAACCAAACACATAGTCCAAATTTTCCTTTGAAAAAAGAGGCATTATGTTGTCTGTGTGAGATCATCAATTTTCCTTTTTCAAAAGTTCATCAAAATCTTGACAATCATATCATCCACTTTGGCATAGTTATGCTGCCCAATTGAGTCAAGACCTTTATAAACATTGTTTAAGTTCTTCACTTATAATCCAAATTCAAAATTACACCTTTACAAGTTTATAGGGTTGATGTGTTAAGTGTGTTCATCATTTACACTAAACTTGAGGGAACTTAGGTTTAATTTCCAATTTGGATTGAAGGTTATTTAAGACTCATAATCATTATCATCACTTAATAGACTTAAGGAATTTTGTGCTAGATACTTGCACTTCAAGTCTATACACCACAACATTTTGAGTCAAGAAAGGTAGTGTTATGATATCAAAATTGTAGGAAAATGACTTTCTTTTAGAGAGTTTTTGAAAAAAACCTTTTTTTGTCACACTTTTTGGGTAGTATATCATCATATTACTTCCCAAAACATTTTGAACATTATTTCAAACCCTCTTGCATAGAGTTCCAAATTTGTTCCTAAATTTTCAGATCAATATGAGTGTACTTTTGTGATCTTTGTCTACTATGTACCTAGGGATATGATATATTAATATATATGGGTTAATGGAGATTCTAACATGTGGCACACATTCCCTTAGTTAATTATATGAGTACAATATATTAGGATAATAGAGTAACTTATGGAATTATTAAATTGGGTAATGGTTGGCCTATAGTGAGATTAGGAGGTTACCCATCCATGGGTTAGATAGATGTCTATATATAGGAGATGATTATCATGGTTAACATATCAAGTAAGTATTGAGTCTTCTATTGTAAGAGGATATTGGAGGTTGTCCCCTCGAAGAGACATTATGGAGTTATTCCTTCCTAAAGGAGTATTATATGGTGTTTCCCTACCTTAAGGGTATTTCTGTATATATTGAATATCAAGTGGTATCAAAGCTTCGATTTGGGTAATTTTTGTGGAACTAAACCCTAGTTTCTTGAATCATCAATAACTTTTGATTAGTTGATAATTTTTCCACAATTATTTTACTAGATATGAAGAATATTTCAAATAAGTCATAGTAAAAAAATCGAGATCTTTTGATTAGTTTTGAGGGATTTATTTCTATTTTAGGTTTTATAATAATTTCAATATATCTTCCCAAATATAATGATTTTTTATTCAAACTTTTTATTAAATATGTAAGAAGATATAAGAGAAGCACAGTCAAAATTTCAGAATTTTTTGAGTTGTTTGGAGTTATTTTTTATGATTTTATGGATCAGTTTTGTATGAGTTATTGACATTTTAGGGTTTCATGAACCCTAACTTTTTTTGTGGATCATGGAGTTGCAAAAAATTTTAGGGGAAGATGATGTTTGTGCTAGAGAATTGTGGATAATTTTCAAGGAGAATACTACTAAGGACATTTTTTGTAAAATAGAATTATCTCTTTCTTTGTCTGGGCCTGCACGACATTGGTGGTCTAATTAATTGAGCTTTGTACAAAAATATTCTTCATGGGAAACAATGGAACAACTCTTCCAAGATCGATGGGGTATAAAATAAAAAGAGCGTGTAAAAGAGGAAAAAAATAATGATGATAAATAAGAAGAAGAAGAGAAGGGTTCAAATAATTTGGCTCTAAAGAAATCTGAGTCAATTTTTCAATTTCATGGATGCATTCAAAAGAAAAAGGTGGTTGTGTCCATAAACCCTACTAGCAAGTATAACTCCATTAACATCAATGTGGCCAAGCATCTACATGTTCAAGCAAATAATATCAAGGAGGTTCAAGTAGATGGTAAGAATATTTCAATGTTTGAAGATTTGAAGCTCATTATGGAAAAATATGTTTTGAATTCATATTTTTATGCTTTAGATATGGATGATATGGATATAGTTCTTGGATATCCATGGTCAGAGACTTTGGGAATAATGAATATTAATGTTCAGAAAAAGTTCATGAAGTTTTGGTACAGGAAAAAGATCAATTTACAAGATATCATAGTGAAAAAGGCACCAATAAAAATCCAGGTAGATCATGAAGATGAGATGGAAATAGGTGATGAAGAGCATGATGAAGATTTAGATGATATAGATAAAGACACACTACAAATGAACACTTCATCTACTCAAGAGACAAAGAAGGAAAAGGTGGAAGAGGTAGAAGCAAAGGTGGATAAGGTCAAAGTATTGGAAAAGGTTGAGGTATATAGACACCTACATCATCATGAGAGGAAACAATCATGGAACCAGGTGAGGAAGTATCATAACAAAAATCATTTTGTCTATACAAGAAATAAAATTTCCAATCATTATGGATATGCACAGAATCCAAATAAAAAATACCATAGCACATGGAATGAATGGGGAAATAACTATGACTATGCATGGAAGAATACCTACTATGGTCATGGTTGGAATCAAATTAGTGCAGCAGAATATGGTACATGGAATAAAAAAATGAATAATTATGCTTGGACACCAAAGAAGTATAATTATGATCATGAATGAAATCAGAGAAGCACAATGGAATTTGGAAACAATATTGGAAAGCTATCACATGCCAAGATCATATATGGATGGCTAGATGATCGAGATTGGAGACAAGTGTGTAATGATTTGAAGCACACTCATTATTTGGTTTCTTCCTATGCTTCGGGGATGAAACATGTCAAGGAGGGAAGTAATGCTATGTACCTATGGATATGATATATTAATGTATATGGGTTGATGGAGATGTTGACATGTGACACACATCCCCTTAGTTAGTTATATGGGTACAATATATTAGGATAATGGAGTAACTTATGGAACTAATATATTGGGTAATGGTCGGCCTACATTGGGATTAGGAGGTTACCCATCCATGGGTTAGATAGATGTCTATATAAAGGAGATGATTATTATGGTAAATATATCAAGTAAACATTGAGTCTTCTATTATAAGAGGATATTGGAGGTTGTCCCCTCAAAGAGACATTGTGGAGTTATTCCTTCCTAAAGGAGTATTATATGGTGTTTCCCTACCTTAAGGGTATTTCTAAATATATTAAATATTTGAATCATATCAAGTGGCACACATCCCCTTAATTATATGAGTACAATATATTAGGATAATAGAGTAACTTATGGAATTAGTACATTGGGTAATGGTCGGCCTATAGTGAGATCAGGAGGTTACCCATCCATGGGTTAGATATATGTCTATATATAGGAGATGATTATCATGGTAAAGATATCAAGTAAGCATTGAGTCTTCTATTGTAAGAGGATATTGGAGGTTGTCCCCTCAAAGAGACATTATGGAGTTATTCCTTCCTAAAAGAGTATTATATGGTGTTTCCCTACATTTATGCATATGTTGAATATCAGGATCATATCAAGTGGTATTAGAGCTTTGATTTGGGCAATTTGTGTGGATTAAAATCTTAATTTCACTATATCTTCTGAAATATAGTGAATTTTTATTCAAAATTTTCATTAGAGACATAAGAATATATAAGAGAAGTACAGTCAAAATCTTAGAATTTGTTGAGTTTTTTTGAGTGAATTGTTGTGATTTTATAGGTTTTCATATATTCAATATACAGGTTGAAATTTGTGATATTTTTTCACAAAATTTTGAATAGAGTTCCAGTATCATAAGAGGAAGCTATAGTAAAAATTTGGAATTTTTTGGATTAGTTTTGTATGAGTTATTGATATTTTAGGTTTTAATGAACCCTAATTTTTTTGTGGATCATGGAGTTGCAAAAAATTTTAGGGGAAGATGATGTTGATGCTAGAGAATGGTGGCTCCTTTTGGAGAATCATTTTTAAAAACTTTTGGGCAAAGATGATTACTTCTTTTTTTGTCTGGGCCTACACTACATTAGTTTGACCAATTGAGTTGTATCGAAAGGTTTTCTTCATGGAAATAAATGGAACAGATCTTTTTAGATCATTGGGCTCTAAAATAAGAAGTAGAAAAAGAAGTAGTAGAAGAAGAAGAAAAAGAAGAAGAAATAGCATAATCAATAGAAGAAGAAGAAGAAGAAGAAGAAGAAGAAGAAGAAGAAGAAGAAGAAGAAGAAGTAGAAGAAGTAGATGAACAAGAAGAAGAAGAAGAAGAAGGAAAAGAAGAAGAAGAATTGGATGATAAGGGTTCAAATAATTTAGCTCCAAAGAAATCTAAATCAATTTTTCAATTTCATGGATGCATTCAAAAGAAAAGGGTTGTTGTGTCCATAAACCCTACCAGTAAGTATAACTTCATCAACATGAATGTGTCCAAGCATCTACATGTTCAAGTAAAGAATATCAAAGAGGTTCAAGCAGATGGTAAGAATATTTCAATGTTTGAAGATCTAAAACTCATTATGGAAAAATATGTTTTGCATTCAGATTTTTATGCTTTGGATATGGATGATGTGGATATAGTTCTTGGATATCCATGGTTAGAGACTTTGGGAACAATGAATATTAATGTTTAGAAAAAGTCCATGAAGTTTTGGTATAGTAAAAAGAAGATCACTTTACAAGATATCATAGTGAAAAAGGCTCCAATAACAATCTAGGTAAATAGGTGCAAAGATCATGATGAAGATTCAAATGATATAGATAAAGACACACTACAAATGAACACTTCATCTACTCAAGAGACAAAGAAGGAAAAGGTGGAAGAGGTAGAAGAAAAGGTGGATAAGGTCAAAGTATTGGGAAAGGTTGAGGTATATAGACACCCACACCATCATGAGAGGAAACAATCATGGAACTAGGTGAGGAAGTGTCATAACAACAATCATTTTTTCTATACAGGAAATAAAATTTCCAATCATTATGGATATGCATGGAATCCAAAGAAAAAATACTATGGCACATGGAATGAATGGGGAAATCACTATGACTATGTATGGAATAATACCTACTATGGTCATGGTTGGAATCAGAGTAGTGCAATAGAATATGGTACATGGAATAAAAAGAGGAATATTTATGCTTGGACTCCAAAGTAGTATAATTATTATCATGAATGAAATCAAAGGAGCATAATGGAATTTGAAAACAAGCTTGGAGAGATATCACCTACCAAGATCACATATGAATTTTTAGATGATCGAGATTGGAGACAAGTGTGCAATGATTTGAAGCACACTCATTATTTGGTTTCTTCCTATGTTTTGAGGATGAAACATGTTAAGGAGGGAAGTAATGCTATGTACCTAGGGATATGATATATTAATGTATATGGGTTGATGGAGATGCTGACATGTGGCACACATCCCCTTAGTTAGCTATATGGGTATAATATATTAGGATAATGGAGTAACTTATGGAATTAATATATTGGGTAATGATTGGCCTACGTTGGGATTAGTAGGTTACCCATCCATGGGTTAGATATATGTCTATATATATAGGAGATGATTATCATGGTAAAGATATCAAGTAAGCATTGAGTATTCTATTGTAAGAGGATATTGGAGGTTGTCCCCTTGAAGAGACATTTTGGAGTTATTCCTTCTTAAAGGAGTATTATATGGTGTTGCCCTACCTTAAGGGTATGTCTAAAATAGTTATGTTGTCCAATATTATTTAGACTATTTGGTCAAATCCTAGTTTTCAACATTGAGTTTTCAATTAGCCTTATCAAGTTTGGATCCAAACATTGATTGATTTTTGTTTAGGCCTCAATTCATGGGGTTGATACATAGATATTTCTCTTTTGAATTACATAACTTTGGTTCATTGATTACCCAAATTTTAAAACTATTGATGGTTTGTTTGTTTAGCACCTATCCTCATCATTTTTCATGCCTTTATTTAGGAAACCATAGTCTTTCTTCAAAGAGCCTTTTGTCTTCTGACTTATGCCAACTAATCATGTTTATGGTTGATTCTGTGTGTCAGGTCTATGTCAAAATTGTTTCTGAAATTGTTAGATTAAATTTAATCACATCAACCTTTGTTTCAAGTCTATATTTTGATTTCATTTGGCCAAGAGTCTTAGTGTATGCATATTTTTTTGAGCCTCACTTTTGACTCTATATTTGGATAAAAGACCTCATAACTCAACTTTTCCCTTTCCTAGTTTACACCTTGTTTGGAACACTTTGACCTAGACCTTTGACATGTTGGTTTTTATTTAGACACTTAAATTTTTTTGCATAAGACATTTTGACATTATACATTTTATGTTAGGTTCTTTTATTCCAAGTCTTAACACAAATCATTTTGGAAATATAACTCCACTTTCAGACCATATTGGAGATACAGCTCCACCCCTTCAGCCAAGTTAGACCAAGTTTGAACCATTTGTCCTTTGGACAATTTTTTAGAATTTGAATAATTCTAAGTCTTTTTGTTTTCATATCTTTCATCATTTACATGGATATGTCTTACTACATTTATGGTGTAGTTACTTATAATCTAACTTATCAAAGAATGTCCACAAAAAATGATTGTTATGGCTTTTGTCAAGACCCAAATGATGTTAATATGGTTTGTGAGATATATTTCTATCTACCTCATATTAATAATTCATGAGAAAAAAGTCACAAAACAACTTATGATCTAACTTGAGACCTTTATTGGTATGAAGAGGCTTGTAAGGAGGAATTTGAAGACCCAATTATAGATAATGTTGTTTGGGATATGGATCCATACCTTGTTTACAATAACCACTACATGAAACATAGTCAAGAACCAACTTATGAGCTAACTCACAACTAGTATGATATGGTTTATGAGGAAGACTTGGATGCTTTGGCTAGTGCAAGTGAATAGGCTCCACCACATCATACCATTTCTATTCTAGGACCACAATGTCCCACCATTCCCATACCAAGACCTCATCTTTTGGTTTTTGTGAGAAACCAAGCTCCATAACACCTAACCATTTATATATTAGGACCTAATACTTTAGTTTGTGAAAGAAACCAAGCTCCACAACACCCCTTCATCATTTTAAGACCTAGTCCTTTGGTTAATGTGAGAAATCATGCTCCCTATTGCCCTACCATTATCTAATCATAAATCATTCCTCATCTAGTACCAATCCCATCCAAACCTCAATCGATACAATCCTTTGAATACCAAGTTGTATTCAAAACTAGTATCTTCCAACTCATTGGAAACCAAGGCTAAAATAACCAACCAATTAAATATGTTTCTATTGAATCAACCATTTGTGATAAGTCAACCTATGATAAATTGTCTATTGATCTTATATTAGTTATCGACTGATGAGCTAGTCTCTACTGAGTCACTTCTTAATGATTATAACCACCTTTGGGAAAATCATTACCTCGACCATGTACATATTTTTCAAGAACATCTTATTGATAAGATAGTCTCTAAGGAGTTATCTCTTGACGTTTTTACCATCTTGGAGGAGTCTCACTTTGATAAGCTATTTTTTGTGGAGCCCATTATGCCATCACAGGCTATTACTTATCCAATACCAAGAATTCAACAAGACATCATTGTAATAGAGTACCCATCAAATGAATAATCAAAATTAGAGCTAGGTTATATTCTTGAACTAACATTTGATTTAGCATCAAAATCAAAATCAACAATAATCTCAGCATCGAATTTAGAGTCCCTTGAGTTAGAACCAGATTTAGATGAAGAATATGTTTATGGTTGTTACAACTTTATTTACACATTCCTCATAGATCAATTTGAATAAATTTGTGATCCTTCTATGATTTTTGAGGATGAGTGCTTTATCTTTGACACAAGTTATCCTAGTATCTTTTAGGAAGATTGTGAAACCTCTCCCCATTTCATTACCATTCTATAGGCTATTACCATCAACCAAAATAGCCATTTTATTGACATTCCATCTCCCACAAGTGTTGATTGGGACTAATAAAATCACACTTTGTTGAAATACTTCCATGGAAACATAGAAATTGAAGAAGAGCAAGGAGGCTAAGACAACATTCATGTAGTAGAAGAAGACTCTTATAGTGAAACCTTTCCAAATGTGTTAGGAGATAATCTAAGTCATAACTCAACATCTTTTAGTGAAACTTTTTCAAAAGCACAAGAAGATAATCAAAGTCATAAGTTAACATTCCTTAGTGAAACCTTCTCAAAGGTGTTATGGGACAATGAATATAACTTCATTGGTGAAAAACTCATTGAGGCACCAATAGTTGAGCACAAAAGTTCTTCACTTCTTGATGAAGACAAAATAAAAGATCAAATCAAAATAGCTTCCTATCTACAACCTAATCAAATGGTAGCTACTCTTAGGCCCAAATAACAAAAAAATATGATGGTCTTATTGAGTGAACAAGTCTTTAGCCCTACCACAACCAAAATTATGTCAAATCTGGCATCAAAAACATTATGTGTCACTAAAATTCTTGATCTTCATTTGTTTTCCCACCATTATACATTCCATTATCATCTACCATTCCATTTCATAGTCAAACCTACCATCTATTATTTGTCCCTATTTAACATCCATGGTTGCACTTTCCTTTGTAGAGGATATAAAAATACCTTGTACAACATTTGATGGATTCAAAATAAATGACCAATGAAGATCACAAAATCATTTTTAGAAATGAAATCTATAGGCCATTCTTGATAGTGAAGTTATTATGATGAGGTGTGGGTCAACAATTAACATGATCAGGTATTTTTTTATATCATTTGTTGATTAGGATGTGCATCTCCCCATCAGTAGGAACAATAGAATAAAAAATCACACTCAATCCAAAAACATGTACCATGCCATTGCCATTATTACATATCCATTTTCCATTGTCAAAATACCCAACCATTCACCCCATCACTTGGGGGCAATCCTCTTACCATTTTATCCAATCTATTAAAAACCATAATTATCCTTAACAAGACCATACCATCCTATCATTCCATTCCTATCTATACCAAAGTCTATTTTTAGTCTTCCTACCCAATCCTATTTTTATCTTAGCTACTTTGGTTATTCTTACATTTTTTGTGCGAGGATTTTGATCAAGTTTTAACAAACAATCCAATCTATGTTTTAATGACAATTTATGAAAGTAGTGTGATAGTTGATCAGACAAGATATCTTTCATCCTATTAAGCTTATCTATGTGAGCCTAATTATAACTACCTATGGGAAAATTATTGTTTCACCAGTCTTACTACTAATTATAACTATCTATGAGAAAATTAGTATCATTGACCTATGTCATTATCTCTTAGTTATAACCAATTATGGGAAAACTAGGGGTAACACTTGTTTACCATGAATTGCCACATCACCTTGCCATAATTATTTTCATTTTACTAGTCATTTAATAGATTTGAGAACTTCTTGAAACCTAGTTGGTTTTTCCTACCTTTTGTGTGGGCATAACTACAGTGATTTGAGGTCCTACTCTGGGACTATGTAGGCAATGCTCAATACTTGTTGATGTCAACTCAATCACCCTTTTCCCCATGCTATCATCATTTTAAGATAAACCTAAGCCATGCTCTTACCATTTTGTGAGTAACTTAAGATATGATCTTTCCATTTTATGAGCAAACTAAGCCACACTCTTACCATTTTATGAGCAACCTAAGCCATGCTCTTACCATTTTGTGAGAAACCTAACACACGTTCTTGCCATTTACAAGAAACCTAAGACACACTCTCTCAATTTTGTGAGCTTGAACTATTTGGTGTCTCATCATTCTTGATCGAGTTGAGACACTCCAAAAAACTTCCAAAAACATTTGAAATTTTGGTAGAAAAGAACCAAAACATTGACCACTTCTTTGCCATAAAGATTCTTGGAACCCTTACTAAGTTACAAGTAAATAACTTATCATTTATTTTCCCCATCCTTTTTGGCCTTTTTCTCTCATGCACTTGAAATTTTTTAAGACCATTCCTATTCTTCTATCACATCCATTCTATTTGTTTTCCTTAGTTATCACATTCTTCCTATTCCCTAGGAGAACTACATTTGGCCCAATGTTTTTTATTGGATATTACATCCATAGAACTATGTAGGTAGCATGCACTTGCCTAGTGTATAAGGAAACAACTCAGCCACCCTCTTCCTTTTCTTCTATTTGCCATTTTATTCATTTGTTAAGTTGTCACCTATTTACTAGGGTTAATGTTTGTATGGTTTCTATTGCATTGTCTATTTGTTTATTTCTACTTATTTTGTTTTGTTTGTGTATCTATTTGTTTGATTTCAGCATTATTGCCTTGATTCAATTTATGTGTGTTCATTGGGTGATTCTTTATCCACACTTACACTTGAATCCACCCATATTCATATGTCTAAATTTTTATCATGGTTTCTATTATTGGTCCATTATTTTCTATTGAGTATTAGATTATGGGAGTCAGTCCTCATGCATATTTTGGCCAAGTCTTTATGGTCTTTTATCATGAAGCATACCATCACATGATATAACAAACCTTAGCTTTAAGAAGTGTATTCAACAATGGTAGCATCTCTTCGACACTGACATCCCAATTTCATCCTAATCATATCCAAAATAGAGTAATTAACCACAAAATAATTTCAAACTTTATTAGTTCAGACAAGCATCTTCCTACTAGTAGGTTGTTCTAATTCATCATCACCCTCTATGTTCAGTTATAATCATCCTCAGCCATGTTTATCATGTTTACCATAACCATGGTCTAATGATTATAACCACCTATGGGAAAATCATTGCACACCATCCCACCTACATTTCTCAATGATTATAACCACCTTTAGGCAAATCATTATATTGTCACCACTTTACTTTTTCTGCTTATACAAGGGCATGTTATCTTGTTTGTCTATCCTAACTGGGCTAGCTCCATCTTCTCAATGATTATAACCACCTCTAGGTAAATCATTGTGTTATCATACCACGTTGCCACTATCAGGGTACAATGTTTATAACCACCTTTGGGTAGACCATTGTGCACCATCCCACATGTATTCTCAATGATTCTAACTACTTTTTTAGTATCATTGTGTTTTCACCCCATCATCTTCCCTTTCTTTTGTCCCCCCATTTTTCTTCTTTATTTTTAAGGGACCCTTTGCCAACCTACTTGTGCCAACCATTCCCTTGAGGGGGCATCATACAACTAGTTCATTATCATTGTAGTTGTAGGCATATAAGACTTTTTCATTCTTTGAGAAGATGTTACTATTATTATATCTTAAAATACCTTCCCAAATAAGGGAAAACTATAGACACCTAAAATTGGCCACCAATAACCTCCAATTAGGGTTTTAGCCAATTTACACCCAAAATGCATAATTTGGCCTAAAAACACTAAAACATGCTAAATGATGTGAAAATAACATATTCAACTATCAATTTTGGCCAGGGTATCCCTAAATGGGGTAATGCAATTTATGAGCTAGTTAACTTTGATCAGATCATTTCGAGTCAAAATGCCAATTTTGCACCCACATGCTCTAGACTAGTCTTTCCTATCAAATCTTCTACACAAGATGCATGCCTTTATTATTTGTGGTTGGTAACATCCTAATTGGGAATATAGTTACAACACATCTAAAAATTCCTTCCAATCCCAATCCAAATAAATTTAAGACCAATAACAAGGCATTCTAATCAATTTGAGTAGTTTGTGGATAAAGTGCTTAATCATGCTTAAGATCTAATTAACCCAAATCAAGGCCTAATAAAAAATTCCATGGAAACTTGTTGAATAATTATTTTTGGAAATGAATATTGAATATTTACATCATCAAGTGACCTCAATTCTTGGGAAGACATCCCTAGGCCATAAATGCCACAAATATCAAGATTCATGCCTCTCATGCCTCATCAAAGCCCTCCATGCCTCTTAATTTCCCCTTCTTCCAATATCATGATGAGGATAATTACAAACTTAATTCCAAAAATTGAATTAATCCTTAACCACACATATCAATCCTAAGATGGATAGTTAAGGTTGATTCTGATCAAATCAAAAAATCTATATATTGGAGGCCTCACAACATCATTTCTAAGCTTAATTTGTGTAAATTTATAATGTATGATTAGTTCCAAAAGCTTCATGAAACTAGTGTTGCCATGCCAAATTGATTCCAAGACAAGCCAAGCCAATGCCAAAGGTTCCAAGGAGAGATAGAGGTAGCCAAGCTTCTATTTCCAAGGACTTGAAGAGCACAATATGAACAAGCCACTACTACAAAGGCATTTGGAGCATCCAAGGAAGGTGAAGGAACTCTTTTATTTTATTCCTTACTTTTTAGTTGTGTTTATCATGTGATTTTGTTAACTAAGCTCTCCCTAGTGTCTAGGCCTAGAGATGTTATGTTATTAGTGTGTTTGTTTCACTTTGTTTTCATTTTAGAACTAACACCATACTAACCATCCTCTCTTAAGTCAAATTCTTAGGTCACAAGTCTTTTAGAAAAGGCACAACATCTAGGCTAAAAATAGGATTGTGCTAGGTCTTTTGGAAAAGGCACAAAATCTAGACTTTTAACAAAACAAGGTGAGAGATTTAATCTAAAAAACTATCAAAAAATATTAATATCTCATATAAGAGAGTCTTAAGGAGGAGTTGTGGGAATAAAGGGATGAGAGATATTAAGAAATACATTTGAGAGATATGAGGATGTTGATCAGTGTTTATTCCTTGTATAAAGGAAACCACTCTCATATATATTATATTCTTTTATGATGAGTAAAATATCCAAATGAAATATATGTTATAGTTTGATATATTTTTTACAAATATGGGTTAATTATTTTATCTAGTATCAGAGCCATTTATGGTCTTGACCCTTTGAACAATGAAAAAAACAATTATTATTGGAGATATTATGTGTGGATATTTTACCAATTATTTAAGCTAATTCTAATAAGGTTCTTACATTTTATCAAGTGCATATTTGTACTCTATTTAGCATATCTATGTGTATTTAGTCTTGTGGACTCTCAGCAAGCCATATATCTAGTTTTGGTATTCATCTCTATGAAAGGGTTTGCATTAATCAAGTTTTGAATTTGAATATTTCATATTGGAATTGACACACCTTAATCAAAATATTTTCCATTGACTTATGCTCTGATAGCGTGACATTTCCATGTGCAACAGAGCATTATGCAAATACATATTAAGAAGTTGTGTACTATATTCACCACACCTTATGGATTTTGATTGAGTGCCTTTTAAAGATATCTAGATAAAATCTTATGTATTCATAGGTTTGGAATCTCTCATGAAAATTTTATGCCTCTCAACCATTCCAAAAATTATGCAGTTGATTCATTTATATCAAGTTCACTTTATATAGAGTGGTGGTATTATAGAGATCTCATATAAATTTTATTTTTACCTTGCTGTTGTGAAATAAATCAAAGATAATTTTAAGTTGATGTTATTTTGGATCTCAATATCCAAATTGGACAAATGAATCATATGCTAGTATTTTATCCATAGTTTACACAAGGCAATAGTTATGTCATCTCTTTTTCATAGTTTGCTTGTAAGTTATAGTCTTTGTAATTTTTTTTGAAAGTAATTAATTATTAATTTATTATTAAATAGGTTTAATTTGAATATTTTAAGTATACGACATGTGTGTGTAAGGAATTAAAGTATCTCAAAAATTAAAGTACAAGGAATTAGCATAAAGAAATTTAAGACATGTTTGTGCTGCTTAGATAGAGGATGGTGTTTTTCTCCATGTTCATACTAAGGGAGGAATATTAGAAAATATTAATATGAAATTTGTTTATAAGATTAATATTTGTATTGTGTAAATAAAACTATTAATATTTCTCATAGAATAGAGTCTTAATGAATATATTAATTTCTCATGTAGAGGTTACATGTGCCAATGAACACTTGAAAGTTCTTAGGTTGAGAACCCTTGATTCTGTGCACTCAAGAGACCTCAAAGCATATGTTCTTCCCTTAACCTATAAACCATGACCTCAAACATTTTTGATATGTTTTAATCATAATTTATACTTATAACAACACTCATCTATCCATACTTGTGTTGGAAACATAACCTCATACCCCATTTGGCCATCATCTCTCTCTTTATTTGCATAGTCCTTGACCGACAAACCACATTAGGCCTAGAAGCTGACCATATAACCACTTTATAAGCTCTTATTAATGCATATAAATGATAAAAAAACCTCCTACCATGCTAAAATATCTCCATACATCCTTCATATCACTCAAAAACATCTCATAGCACCTTATTAGATGAGGCAGGGTCTAGAGATGGTCTAGTTGTATACTATTTTTGTGGGACTCACCATTTTAGGTTCACTCTAAGACTCTCATGATTGATCCAATGTATAATAAAAATTATCAAACAATTTCAAAAAAACTTTTATGCCTTTGTGTATATATATCATCAGACCACCATGCCCATTCATGTACAAGACTAGGCAACCTATGTACACACCCTCTCAAGTCACTTAATATATTCAAACACTTGACAACTTTGACAACTGACATTGAAATAATCCTTGATTATTTTACACCATTTTTTCATACCTTTTATTCTCTTAGTAAAATATCATACCTATACACCTACATCTTAATGTTCACCATGCACATGTTTATGATATGATTATGATTGTTATGACTAGACTTCTCAAGACACCTTGTACTCAAGACACCTTTTGCTCAAACATGCTTTACTTTTTGACCTAAACCTTGATTTCAACCTCAAAATAATCATTAGGTTGACTTAAAATTCTCTCTTAATAGAGATATAATAGTTCACCTTCAAATTCTCTCTTGTCACATGGATTCCTTGTCACATCAGGCACACAAGATTATACCTCACAGATCACTCACCATGCATCTTCACTAGGTGCACCTTGACATTAATGAAATCAACCTTGACATAAAATACCATTATAATTGACATAAATTATAACACTTCTCAACAAACTCTCCCTTTTTGATTAATGGCAAAACATTATTCAAATTGATAACTCTTATCTTCCTTCTTCAACTTTCCCCCTTTGACATTAATGACAAAAGTCTTCCACAACTGATATCTAGAAACACACTTTCTTGAAATAATAACTAAACACATAGAATATGAAGAATTATAGGAACATGTTACCCATTACATAAATCATAAATCCTTCAAATGAACTCAAAACTCAAGACCACTCACCTTGTTATTATCATGACTATGCTTGGTGCTTATGAACAGTCTAAATATATATCCCTCAAACCAAGTATTAATCACACTTTTATGAAAAAAGTAGTTTCTCCATAAAGATTAATGGAGTCACCTATCTCCATAGAAAACTTAAAACAACACATGTTCAGGAGATTCCTAGATTCCCATGCTTTCACAATCCTAGATATCCTTCAGTATCATTTTAGGCTTGATTGGCACTATAGGCTTGACCTCTTCATCAACTATTTGAACATCAATATGATATGACAATAGACATTCTTGACTTTATTTATCATATTTCATATTATATACCATATCAAACATTCCTTTTGGGATTGTCTACTGATCATGACTTACCTTCAATCCCTTCGATTTCCATATATTCATTTTCCTTCTTTATAGCATTCTAGGGGCTTCAAACCTCCAATTTTGACTTGATGATATTCCAACTCTATTAGGATAACATATTACAATGTGCCCTTCATTATGACACATGTATAAAATAACTTAAAACATACCTCTTGATTGATGTGAACTATGAATCCTTCCATAGTCCCATGAGTAGTCAATCTCAAAGGTTATACTTTCTCTTTCTCTATGACCAAACTGACTGCATACAAAATAATATCCATTGAATGAACTATCATACCTTATAACATTAGGTTATTTGATAGTTATTTTCATGTTGACCTTATTGTCTTCAATATCCTTTTATTTGATTTGAGATGCCACCTTTTGGTCTTATCTTAAACCAAGACCTGTTTTGTCACTTACAAACTTTTGACTACTCATGATATCATCTACAGCCTTAGTACTCTTTTCAAATTTAACAAATATCTTCAGCTTGATAGATGTTTGATCGAACTCATATTTTAAGGATTATAATTTTTTCATACCTAATGTATTCTTCCTCTTTAGTTTATAGGCTTGCATTGACTACCTCCATCTGTGCCTCAACTTTATTGATGATCTCATCATACTCCTTGGAAGTGTTACTTAGCCTTTCCTCAAACAAGCCAATCTACTCCTCATATTCCTTAACTAATTATCTTAGTTTGTGATTATTTTTCCTTTTTAACTTCAATCCTCTAGGTAAATTACCAACTCTACCTCAAGGTTCACTTCAACTTCTTCTTCATCTGATTCTACATCAACCATAAGGCCTTTCCCATTTGAGTAACCCTCATTGTTTGATTCTATGGCCATGAATAAGGTATTATTATTGTCATGTTTAGGTTCATTACTACCATCATCATTCTCAAATGTACTTGAGTTAATTACATCAAAAGAGTTATCTTCTTTAGTAAATAAACTTCTCTTATTTTTTAAAGTTCCTTTCCTAGCTTCATACTTTATGAACTCCTTTTTTTATTAGGCTTATATGTAATACTTTTTATATCCATGATTTTCATATTATTCATCCTAATTCTCATATTTATCCTTATTAGGAAACTTATGATCAAAGTGACCAATCTTTCCATAGTTGAAACATTTAAAGGGCAACTTACCTTTGTACTTACCAGATCAAAAACTCAACTTCCTTGCAAACATTGCTATCAATTTATCATCATCAACATCTGAGCATTCATCATCCTTAAAATTCTAGACTTTTACTTCTTATAAAATTTAAAATTTAATTCATTCTTGGGAGGTCTTCCTTCATTAGTTCTCATCTCATAGGTAGTCAAAATTCCATGAATCCCATCCATCTCTATCTTGTCCAAATCTTGTATCTCTTCTACTATAGACACTTTAGAGTTAAACTTAGGAGTTAGTGATCTCATGAATTTTTGAAAAACTATAGATTATTTTACATCTTATCCCAATCCTCTAATGACATTTATATATTCATCAACCTTGAATAGGTAATATGTAATTATTTCATCTTTATTCATCTTCAAATTTTCAAATTATCTCCTGTGGGTCTGTAATTTGGCCATATTCACCTTACTATATCATTCATATATGTTCTTAAATATTTCCCATATATCTTTGTCTAATAAAAAATTAATTGGATTCACAATATATACCTCTAATAGGCCATAAATAATTGAATGTATTGTCTTAGAGTTGTTTTCACTAGCCTTCTTACCTGCTACATCAGTTGGGGAAACAAGATGAGCACTATAGCCATCCATAACTAAATTATAAATATCATGACCTTGAGACATAAAACATATCTTCATCCTAACATTTCAAAAATCATAATTTGATCCATTAAATAATGGAGGCTGAATAGTAGAGAAACTACCTTGAGCTTGCTGACAAGCCATCCTTGTTTATAGGATTTCCTTTAGGTTTTAAAACCTAATTTAAATGATGAGGCTTTGATACCAAAATTTTTAATAAAAATGAATAATATGGGGGGTGAATAATTATTCTAAAACTTACTTATCAATTTCTTATTATCATACATCATCCATCACATCAACACATAGATCAAGCAATGCATAAACAGTCAACTAGTCAAACATGAAACAATATTACATAAATCAACACACTATATGTGTGGGAAACCCTCAAGAGGATAAAACCTAATAGTATATTAAAATGTAATAAAATATTATAATATAAATATAAAATTTAATGAATCACCCACTTCACTTGAAGCACCAACCCTAACAAGCTAAGCACCAACTCAACTAGGATTTAGTAATCACCCAATTACAAGGAGGTACTAACCCCATAGGTGAATTATCACCAACTTAACCACATAATAAATTTTATCACCTTTAGTAAAACCTATTTATAAACCAAATTATTATGACCACTTCTTTATATATTCACATTTCTATCCCTCTTAAACTGTCTTCTAGCCTTCTTTGCTCAACCAGTCCTCTTCTTGACTTGATTAGGTCAAATGACCTTGATTTTAATATATATAATCTCTATAAAAAATTAATCATAGTTACTCTAATTTCCTCTAATGATATAAAATACCTCTTTTTACTATGAAATATATACTCTTATCTGCTTGTTCTCTCTTCACCAAAAAAGGCCTCAAATTAATTTGTATTTATATAAGACTTCTTGTTCATATCATTTTTAGTTATACAAACATCATTAACCTATTAGGTTGGCCATGAAATAGATATTAGGAAATATCATAGACATATATAAAATGTTATTTGAGTCACTTTAGGTTTGACCTATCTTAATTAGGACTTATCTCATATTTAGGTCTCATGGAGACCCAATCCCATTAGGCCTATTTAGCACACATTACCCTTAGCCTTCCTTGAAACACATTAAAACACTTCACATAGTAGGAAAATATTATATTCCACTCAAAAATACCCATGATTTGATCATTTAGGCTCTACAACACATTTTAGCTTTAACCACATCTTGAAGCAAGCCATTAACACTATTCATAATTAGGCCTATGCATACCTATAAATTCTACTTTAAACTACTGAAGATAAAACACCATTTTGTCAACCAAAAAAGGAAAAAAATATTTTTTAAATAAGCTTCATGACTTCAAAGGCATAAAAAATCTCATTATAGCTCACTGAAAACTACCAACTAGCTTCAAAGCATACTTAGAAAAACGTAAACTTCTAGAAACTTACCTTTGTACTTACCAGATCCAAACCTCAACTTCCTTGTAAACATGGATATAAATTGATCATAAACAACATCTAAGAATTCATCTGTTAGCATATTATTGTATTTACCTTAGGTTATTTACTAAGGTAATTTATGTTGGTCAGTTGCCTTAACCACTTTGGTTAAGAGATTAGTTGTTTGTTCAATCTTTGCTATTTCATGCAAGCCAACGTAGGTTAGTTTTCTTATACCTATCTCATGCTTCATAGGTATTTCATTTGTTTACCTATTTAATAAGCCTTCATGCTTGGTTGAATATGTGCTCTACTATTCTCAATCTCATTTTCTCTTTATGTTTTGTTTAATCTAATATGGTATCAGAGCCCATGATTTGTAGAACCTGAGTGGAGGTCTATGGAAGCTAGAGAGAGGTTGGTGTCTTGTTAGGGAGGAGCTTCAAGTGCACAGTGGAGAGCTGAGGAGAGAGAAATCATCAGAAGATTTAGAAGACTCCACTAGAAAGTCTAAAAATTACCAGGAAGCATTAGAAGGCTAAATAAGACCAAAAGGAAGTTAAAACATGCTATTTTAGAGGCTCAGAAGCCTCTATTGAATTTCTCTGCAAGGGCACCGTATGGATCATGAGAAAATTAGAAAATTCATTTCTTCATCTTTTTTAGTGAAACAAAAGCCTAAATTGTGAGTTAAATCAAAACTAAGACACTAGTGAAAATGGTTTACAATTTGGTTGAGAAAAGGGCTCAAAATCTTTGCCTGAAGTTTCAGAGGTAGGCCAATTTTCTAATTGGCTGAATTTTTTTATAAAATTTTTAGCCTAAAGTTTTAATATTTCAATTATTTTTTATTTTTTAATTAAAATAAATCAAAACTTTAGCCAATAAGGGTTATTTGGGACCTACCACTAACTAATAATCATGAAAGCATTCGGGAAGCTAAAAATTTCACCATTTTCTAGGTTTTTTATCTGGATGTCAACGGAGAAAGAATTTTTTAAATCAAAATTGTAGTTTTCTTGATTTAATTGTTTTAGTGGTAGAACTTTTGTGATCTTGCAAATGGTATTGAGTTTGTTGCTAAAAATGGATAGGGTTGTTCAGTGTCAGTATAGAATTAGTGTGTATAAGGAATTTTTAAAAAGAAGTCATTATAGTTTTTCTAATTTTATCATTTTCATGAAAAACTAGGTAAAATGGCTAGTATTCAACAGTTGTTACTGCCAGATTCTTAGAAATTGACTGGTAAGAACTTTAGTTTGTGGAGTCACAAGGTTTTGAAAATTTGTGAATATATGAATATTGATCAAATAGTGCTCAGTAAAGAGCAAAGGCCTGCCACTAATACCAATGACTATGATAAATGTCATTGTGAGGCTCTCATGTTGTTAAAATTATCAGTAGCAGATAATCTAATCTCAGAGGTCAGAAATGCAACTATAACATCATATTTATGGAAAACTTTATCTTCAAAATATCAAGCTTTTGAAGTTGGTAGAGTGTTGTATTTGAAAAATTTGTTATTTTCCACTAAGATGCAAGAAGGTGGCTCTATTTCTAAGTTTTTGTTGCAGATCAAGGACATCAGTGACCAGTTGGAAGTAGTGCAAAAACCTTTTGATGATCAAGATTTGATTGCTCTTGTTATGTAAAATATTCCACCATCATTTGAGTCATTTGTGGAGTCCTTACACATGATTGCTGAGATGTAGACTTTGGATTTTGAAACATTGTCTACATTGTTATTGCAAAAAGAGAGATGATAGGAGCAGGCAGTGTTGTCTACATCCACTTCCATAGAGAGTGCATTCTTTATCAAGAAAAAGGGTAAGTAGTCTGGTAAAAATAGCTATCCATTAGAATCTTCACAAGTGGTAATAAGAGATCTAAATGGAAATGTTTTTAGTGTAAGAAACCTGGTCACCTTAAGAAAGATTACAGGAAAAGACAATAGGATATGGCTAAGCCTAGAAAGAAAGCTCATCATGAGAATGTAGCTAAAGGTGAACATGAGGAATCACTAGATTTTGCTTTCATGGCTTTCAGTGGTAATTCTATGGTGGATCAAGCTTGGTACTTTGATTCAAGGGCATCTCGCCATTATACATGCCATAAGGACCGATATGTGGATTTTGTTGAAGATAATAGTAGTAATGAATCTTTATCTTTGAGAGATGGTACAACATATTTTTTGAAAGGATTTGGTAATGTTCATATAATTTTTGATGGTACAGTAAATTATACATTCAATAATGTTAGGCATGTACTAGATATGAACAAAAATCATCTTTCAATTAATGAGATCACCTTAAAATCTAATTTTGTTGTAAAATTTCAAGAACAACAATGTTTAGTCACCACTAAAAATAGCAAGATTATTACTTTTGGGATTGGTGAGAAAGGCTTGTATAAGCTTGTAGATCCAGTCAAAGCAAAGGAAAGTGCACTTGCAGCCATTGATAGCACAAGTTCACTATGGCATGAAAGGTATGGGCATTTGAATTTTCAATATTTGACTACATTGAGTAAGACTAAGATGGTTAAGGGGATTCCTTCTATTCCGCATAGTCATCATGTATGTACTGGATGTCAGTTGGGGAAGCATGTTAGACATTCATTTGATGTTGGTAAAGCTTTGAGAGCAAAGGGAGTATTGGATCTGGTACATGCAAATTTGCATGGTCCAATGTAGACACCTACCCCTTTTGGTGCCCATTATTTCCTATTACTAGTTAATGATTTCTCTAGGAAAAAGTGGGTATACTTTCTAGTGAAGAAATTTGATTGTTTTTCTAACTTTCTTACTTGGAAAGCTATGGTTGAAAAATAGACAGGATAGCCAGTGAAATATCTTAGAACAAATAATGGGGGTGAGTTCATCTCAAAATAGTTCAAGGAGTTTTGTGCCACTAAAGGCATACATAGACAATACACTACAGCTTACACTTTGCAACAAAATGGAGCTATGGAAAGGTGTAATAGGATGGTGATGGACATGGCTCACTATATGGTCCAAAGCAGAAACGTCTCATTTAGGTATTGGGTAGAAGCAATGAATACAATAGTATATATCCTCAATAGAAGTCCTACAAAAGCTTTGGAGAATATGACTCTAGAGGAGGCTTGGTTAGGTCAAACTCTAGATGTAAGTGATTTCAAAAATTTTGGCTGTGTAGCTTTTGTAGTTATTCCTAGTCAAAAGAGAAGATATTTGGATGCAAAAATCAAAGCATACATGTTTGTTAGATACAGTGATCAGTCAAAGGCCTACAAATTACATGATGTTTCTACTAACAAATTTGTGGTAAATAGAGATGTCATAGTAAATGAACAAATGCCATACTTCACAGCAACTATTCAAGTTTTAGATATTGAGTCATTGTTATCTAATGATTTAATTATTAGTTATAATGTGAAAAGCGAGTAGGATTCTTGTTCATCAATGGAATCACATTCTAGGGAGGGAATTGATACATGTCATTGTGAGGTTCTAATAGAACAACCAAAGAAAAGTGGTATACTACCACAATTGAAGCACTAAAAGAAGGAGACATGCCACAAGGTGTGGAAGGTAGAAGACTGAGATTGGGAAAGTAGTTTGGTAATAGAGGTGAGCATGTCAATCTTTCTCTAATAAATGTTTCAC
This sequence comes from Torreya grandis, assembly GCA_037957365.1. Lineage (NCBI taxonomy): Eukaryota > Viridiplantae > Streptophyta > Pinopsida > Cupressales > Taxaceae > Torreya > Torreya grandis. Next base: position 206,576 of record JARHVA010008123.1, read on the forward strand.
AAGTATTTGAGCCTACTTCTTTTTTAAAGGCCAAAGGGAAGTCTAAGTGGGAATCGACTATGCAATTGGAATATGATTCCTTGATGAAAAATAAGACTTGGAAGTTGATAGAACTACCACCAAGAAAGAAATCCATTGGTTGTAAGTGGATTTATAAGGTAAAATACAAAGTAGATGGTTCCTTGGACAAACACAAATCTAGACTTGTTGCAAAAGGTTATGCATAAGAGGAAGGGGTTAATTATGAGGAAACTTTTGCTCCAATCACCAAGATGGTAAATTTTCATTTGATTATTGCTAATACTACTCAGTTTGGATGGCAGGTGCACCAAAAGGATGTAAAGAGTGCTTTCTTGAATGAAGATCTAGAGGAGGAAGTCTACATGGTTCAGCCACAGGGCTTTCAAGTTCCTAATAAGGAACATCTTATTTTCAGGTTGATCAAGTCCTTGTATGGACTTAAGTAGGCTCCCCAAGCCCGGTATACAAAAATAGACTCATATCTTAGGGAGTTAGGTTTCAAAAGGTGTAACTCAGAACCAACTCTCTATGTAAAGGTGTCTGGTGATGATATCTTGATTCTCATTATATATGTTGATGAATAGCCATCACTGGGAGTAGTACTAGTCTCATTCAACAAATGAAAGTTGATATTTTTTATACTTTTGACATGACAGACTTAGGACTACTAAAATACTATTTAGGTGTTGAGTTTTGGCAAAGTGGTAATACTGTATTCATGTCACAAAATAAGTATGCCAATTCATTGCTAAAAAGTTTTAGAATTATGGATTATAATCCAACTCACACACCTATGGGAACAGGAGATAAAATTTCAATATACACTGATTCACCTCTGATTAATGAAATAGTGTATCGACAGCTAATGGGTAGTCTCATTTACCTCACTACCACCAAACTAGATATTTGTTTTATAGTGATTTTTCTATCTTGCTTCATGTCTAAACCACAAGAAGTCCATTGGTTAGCTGTAAAATGAGTATTAAGATATGTCAAAGGTACTCTTGACTTTGGCATATTGTATAAGAAGTCTGTAGATTTTCAACTTTCAAAATATTCTAATTTTGATTGGGTAGGTTCAGTTGATTCAAGAAAATCTACAATAGGTTATGTTTTCACTTTTGGTTTAGGAGTCTTCTCATGGCAGAGCAAACTACAAACTATAGTGGCATTATCTTCAATAGAAGTAGAGTATAAAGCTATGGTCAATGTAGGTTATGAAACCATGTGGATAAATAAAATTTTGGAGGATCTTTAGTTTGAGTCATCAAAGCCTACTCCAATTTTCTGTGACAACCAAAGTGTTTTAAAGATGGTGGAGAATCTAGTATTTCATGCCAAGACCAAACACATTGAGGTTCACCATCATTACATACAATAGTTGGTGACAAAGGAAGGCATCAGTCTCTTCTACTACCCCACTATAGATCAACCAACTAATATAATGACCAAACCACTTGGTATAGACAAGTTCATAAAATTTAGAAATAAAATTGGTCTTGTTTATGATTTAGTCATTAAGGGAGGGTGTTAGCATATTATTGTATTTAACTTAGGTTATTTAATAAGGTAATTTGTGTTGGTTAGTTGCCTTAACCACTTTGGTTAAGAGATTATTTTTTTGTTTGATCTTTTCTATTTCATGCAAGTCGATGTAGGTTAATTTTCTTATACCCGTCTCATGCTTCATAGGTATTTCATTTGTTTTCCTATTTAATAGGCCTTCATGCTTGGTTGAATATACATTGAATATGTGCTTTGCTATTCTCAATCTAATTTTCTCTCTGTGTTTTATTTAATCTAATATCATCATCCTTAAAAATTTTAACTTTTGACTTCTTCTCAACTTTGAAATATTCTTCTTTCTTGGGAGGTATTCCTTCATTAGTTATCATCTCATAGGTTGTCAAAATTCCATGAATCCCATCCATCTCTAGCTTGTCCAAATATCACATCTCTTCTAATACAAACACTTTAGAGTAAAACTTATAATTTAGTGATATCAAGAATTTTTAAACAATTGTATATTCTTTCACCTCTTATCCCAATCCTCTAATGACATTAACAACTTCATCAACATTCAATAGGTAAGATGCAATTGTTTCATCTTCAAACTTTCAAATTATCTTTGGTGGATTTATAATTTGGACATATTCACCTTGTTGTCTCCTTCATAGATGGTCTTCAATTTATCCCATATATATTTGTATAAAACAAAATTCATTACCATCATAATCTCTACCTCTGATAGGCCATAAAGAAAGGCATTCTTTGTATTGGATTTGTTTTCACTAGCCTTCTTACATGTTGCATCAGTTGGGGGAACATGAGGAACACTATCGCCATCCACAACTAACAACCAAATATCATGACCTTGAGACATCAAATATAGCTTCATATTAACATTCAAAAATACATAATTTTATCTATTGAATAATGGGTCCTTACTGGTAGGGAAACCACCTTGAGCTTGTTGACTAGCCATCCTTGCTTCTAGGTTTTTCTTTAGGATTTTAGATCTGATTTAAAGGACCAATATCTGATACCAAATGTTGGAGTGAAAAATAATTATATGTTGGATCAGTATTCAATAACTTACTTATCAATTTTTTCTTATCATACATGAGCCATCACATTAACACATTGATCAAGCAATGCATAAGCAATCAACTAGTTAAGCATGAAACAAGATTTCACAAGTCAACAAACCATATATGTGTAAAAACCTCAAGTGGGATAAAAACTAGTGATATATAAAAATTTAATAAAATACTATAATACAAATATCAAATTTAATGAATCACCCACTTCATATGGAGCACCAACCCCAACTAGCTAAGCACCAACTTAGTTAGGCTTTAGTAAGCACCCAATTGCAAGGAGGCACCAACCCCCTAAGAGAATCAACACTAACTCAGCCACTTGATATATTTTATCACCTTTAATAAAACCTATTTTTCAACCAATTGATGATGAGTACTTCTTCATCTCTTCATATTCTTAACCATCTCAAACTGCCTTTTAGCCTTCTTTGCTCAACTAGTCCTCCTCTTGACTTGATTAGGTCAAATGAAATTAATTTTCATAGATATAATCTATATCAAAACCTCATAATAGTTTCTATAATTTCCTATGATGGTCTACAATAACTCTTTTTGCTCTAAAATATACACTCTTATTTGTTTGTTCTTTCTTCACTAGAAAAGGCCTCAAATTGCCTTATATTTATATAAGTCTTCTTGTTCATATCCTTATTAGTCAACCAAACATCCTTAACCTCATAGTTTGGACATGAAATTTATCTTAGGACATATCATATATGTGGATAAAATTTTATTTATGTCCCTTTAGGTTTGACCTATCTTAATTAGGCCTTTTCTCAACTTTAGGTCTCATGGAGACCTAATCCCATTAGGCCTATTTAGCACACATTACCCTTAGCCTTCCTTGGAAAAAATTTATACACCTCTTACAATATTAAAATATTATATTCCACTCAAAAATACCCTTTATATTCTCATTTAGTCTCTATAACACTTTTTAGCTTCAACCACCACTTGAAGCATGCCATTAGCATTGTTCACAATTAGGCCTATGCATACCTAAAAATTCTATCTTGAGCTACTAAAGATAAAACACCATTTTAAAAAAACCTAGAAAAAAATCATTTATAAATAATATTAATGCATTTATATTCATCAAAAACTTCATTATATGTTTAAACTTAGGATATACATTCTTAAACCCTTCTCTACAAATAGCCCTCTTAGAATTGCCAACTAGCTTCAAAAAAGAGTTATAAAAACTTAAACTTATGACACTTGAAAGAACACATTCAAGGAATTAAAATTAATTAATATGAACATAAAAAATCCTTATAACAATCTCCAATAAAATTATCACAAGATCTAATGGCAGCTATTGGTCTTGCAAACCAATTTGTTGACCTCTCTTACAATCCTCACTTAGCCATACAATCCATTTTGGATTCAATGTTTCAAACTCTTACACTAACTTCCAAGATTATAAAAAGAATTAGTGGGTAATTAAATTCATATAAAATAAAATCATGTTCATTACATACTTAAACTTATGGAAAATATCCTCTTACTCATTACTATAACTTGTATACCTAGATTTGCCAGTTTATCTTCAAGCATAGTCATGGTGATAATGACCTTTAACACCTACGTAGACACTTTCAGAGACTTATGATGCATGTTTATTATATTTTTATATTTTTATACCAATATAAAATATAAATATAACATTATAATATGTAAGTATAGGTCTTACAGACCAATCTCATAATTGTACACCTTCACTATCTTATTTACACTAGACATGTCAACTTACGAGCAACATTTTAATCCTATATACTAACCTCAAAAAAAAATATATAGAATTAAAATTTCTTAAAAGTATTTAAAATTTTATCCATTCACTTTGATTCATCCGTAATCCATTATAACACATCTTGAATCAACTTCTCACTTCTGTCTGGTTTTCTCACTATTTGCACCAATAGGTCCATTAGTGATATGTCAACTTATATGACTCATTTATAATATTTTATGGATATAAATTTCTTTAAAATTACTATTAACATCAAATACAAGTCTCAATATTCAACCTTTATCCATTTATTAACTTTGACTTGGTCAACTTTAACTATTACAATAAATCTCTAAGAAATAAGGCCTTTCTTATAGGGTCCACTTACTCACCTAACAAACCAATTACACTTGGACATGATTGGGAGATTTTAATATAAATTCAAATCACTTAACTAGACATACTAATCCATTTCTATCACTTTAGATAAAATTCTTTCATATCGGGTCATTATTAGGGTTCCTTGAGGGTTTAAACCATCTTTCAGTCTTAACAATCATTCATAAACCTTATCACCTTATTAAAAAAAATAATGCTTGTAAATTTTATATATTAACCTTCCCCATATACCATGAATATATTATTTTCTCAGGTATATGTTACATGTGGCAATTAATACTTGAAAGTTCTTCTCAGGTTGAGAACTCTTCATTTTGTGCACTCAAGAGACCTCAAATCATATTTTCTTGACTTAACCTAAAAAACATGACCTAAAACATTTTTTAAACACTTTAAGTAACATTTAATACCTATAAAAACACTTATATATCCATAATATCATTGGAAACATAACCTCATACCTCATTTGCCCTCCATCTCTCTCTTTGCTTGCATAGTTTTTGACCTACAAACCACATTAGGCCTAGAAGCTAACCTTATACCACTATAAAAGATATTAATAATACATATAAATTCCATAAAAAATCTTACCATGATAAAATATTTACATACATACTTCATATGCTTTGACAACATCTCAAGACACCTTATTAGGTCAGGCAAGGTCTAAAGATGGTCTAACTGCATACTAGGTCTATGGGTCTCATCCCTATAGGCTCACTCTAAGACTCTCATGAGTGATATAATGTATCATATTCATCCTCAAAAAAATTCAAATAGCATATTATTCCTTTGTACATCCATCTCATCAGTCCACCATGCCCCTTCATGCACAATACCAGGTAACATATATACATACCTTCTCAAGTCACTTACTAGGTTTAAACACTTGATAACTTTGATAACTAACCTTGAAATACTCCTTAATGTTTTTAAACCTTTTTCACATTCCATTCATTATATTAGTAAAATATCATACCTCTACACATACCTCTTCATTCTCACCATTAACATACTTATGATATGACTATGTTTGTTATGACGAGGATTCTCAAGATACCTTGTGCTCAAACATGCTTTAATTTTTGACTTGAACCTTGAATTAAAACTTATAAGAATCATTACGTTTCCTTTAAATTCTCTCTCAATATAGAGACAATAGCTTGCCTTTATATTCTCTCTTATCATATGGATTCCTTGTCACATCAGGCACACACGCTCATACCTCACATATCACACACCATGTATCTTCACTAGGTGCATCTTGACATCTATGACATCAAATGATATCAACCTTGACATAAATGAAAATACTTCTGAACACATGAAATTAAATCATAGAAAAAATGTAAAATAAAGAACTCTTTTATCTTCCTTGGAGATCCAATTGGCTTTGTTGAATGGCTTGCTCAACTTATGCATCAAGAAGTCTTTGAAAATGAAGTTTACTTGACTCCTCTCCTTGGCATTTATATTTCATGTTTCTTGGCTTTATATTTGAGAATGGTAACACTACTTGCAAGGCATTTGGGCATTATAACACTACATAAAAGAGCTTGTTGAATATATTTATCCATAATAACTTTATACCAAAATAGCTTAGAATTCAATAAGCAAGGCCTTGTATTTATAGCCTTAGGAATTAACTCTCACCCTAGGTGAATTAAGGTTGAGCTTAGGCTTGGAGTGGGTTCCAACTATACCTAGGCAAGCTAAAACTAACTCTAGTTAAGTTAATAGTTATCATGTAATTATGATTTGTAATTACTAGGCTTGGCTCTCAAATTAGATATTTTAGGATATTTTTAAAGAGATTGACAACTCATAAAGGCAATGATTAAAGGATTAAACACCTTGAATTTTCGAATTTCATTTTATAGATATTCATTAATTATAAATAGATAATTCAACTAGGCATTTAATCTTGTTTAGCTTGTTAATTAATTTTGATTAGCATTTCAGCTCTTTCAAGATTTCATATTTGTTTAGGTACCCCACATAATAGGTTCATAGGCTAAATTAATAGCTATGATGTCTTAAAGTGATTAGGAATGAATTTATGAGATTTTAATACTGCATACATGTTAGTATCCCAAAAATGGATGTCTCGACATGATTCTGAGCATTGATGAATGATGTGCAAGAAAATTTGGGATATTTAGTGATTCCTAGGCTTAATTTATAATCATTGGTAGGAATCAGTCCGAAGTCTGGTCAAAATCCAATTGTGGCTATTTTAGGTGTCTATCATTTTCCCTTATTTGGGAAGGCATTACAAGCAATAGGCATAGTAACATATTCTCAAAGAGTAAAAAGGTCCTATATGCATATGACTTCAATGGTAATGAAGGAGCTCTAGATTCCCCCTCGATGGAGTGGTTAGAAAAAAAAGATCAGTGATCAGTCCCTCAAAAGAAAGAAAATGATGGGACCAAAAGGTAAAATGTGGTGGAAAAGATAGATTTTCCTATAGGCCATTATAATCATTGGCATAGGTGGGACAAAAAAAGATAATGATTTTCCCATAAGTAGTTATAATCATTGAAAAAAGGATAAGGGTATGAGAATGATTTTCCCAAAGGTAGTTATAATCATTAAAAGGGGAAACAATGATTTATCATAGATAGTTATAATCATTGGCAAGATAAAAACATGCTCCAGTTGGATAGAAAAGGATAAGGATTTTCTCATAGGCAATTATAATTCATAACATCAAAATAGATCAAAACATAATGATTTACCCACAGGCAGTTATAACCATTGGCTTTGTGGGTGAGATGATACATAAGGATTTTCCCAAAGGTGATTAGAATCATTGGCATTACAAGTGGGACTAGATACAATGATTTGCCCAGATGTAATTATAGTCATTGGTTTTGGGTTCCCTTCAAGAGAGGATAAATGATAAGTTCCTAATCTACACTTTTGCATTATGATATAAGGTCCAAACCAATTGAAAGAAAACTTACCCCACTTTCTTTTCTCCATATTAGTGACATGTTGATTTTCCTTCAAGATGAGGTCCCTGATATTGAAATATCACACTTTAAGGTGTTTGTCATAAGCATATTTGATTTGATCTTGATATACATGAAGATGATTGAGAGTGGCTAAATAAAGCTCATCAAGTAGCTCAAGTTGGGCTAAATGGTGTTGATGATAATCATATCCTATAATAATATCCTACAGAGATATGCAAAGAGATGGAGTTTAGACTTTGAGGGTTAAGATAACTTCTACTCTAAATATAAGAGAGAAAAGGTTCCACTCATAAGGGTTCAAATGCTAGTAAGATATGCCCATAAGTTGAAGGGGATGTGTAAATTCCAATCTTGACCAGATGCATTAACCATTTTAGTTAACATGTTATTGAAAGTTTTATTAGAGGATTTAGCCTATCCATTATCTTGTGGATGATAGGGTGATGAGATTATTAGCTTGATACTAAATGCATCATAAAGAGCTTGGACTTTCCTATTTTTAAAATATTTTTTGTTATCAGTGATGATTTTGTGAGGAACACTGAAATGGTAGATGATGTTATGGTTGATCAAGTCAATGATCATTTTAGACTTGGTTGAGATGAGAGGAGAATCTTCCACCTATTTGGTGAAATATTCTATCATAATGATGATATATTGATGTTGTTGTGAGGAATGGGTGTTGATTCAACAATAAGATCTAGACCCCATTGTGAGAAGGGTCAGAAATCCTCATATACTTGAAGACTATGGTTAAGTGTGTGATTTAAATTAGTGTGTTGCTGATATTTAACACATTTTTTCACATAATCAAAATACTCTTGGTTAAGGGTAGGCTATTAGTAGCCAAGGTGAAGGATATGTTTACTGATAGCTAAACTACTAAAGTGTTTTTCATAAATTCCATCATGCATTTCCCTGATAGCATGAGAGGCTTCATGAATGAGTAGGCAACAAAATAGGAGACCATAAAAGTTGAATTTATAAATAATCCCCCCTTTATGGTATAATGGGAGGTGATTTATATAAATTCTCTTTGAGCATTCCTAGAAGGACTAGAAGGAATGATGGTAAGGTTGAGATAGTCAAATATATGCTTATACCAAAGGTCAGGTTAGTTTTCCTCCATATTGAAGATGGTAGTAAATTTTGATTTGATATACTAAGGCTTGATAATATGTTGCATGATGACATATAATTTAGAGTCAAATGGTGCATATAAGATTGGGAAACCAGAGAAGCCATCGTATCAACAAACTTGTTTATAGATCATGGGGTAGATAGGATAAGGTAGTGATCAAATGACATTAATAGTACATTTAATAGTAATTTATACTATTTTAGAACATCATTCTTATAGTATTATATTCCATTGATCTAATTGACCACAAGTTCAAAGTTACTAAAGATGTTGATTGTTTTGACACCCAAGGCTAAGGTAGTTTGGAGACTTATCACTAGGGCTTCATACTCAACCATATTATTGGTACATTTAAAGTCTAGGTTAAAGGTTAAAGGAAGTGGTTGACCATAAATAGGGGCAAGGATGATACTATCTCCCCTACCATGTTGACACTTTAATCCATTAAAAAACATGGTGACTTGATAGGTGAAGCTAACTTGAGAAAGGGTAGTGATGGACTCATTGGGTAACTTGAGAGGAGGAGGTTGGTTGTCTATAAAATATGCTTTAGCCAATTGGTCGATAATGATTTTCCCTTTAATTGACTTTTATTTGAGGAACTCAAGATAAAAATTATCTAAAAGCATAAGCCACTTAGCCATCCATTAATTTTGGTATGGCCTGGAGTGCATGTATTTGAGTGGGTCAGTGTTGGTGATGACAAAGGTCTTGTGTTTGAGAAGGTAGTGATGAATTTTAGTGGCCACCAAGATAAGGGTTAGGTAAATCTTCTCAATATGTTTGTACCAAATCTCATACTTTAAAAACATTTGGCTTATATAGTAGATGGCTTGCTCTTTATTTTTATCATCATAATGAGAAAGCATTGCCCCTAAGAAGTGGTTAGTGATAGATATGTATGGGTAGAACAGTTGATCCTCTTTTAGAGGAATGAGGATAAGTGGGGAAATAAGGTAATCTTTAAGTGAATCAAAGGCCTTTTGGTAGTCCTAGTTCCACTTAAAATATATATAATTCTTGAGAAGGTGGTGAAAAGTTTGGCATCAATCAGACAACGGAGGGATGAAATGATAGATGAACTAAAGCTTTCCCTATAGGATGTGGAGTTGATTAAGGTTTATTAGAGGAGGCATGTCAAGGAATGTTTTGACTTTATTAGGATTGACTTTGATTCTACAAAGGGAGATAATGAAGCACAAAAGTTTGCCTGATAATAATCCAAAGATACACTTCTTGGGGTTGATATAGACATGATAATGGATGAGGCATTCAAATAAGATCTTAAGAATAACTAAATGATCTTTTCAAAGCTTATATTTTTTAAGAAGGTCATCCACTTAGTAATCTATAATTTTTTGAATGAGGTCATGGAAAATGTAGGTCATGGTGTGCTGATAGGTTGTACAATCATTATTTAGACCAAAAGGCATGACTCTATAGTAAAACGTCTCCCAAGGGGTGATGAACATGATTTTATGATGATCTTCAAGGGAAATCAAGATCTGATTATAGCCTGAGAACCCATACATAAGATATAACATCTCATGGTTAGTTGTTGGATCAATAAGTTGGTCACTACTTGGTAAAATAAGATCATCCTTTGGGAAAGCTAGGTTAAAGTCCTAAAAATCCACATAAATATGAAATTCCCCTATATCTTTGTTGATAGGAACAACATTAGAGACCCATTGCGGATAGTTGATGGGTTGGATGGAATTCATAAAGATGAGGTGTTAAATCTCTTCTTTAACAAAAAGGGATATGTGAGGGTGTATTTAATAAATCTTTTATAAAATGGGTTTATCATCTTGATTGGTGATGGTGTTATGGGTGGTGATGGCAAGATAAATTCCAATCATGTCACCATAATACCAATCAAATACTATACTTTAGTCTTGGAGGAAGGTAGAAAAGTCTTTATTCTCTAAGGAATCCAATGATTGTCTCATTTTGACAATAGGGAGTTTGTTTTGAATACATAACTTGGCATCCATGATGGATTTATTCAACATAGTTGATGTCTTAGGAGGGAGAGACTTGTGGATAGAGTGTTCTTCTACACCAAGGTAGGTGAGAATAGAATCATCATCCTAACATTGAATGGTATTAATGGTAGGAGAGTTATACCTTATCTTCTTAGGATGGGTCAAAGGAATGGTTATAGATTCCCCATTTTTTTTTATAAATGAGAGGTTTAAGGCTAATCATGTTGATGAAAAAAATTTAGGAGGTATGATATCGCTATCCTCAGATTTGGAGGGAGATGGCGATTGAGAGGGTGTGTTGTCTTCCTCAACAATGGTGATGGAAGGTGGTTTGGTTTGATTTTTAGGTGACATGAAATTGAGGCCATGATTATCATGAGGTTTTTGGGTCTTGATTAGAAGCAATTCATGAGGCCCATATTCATATTAACCTAGGAAAAATCCATTTTAGACACACTTGTGGAGGTATGTCTTGGCAAAATCTAGTTTATCCTAATAGGAGAAACTGGAGGTGAGTGGCCAAGGAGAAAAGGATGTGGCATAAGTGTCTAGGGTTTTGTTAATTTTGCCATAGATGAAATGGGTTTGACAAGTTGAAGGCTTGAGGGGAACAATGGCTCTAATATTGGTTTCATACCTAAGTTGGTTGTTAAGTTCTCTAAACTCTTGGGGAGTAGGGAAAGTGTCAAAGGTCAAAAGGTGATACTCCATGAGTGAGAGACATTGGAATGTTGATTCTAAGGGGTTTATTATATGGATTTGGTCTGAATAAATTAATGAACTAGTATATGCTTCTTTGGTATAAGAAGATGGGGCTTCATCTTTTATTGATAAAGGCTTATATTTTATTGATAAGGGTTGGTAAATGGAGGAAGGAGATTGTCATTTCGTGTGTATGTCATGTTGCATATTGTGAAAGGGCTCGAGCCATCTTGTATAGTGAAAAATTGATCTTCATGCTCAAATTTGAGGTATCGATGTAGGGTAGATGTTACATAGCTCTTGGATCAGATCTAGGGGCATCCCAACAAAAAAATATACTAGAACTCTCCTTTTATTATGTAGAAGAGATCAAGAACCATGTAAAGTCCTAAGCACATGTGAAGGATAAAAGTTCCTAAAGTGGTGGCCATGGTGTCATCAAAAGAGTAGAGGACTTCTAAGGTTTTAGACTTAATTTTCTCGATCAATTTGAGTTAGTTGTAGGCATGGGAGGAGATGATTTTAATACTAACTTCCCAATCAATCATAACCCTCTTGATGCAGGTTTGGGTGATGTATGCAGTAATGAAAAGAGGAGGATCTAGGTCCTCAAGATGGATAAAGGGTATTTATGAATCCTTAATGTGATAAGGTTTGAAATTTAAAGGGATCTAATAAAGGTTATTAGAGGTTATGGGTCTTTTTCCTGTACCTCTATAGCCTACATAACCTCTATCATTACTTGACATTGGTGAGCTGAGGTATTGACTAGTTCATACATGCTCATCTTCACTAGAATTTGGTGAATTTTCTTGAGAACTACTCATTGGATTAAATCAAAAGGGTTGGATTAGGAGGTACCCAAGATGGATACCTTGGGTTTGGTTGAGGGTAATGTTACTTGGATTTATTTTGGTGATTGAGTAGTAGAAGAGGGATATGTCTATGGAATGGACACTTTTTCCTTTCCCTTATCCTTTGGTTGAGACTATGATTGTGTGACCATATGGATAGTATGGATTGAGGGAGAAGTTAGAGTATCAAATTTTTATGGTTCCTCTTCACTCTGAGGTAAGAGTGGGGCAATAGATAAATGTTGGGGGATAATTTTGAGCTCTTGGGTTGGTAGCGGGCTTATGGGAGGCTCATATAATAATAATTCATCCTCCTAATATGACCAATGGACTATGGTTTAGAGAGGATTTTAGTGCTCCATGTCATGCTTGGGTGTTTTATGATAGGATCACACTAGGTATTCATTATACCAGACTAGTTTCAGAACCAATGGTTCAAATGGTCTAATAGAAGGTAAGGTTAAGAAAGAAGATTGCAATAACCTTTAAAAAATAGTTGAGTAAGACTCAGTCCAAGATGGCAAGGGTATAGAGGTTTTAGTTTTATAGGTTGGTTTGGAAGCCCTTTTAGAAATAGGCTTGATGATAGGAGTTATGGGTAAAGGAGCATTCATAAATGACAATTTCTATTTAGATAAAGAGGTCAATAGTTTAGAGATAGAAGGTTTTGAGGTAGGAAGTTTGCTTATAGATAATTTGATGAGAATAGATATGGATGAAAGCAAGATTTTATGGGTAACCTAAAATGGTGGTTGGGTTTTGGTTGGGATAGTTGGTTTCCTAATTAAATTCGAGGGATGAGGTCCTTAAGTACAGCAAAAAGTGGAGAGGGGAGGTAGAGTCTTGGTTTGTGGATTTTTAGGTGGCTTCACTTTCTTTGTGGACTTAGTTGTGGGTTTTATCAATAGCTTTAGTGGGTTTAGATTCAATTTTATTAATGGGTGATTAAGGTTATGAGTTATAAGTACACCTAGGTTCTTGGTGGGTTTGGTTATAGTAGTAAGAGGTGATTTGGCTATTTAAGTGAATTTGGTTCTAGTGGTTATGTTATAGTTTGGTGGGTATAAGTTTCCAATGGTTTGTTTGTGATGATAATGTATTTAATAGTGGAAGGGGTTGGTTATTCTGATAAGTAACATTCCTTCTTGGCTATACAGGGGATCCCAAGTTATTACCAAAAGATGGCCTAATCCATGTTAGGATGGGGTACAAAGTTTAATTTTTTACCAGTCTAGATAAAATTTTATGGATAGGTCTAAGTTCCCCAGTAGTGGATTCAAAGGATAGGCCCAAGGGTTGAGAGGGAAAAATGGTTACTTAGTATTTTCCCTTGATAAAAGGTTGGAATTTTTCAGTAGATGATTGCTCTATGGGAGGTTTAGGTAGGGTCGCCTCTTCCTTGGGAATGATCTTTGAAGGAAGAGTGGATTGGTTAATAATAGATGGAAGGTAGAATTTTGATGGTTGGCTGTTTTGGTGTGTTAATTGAAGGAGAAATTGAAGACTCCACTACCTCAATAAGAGGAAGGGAGACAGTTGATTCCTTTGATTAGGTCTCCAAATGAAAATAAGGTAACTACACTACCTCAATAAGTGGAGAGGGCAAAGAATAGGTGGATTGGGTAATCAGTTCTTCAACAATGAGCCCTTCAATAATAATATTGATATTATGAGCTTCATGAAAAGACTCTACTTTGATGTTCTTGTTTTTGGTGGAAGGTGCATGATTGGGAAAGGGATCTTTGAATATGTTAATGAAATAATTTTGGGGTACATTGGGGTTATCCAAAACCATTTATCCCTTATTAATTAAATTGTGGACAATGTTCTTGAATGTATTACACCTACTAGCATCATGTCTAATGACTAAGTGAGAGGACGTAATTCACTTTATTTGTACTGACCAGGCACAAGACAACAGGATTCAAATTATTATATAGGTTTGATAAGAGGAATTTGTATGATATTGATCTTCAACAACTTCTCCAAGACTAAAGAGTATGACTCCCCAAGTGGAATAGAATTGCTTTTGAGTGTTACGGTTTTGTTTCCTAGAGTTTTGGTTTGAGGAATTAGAAGAGTTAGGTTGGTTGACAATAGGTGGATGAGTCGTTTTAAGGATAACCACATTCACGGTTCCCTTATTCTTAGCTTTAGTGTTTGACTTATTGTTGGTCTTAGAAGAATAAGCCAAGGTTGATTTAAAGGTGGATTTCTTGTTTCTTAGTTTGATATTTCTCTCATCAATGGATTGATTCTATAGTTTATGGTTCATGATAAAATCCTCATCAAATCTCCTAAAGCTTTGAACCTACTAGGTAGAAGAGATGTGTTTGGAAAATGTGTGAGTAAAAAGTTCAATTATATCATCTTGGGGTAGAGACAAGGATAGTTGGTTTATCAAACTCCTCCATCATGCCATAAAATCAATAATGGATTCATCATCAAATTGGTGAATAGATTATAAATCAGTGATAAAAAACCTTATTGGAGATATTTATAGAGAAGTGGTCTAAGAAGGTTTGGCCTAGCTATGTGAATCAAAAGAGAGAGTGCTTTGTGATAGCACTATACCAGTCTACGGTTGGCCCTGATAGAGATATAAGGAAGGTATGAAGAAGGAGAGCATCATTGTAGGTAGTTAGATAACAAGCATGCCTCTTAAGTGTTGTTGGGGGTCTTCCTTGTTATGAAATTTAATAAATTTGGGAAGCTCCCACTAAGGGGGATATGGTCAAATGGGGACTGATGGGTGAATATGATCATTACAGATTTGGTCATATGATAAGATGTTATGGATAATAGAGATAAATGACTCCAAGGTGCTCATTTTATCCATTAATATTTTCACCATATCAATCTGGTGTTATGCCCTACCAAAGTTATAAAGTATGTGCTATAGAGGTGGGATTTATTGATAGTTTGTGGGAGGCTAAGAAGTTGCCACATATTGGTATGTGGACATAGGTGGTTGTGATGATGGCACATATTAGTATGTGGACATTGGTGGTTGGAGAGATGACATGTATTAGTAAGTGGGTATAGGTAGCTATGTTAAAGGTAGAGGAACATGCCCTTGTGGGTTAGGGATGTAGTTAGGGTTTGGTAGAATGGGCACTTATTAAGGAATCAAGGTAGGTTAGGTTGGTATAGTTGGATTAGTAGGTAAGGGATAAGTGGAAACTTTGATAGTGATAGGAAAAAGGGGGGAATGTATGGACATCACCAATATTTGAAGTGTAGTGGTGGTAGTAAGAGGAAGGGTAGTGATGATGGTAGTAGGTGCTCCAATGGTTTGTGAAGTATGGGTGGGTAAAGGTTGGCTTGTTCCAATGTTGTAAAAAAATTTGGTTGGGGTAGAGGGTGTTTAGGTATTGGTAGGTTAAATAGGTTGGTTTTGCATAGTTGTATCAAAGGGGTTATTAGCTGATAAAGATGATTGGGTAGCTAGTGGTTGGGTGGTGATGGTGGCAATGAAAGTCTTAGCCATAAGATGGGATGGCATTCCATAAGGTAGATTAGTAGGTGGTACTAAAATGGGTATATGGGGAGATAGGGAATCGAGACAATGTTAAAGGGACAGAATATTGTTATCCAAGAAGGTGGTAAAGTTCATATTGTTGGTTGAATATTTTGTCAATTAGTGTGCCCTCTGAAGGGTGCTTTTATCGACCAAGTGCCCTCCACAAGGGCACTTGTCTTTTGGGAAACTCTCTTGAACTTTTGCATTAAACCACTCCTTTGAACCAGCCATTGAACCAAGATTTGAACCATGATTTGAACCAAGCTTAAAACCAAGCTGATGATCCCTTTGATTGAACCAAGCCAATGATCCAAGATTTCAACCAAGTCGATGAACCATTTGATGAATTGACTGAATGAACCAAAGCATTGAACCAACCATTAAACCAAGCTTTGGTTCAACAGTTCAATGGTTCATTCCCTTTGATTTGTCTAATTCATTTTGATCCTCATTGAACCAAACACGTTGAACCTGTTAAATCCATTGAACCTTTGAACCAAAGTGGTTCAATGGTTCAACGGTTCAATGGTTCAAACCTTCTTCTCTTTGATAAGTGTTTTGAAGCCATTAAACCTTGAAGTGGTTGAAATTTGAACCTTGATGAAGCACTTAAATCTTTTCAATGATGTTGAACCTTTGAAATTTTTGAACCCATTGAACTAAAATGGTTCAAGGTTTAACTGTTCAATGGTTCAATGGTTGTATCCTTGCTTAGATGTTTGCCGATGGAGATTTCTGATTGAACCAAGGTGCTGAACCAATCTCAAAAATGACTAAGTGTTAGAAAATGATTATTTTGATTAAACCCACCTATAGAAGCCTTTAAGCCTATAGAAATGAGCCTACCTATAGAGTCCATAGATATTAACCTATGAAGCCTGTTGAACTTGGCCTGTAGAGTCCATAGATTTTTATTTCCTTATAGAGTCCATAGATTTATCTTTTTACTGAGTCCATAGATTCAAGCCTGTAGAGTCTATAGATTTTTTAGAAGCTTGAAAAATGAGGAATTTGAATGCCCAAGACAAATTTCAAAAAGGGAAGAGACGATTTTGGTCTGTAAGACCAAAATAGTTCAAATGTTGTCCCAAAAATGAGTGATATTTTTGGGGAACAATAGCTAGCTTCAGTTGGGGAACTTTTATCAATTATAAAAAATAATTGAAGGGAGTAGAATCTAGAATCTCCAGTGCTTTGAAGTATGCCATTAGGCTATGGAGTCATGTTACCCAGAAATGAAAGGCATCAAAAAAAGGAAACAAACAAAGCAAAATAGAATTAAAAACTATATAAATATACATATATACAGATGCAATAATTTGATACTTCAAGAGTTAAAGTGTTTTAGATGTTGCTTCCTAAGAGGTAGTGAAAATAGTATGCCATCTTGGTAGACCAGCAGGAAACCATTTTGCCTCCAGAAACGGTGACAAGTGAATGGAGCTCTCCACTAGGAAACCAATTTTTTGCATCTTCCTCTTGGTCTTTTCTTCTTCTTGCTCCATGGTAGGACGTGGTCTTCAAACTAAAAACCATAACTCCTTGCTCTCCCTATGAAGAGTTCCTTTTGCTGACTTTGGAATACAGTAGTATGGTCCACCACCATAGCTTGTTGTTCTACTAGTCTAGTCTAGCACATGCTTTGATTGTCAGGATCAAATTCCTGTCAAACCATTAGCTCAGCATCTCCTTTGACGTGAAGGAGTTTGACCTCTTCACCCTAAGTAGTTTTCAATCCAAGCAAAAGAGATATGTATCTAGCTGTGAAAGAAATGCTACCATCAGATTTCAAGATCCAAGTATCATCAGAAGCTGATCTTCTATAAGATTTATCTTCATTAGAGATGGAAGATCCTTCTTGATTTTTGTTGCACCCTACTAATTCTTTTAATGCCTTATTTGGATCAAATCATGTATTGCCAGCTATAGGACTTTCATCAGCTGAGACATGAGCATCCTCTGTGGTCAAGAATTAATTATCCCTACCTAAAGGCTCAAATAGAATTTGAGCTGCAGGGGCTGACATTTGGGTAACCACAATTTTTGCCTCAGACAAGTCCACACTTGGTTCTCCACCAATGTTTAATTGCTCAGGATTGGCTTACAGGGATTCAAACTGTGTCATTTGAATTTTGGATTTCTTGACATGATCAATCATGTCAAATGACTAGAATGGACTTGGAAGAGAGGATGGGAGTTCATCCTTTTGGTTTCTGGGAGGGGGAGGATTGATCTATGAATTTGAAGTAGAAGGTGCAGAGATTTTTGATGTACTTACTTCTTTGGCAATCACTGGGTCCTTTGACTGGGAAGGAAGAGGGGTTCTCTATTCAGTAATTGAAATTGTTGGTTAGGGTCACTCCTCTATCTTCTCTTTGTCATCCTACTGGGTTGACTGATTCTCAGGCCTGGTGAATACTACGTATGCTCCTTAGACTCCTTCACTTTCACTTCTAGGTTCATCCTAAAAATTTAGGAAACTAATGTGGGAGTCACCATCTGATTCTTTTAGATCCTCCTTAAAGAGATCAGTGCCATTGTCTTGCTTGAACTCAGGTTGTAAATAGGAAACATGTTTTGTTTCTAGATATCTAACTACTGAGTTGGTTGGAGGTGTTTCAAAGGCAAGGTTCTTCTGTGGGAGAGGAAGATGATTTTGTTTCCCTTGACTTTTGATAGTGTTGCATTGATGTGGATGATTAGGGAATGTCCTCTTTGGTATATCTTTATATAGAGGAGCAAAAGACATACCTTGTGTCATTTTCCTTTTCAAGGCTAGCAATTCATTTGCCAGCTTTTGTACCATTGGGTTAGTGGTGACTGTGGTTGAGTATTCAGAAGATGATGAGGGTCTATTTCTATTTGGATCTCTTCTTATCTTCCCTATTAAGATGAGATCATCTTCTACCTCAGTGGCCAAAATTTGGGTTGCAACAAGATCTATATGACCAGCTCATCTTAGTAGAAAACTCACTTCATGTAGTTTTAAATTGATGAAGAAACATTTGAGGTTTTGAGGTGTCAGTTGGGCAACCATGGGAATCCTGTGCCTCAACTTGTTAAATCTAGAAATAAAATCCCTCATAGGCTCATGAGGATCTTTCTTCATTTGAGTGAGATAGGCCAGCAAGGCATGTGCATCTTCTATGTGTTTGAACCTTGCTTCAAACTTAGATTTGAATGTATCCCAGTCAGTCATTGATCTAGCTTGCATATGGTAGAACCAGTCTACAGCAGCACCTTTTAGTGTCTCCAAAAAAATCCTAACTATCACATCTTCAAATTACACCCCTATAACACCATAGGCTATGCTAAAGGCTACAATGTCTTCATCAAGGTGAAATATCCCATCACCAAAAAATTTGGGGAAATTCTTTCTTGAACCACATGGGAGTTCATGTAGAGGCGGAGTCAAGTTGAATGGGCCAAAAGAGTTACCCCAAGGGCCTCAAACTGCCATGATTTAATTAAGAAAAATAGAGATAACCAATCTGGATGGAGTGGCTAGATTATAGAATGAAAATGGAAAAGGATTGGCTCAGCTTTAGCTTGAGGCTTGAGGCTTCAAACTGTGCACTCTTTCTTAGTAGCTCTAGTTTTGTAGACCAGATAAAATAATGGAGGTGGAGGAAGATGGTAAGGCTATAATGAATAATGGGTAAAACATGAAACTCACCAGAGTCTATAATGGATAAGGCTTATAATGATAATGGGTTATATCTAGGTGATGTTTCAATCTAAAACTTGAGGTTCCAAATTGCACAAAATTATGTATATCCCTAGTGGAGTTACCAAAAACTATTGGTTGAATATTTTGTCAATCAGTATACTGATAAACAAAATAGGTCTGATCAACTAAAGTAAGAAGATTGGTCATCTAAATGTGTAGATTCACCACATCAAAAGGATACTAATCTCTCCTCTCATCAAGGGGAGGTTCCCTATATATATATATATATATATATATATATATATATATATATATATATAAACAAAAAATAGTACTCAAGGGTAGGATAAACCATCCATCTCTCTTTATTCAGAGATGATGCATATAAATCAAAGGAAAAAACTCAAGGGAAATGATAGAAAGCACTCCTCTTCTTTTAGAAGTACTATTCAGCAAAACACAAGAATACTCCTGATAGTAATTGCAAAATGTAAACAAGGATGTAGTAACCAGCAAATTGAGATGTAACACAAAGTCTCCACCTGAATTTCTCAAGAGTGAGATACGAAGGACAATGAGGGCACAAAGTCATCCCAAGGTCCTTTACAAAAAAATAAAAAGAAAACACACTAAAGGAAATTATGGGGGCACAAAGTCTCTCCATAGTTGACTTCAGGACACCTTCCTGACTATTTTCACTAATCCTGCTTGGATGAAAGGAACAAAAAATATATTAAGGAAAAAGACATAAGAATAGTTTCTCGACAACAAAGATATCACAGCACAAAGTCTGAAAAGTCACTTGCTTTCTTATTCTAATAACAAAATATGATCAACAATCTGAGCTCAAAGTCTCAGTAATTCCTTTCAATTTGGGTAGAGTTTTGTTTTTGATTGTTAGAGAGAGATCCATTTACAATAAAAGAGATTCCCTTATATAGCCTCTTCAAGAAGGACTCAAGAATAGTAACACATCATGTTGCATTGAAATTCGTTAAGAAGACAGGCTAAAATTTAGGGGCATCTACTCATTTGCTTTTCTCAAAGTAGAGAAAGAAGTTACGTTATTGAAAGTTTGCATCTTTCAATGTCCACCTAGTGGTCCGATCCTTCTTCATAATTCTTCTTTTTTTGGTTAAGTGAATCAGGTCCTTGATTTAATTTGATGCTCTACTCCTTAGTCGCTTCTTGCTGATCTTGGCCTCAAAGCCTTTGAATGCATTTGGATTCGTAGATTTAAAAATACAAGGATCAATAGTTATTTCATTGTCATAACTTTGACTTTTATGGGCATGTCACTTTCCTTAGAAATTCCTTTAGTTTTGTCATTTGAGTTTTCCCAAAGGGGACCTACCTTTCAGGTCTTAAGAAATGATCCACTTTGGGTTAGGAAGAGCCCCCCACAAGGGTATCTACCCTTCAGGTAGTCTTCAGATGTCCTTCGAGATTCTTTATTTGGAGTCCTTCGAAATAATTCCCATGGAAAAAAAGTCCATAGACATTTCCCACAAAAAAAATCCATAGATATTTTCCCACAGACAAAAAGTCCACGAGAATTGTTGCTTTGGCTTTGAGAAACTTCTTTGGGCTTTCTTCCTGCAGTCTTTCTGAATTCCTTCAGACTTTTTGTCTGAAGGAATTC
This sequence comes from Torreya grandis, assembly GCA_037957365.1. Lineage (NCBI taxonomy): Eukaryota > Viridiplantae > Streptophyta > Pinopsida > Cupressales > Taxaceae > Torreya > Torreya grandis. The sequence goes on from JARHVA010008123.1 coordinate 227,832, forward strand.
CTTTGAACAAAAAGTCTAAAGGAATTATGCCTTAGTCTTTTTCCCTAAGGAAATCCATTTGTCTTTTGACTGCCTTAAACAAAATTTCAAAAGAACTTACCTTTGTGGCTTCTTTGAAAATGACTCTTCCGAAGGGTGCTTTTGTCGACCAAGTGCCCTCTACAAGGGTACTTGTCCTTTGGGAGGCTCTCTTGAAATTTTGTATTGAACCGCTCCTTTGAACCAACCATTGAACCAAGATTTGAACCACTCTTTGAACCAAGCTTTAAACCAAGCCGATGATCCCTTTGATTGAACCAAGATTTAATCCAAGCCGATGAACCATTTGATGAAATGACTAAATGAACCAAAGCATTGAACCAACTATTGAACCAAGCTTTGGTTCAATGGTTCAATGGTTCATTACCTTTTATTTGGCTAAGTCCTTTTGATCCTCATTGAACCAAACATGTTGAACCTATTAAACCCATTGAACCTTCGAACCAAAGTGGTTCAATGGTTCAAGCCTTCTTCTCTTTGATAAGTGTTTTAAAGCCATTGAAACTTGAAGTGATTGAACTTTGAACCTTGATGAAGCACTTAACTCTTGCCGATGATGTTGAACCTTTGAACTTTTTCAACCCATTGAACCAAAATGGTTCAAGGTTCAATAGTTCAATGGTTCAATGGTTGGATCCTTGCTTAGATGCTTGCCGATGGATATTTTTGATTGAACCAAGGCACTGAACCAATCCCAAAAATGACTAAGTGTTGGAAATTGATTCTTTTGATTGAACATGCCTGTAGAAGCCTTTGAACCTATAGAAATGAACATGCCTACAAAGTCTGTAGATATCAACCTATGAAGCCCATTAAACTTGGCCTATAGAGTCCATAGATTTCTCTTTTCTTGTAGAGTTTGTAGATTTATTTTTCTACTGAGTCCATAGATTCAAGCTTGCAGAGTCCATGGATTTCTGAGAAGCTTGAAAAATGAGGAATTTGAATGCCCAAGACAAATTTCAAAAAGGGAAGAGACAATTTTGGTCTGTAGGACCAAAATAGTTCAAATGTTGTCCTAAAAATGAGTGATATTTTTGGGGAACAACATATATCACCTTGGGAAACCACCCAAGGTAAATTAGGACTTTTAGAATGATGGGTATAACTCTTAACATTAGAGATGTACTCCATGGATGAGGAGGTAGAGGAAGTTGGATGGTCAAGAGGTGGATCTTTTTCTGCTTGGTTCCTCTATTGTTGATGAGTTAAAACCATGCAAGTAGAAATAAATTAGAAGAGAAAAATAATCTCATAACTCAATCAAAGAAAAAAAAAAGATCAAGGAAATTTAATAGACATAATAGCATGTTAAATCATATGGTTATTTGTAGTCTTATTTTTGGCTTATGCCTTAAGTTTTAAGAATGTGTGACTCAACCTAGTTTATAAAATGGGTACTAGATAAAAAGTCTATGGTTATTTTAGGTTATTTAGGATTTAAAAATTATTTATGTTGGGAATCATTACATGGCTTGGTATTGGGGACAACCCCTCACTTCACAAACCATAATGATAAGGATATCAGGTGCTTATCTAGTATATACTAATTTCTAAATTTTATAGTCAACTAGAGAGCTGAGTTAGTTCTCCCCTTGGTGGTGAAATACAAGTACGATAGCCAAGAATGGTAAGGTGACCATTAGGTGATGAAATCCTAGTTGGGCCTTATATCAAATTATTGTGATGTTTGATTGGTATATGTGGCTTGGTCTTGTGTGTGTGACAAGAGTGAAATTGTGATTCAGTTACTTTGCTTTAATTTAAGCTATGTGAGTTATCATGCAAGAAAATAATGTATGTAGTCAATTTTAAGCCCAAAATAAATTATGATTTCATTTAATGATCATAGAATAGGGAGAAGAGCTCCTAGATTCAAACTAAAGAACCCAAGTTAAGACTCAGGGTCCCATCAAGCATGCCAAAATGTTTCAGTAGAATTTTCACTTATGTTCTTGAAAGAACAAAAGAAGAAACTTGAGAAAGGTATGGTATAATAACCTGGTATGATGTGTCCACATTGATCAAATGATTATAGAGAGATATTATTTTTCTAAGGAAGAATGACTTGTAAGTAAGAAAGCACTAAAAGAAAGGGTTGATTAGTTAGATAGTTGGGTGGATTGCCTAGTACAGACTAAATCTAAGAAGTAGGAGATTCCTAGGAGGTTGTCAATCCATGCTCTTAGATAATTAAGTCCATAAAATGAAAGAAAAATTACTTACATACATGATAAAACATACTAAAATTAATACAAAAAGTGTTTGATAAAGTAATTGACTAATTATAGAAATTAATAGATCAATACTAATGATAAAAGGATTGGGTATGGCAGAAAAAAAGGGAAAGGTTCTATGATAAGGTAGAGGGTCAGAAAATAAGATTTGGTTAAGGTTTGGTGGGTGAAAATATCTTTATATTTATTTTTATAGTAGTGATTATCATTAATTAGGTGTGACTATTGGTATTTAGGGTAACTGTCAGTGGTTGGGACAAACCATTAGTGGTCAGGGTGACCATCAACTATTGTTGTGGGTTCTGGGTTAGTTCAAGAAGTTATTTGTGTAAGGTTGTAGAGTGGTTTGAGAAGGTGGGTTTGGTTTAGAGGTTTGTTAAAGGGGAGAAATGAAGTAAAATAATTACTAAAAATGGAATATTTAGCTTTGTTGCTTGCCAATCTAAAGAATGGTCAAGGTATTTGGCTGATAAACTTGTTGATAGAGTTTGGATCAATTATGACAAAATAATGGTACTTAGTTATTGGTTTATGAGTAGCAGTGATTCAGATCTCTATCAAACTTGTTAGTTCACTGGTTTACTAGAAGAATGACCTATAAAAGAAACTATGATACAAGAATCTTTTGATAGTTGTAGATCAATTTCACCTCCTTCTCCTCTCTTCTTATAGTCAAAAGGGAGAGGTGGAAGTGTAGGTTCAAACAAGAGGTTCAGCTAGTTTTTCTAATTTTAAATTAGATATGTAGTGATTCACACATAGATATAGACAATCCAAATATAAAAAATAAAGTTTGAGTTTACATGAGTGTTTAATGTGCAGGTGGTGAGGATCTAACCATTGATGGTCTAGCCTAACCATTAATGGTTAGGGTGATCATCAGTGGCTAAGGGTTAAAGGGTTAAGTTGGTTTAAAAGTTGGGTTAGTTGATGGGTCATCATAACTTGAGTTTGTGGTTGAAAGGGTTATGAAAGGTCCTTAGGGGGTCTTAAGGTGGTTTAAGGGTGCTTCAACATCTAGATCCATGATGTGTAGTTTTTTAGTGTCTACATAGAAGGTTGCAAAGGTAATGGTTGTCATATTTGTGGAGTAGGTCTAGGTTGCTACAAAGGTTTGCTTTTTGAATGGGTTATTAATGAGGAGTAATTTGAATTTATGGTATTGGTTAAGAAGATGATTTTTTCACCATTTGGACATGTCATGACTTAGTTACTCCATTTTCAATAACATTCTTATTTCGATTAAATTTCTTGTCTTTTTTATAGTTACTAACTTTGGATGGTGTTAATGCTTGTGTTTGGACTTGTTTTTGGTTTTGGTTCCAATTTCCCCCATTTATTTGGTTATGGTTTACATTTTGATTATATGAGGTTAACTTAATAATACATTTGTTAATAAGGGATTTTTAGATCAATAAACCTTTGTCGATGATCGATTTAAAAGTGTGTGTACACTGAAACTCCAGATGATAGGATATCTCACTATGAAAATTCTTGGGAAACATAGTAGATAGTTATCTATCTCATAATTTATGGGTGAAATGGATTTCAAGTAATCTCCATCATTGTAGTTAATTTTTAAAAATTTCACCAACTTTTTACTTGGCATGAGTCAAATCTTCCAATGAAATATCATGTTTGAGATTGTAGGAGAAATGTTTCACAAAGTTATCTGAAAGGTCATCAAAATTAGACATTGAGTTCTTTGGTAATTTTAGGAATCATTCTAAGGCCTATCATGCTAGACTTTGATTAAAAAAAATTAGGAGGTATATGTCACTATAATCCATTGGTTAGAAGACAAAAAATAATTCTATTAAATGGGCCTTAGGGTCTCCTTTACCCTTGTATTTTTAAAACTTCAATGGTTTATGCCCTAAAAGAAATGGTATCTACAGATACTCCATGTTGAATGGGTAGTAACACATCATCCATATTAAAATTATTAGTCTATTTCCTAGCTTGAATGAAGGTAATTGCATCCTTCATTTAATTTAGTTCTTCTACCAAGAAACTACATCAGATATTGGCTTGAGGTCGAGGATGGGTGGTCAAAGGCATATTGCATTGACTACGATATAATGGAGGCATGGATTATTGTGGAATGTTATCTTGGTTGGGGAATTGACTAAGAATATGCATAAGAATATTAGGATGTGATTAAATGGCATGCATTATAGAATGATATTATAGTTTGGATCTAGTATATAGGACTAGCTTTGGGTAAATTAGGCTAGGATGGAAAGATATGGCATGGGGTGAAGTATTGTTCCTATTACAATTTAATAATTAATTACTACCAGCTAGTCAATCCTAACTGAATAAGGGGAACTTGTGAACCAAGGGCATCTCATTAGCTTTGTGCCACATTTGGAACAAAAGGTAATTAGTACCTAATTGATAGTTTTTAGATAATAGTACCTCTTTTTTACATGAACACCTATTAATGAGTAGATACTTGTAGAGTGTTTGGCATTTGTCATTAACCAATAGACACACATTAATGATTAGACAACATTTATGATTATAGAGGTATGTCTACAACTAAATAGGTGTACTTGTCATTACCTAATGAGGTGGAACTTTGGTTTCCCCTATTGAGGTGGAAAAATGTGGTGCCTCTACTACATTGGTATATTAGACTGTGCCTATTTTTATGGAATACTATATGTCTCCTATTATGGTGAGGTAACATTCATCATGTTATGTTGAGGTAAGGTACTAGTTATTACTTGAATACTTATCCTTATAGTTTCATGCTTGATGAAGAAGATGGTTGAGGATTAGAGGTATATTTTTGTGGTTGGGATGTAGAAGTACTTGCCCCCTGCTATTATGAACCACTTGTGGTTTAAACTAAAGGTACTTATTGTGGGCTAGTTATTTGTATATTTAAACCACGTTGGCATGGATTGGATGACACCTAAATGTTATCCACCATGGTTGGCACATTTTTATATGTATAAATAGTAGACACTTATTCAATAGATGGGGAATTGAACATGTCTCTAACCAAAGTGATTTGCATGAATGGTTTTATACCCAAATTATCTTGGCTTGTCAATTTGATCAATAGTCCTATTGAAAGAGATAACTTGATGAGAGGAGTGTTTGGCATGGTCATGTTATTAAAATTATGTGATTAGTTCAAATAGGTTTGATATTTTATCTGCATCTATGTGAAATGGTCTTCTATGATACCTTTTCCTATGACAATCATATTAGGGTTTTGGTATGACATTGACATGAGCACTTGAGGATTACTTGAAAAAACATGTTTGATGGTTTGGTTATAAGGTATAGTTAAAGGCACTGTAACTAGACTAGGAAACCTTTTTTGGGGAAAGTCAATAGGAAAGTTAGACCCTAAATCCATAGCTCTGACTAATAATTCATGCTTGTTTTCAAGAAAATAATGATCAAACAAATAAAGGTCATATGTCAATGTCATTGTAATATAATATGTTTATGGTTGATCTTGGTTCACAACCAAAGGTATGTTATATAGGTACTACACTATTTATTATTTTTCCTACTCTGAGTATGAAGGTGTGTTAACCAAGTATTGGGCAATGGGATCTTGGCTTTGTTCCCCAAATTGAGTGTTGTACGGAGGATAAGGATATGTCTCATAAATTACATCATCACCATAAGGGTCTTGAACAAAGTCATCTTGTGTGACCAAATTATCATATCATGTATTTTACATGGGTCTGATACAAGTATATCGAGACATATTTAAACTAATGATTAAAATTTAACTAAAAAGGCCTAGAGTTATACATACTCTAAAAAATAGTGTCCAAAGGATAAATGGTTTGAACTTGGTCTAACTTGGTCTAAAAATAGAGTTGTATCTTCAAAAGTTCTATATTAAAACTTGGTATAAAATAGTCTAACATCAAATGTATTACACAAAAAGGTCAATTGGATGAAAGGAAAATTAGAATGCCAAACTTAGGTTCAATGTGTTTCAAACAAGTTTAATCTAAATAAAACAAAACTTATTAGGTTTTTTTGAAAAGGCAGAAAGGCTAGACTTTGAATAAAATAAGGTAAGAGGTTTGATATAAAAAACTATTAGGAAATATTAGTATGAACTTTTTTTATAATATTAATTTTTGTATTATGTAAATAAAAATCTCTAAATATCTCGTAGAAGAGAGTCTTAAAAAGGAGTTGAGTGAATAAAGGGATGAGAGATATTAAGAGATAGATTTGAGAGCTCTAAGGATGTTGATTGATGTTGAATCCTTATATAAAATAAACCACTCTTCTATATATTTTAATCCTAGATGAATAATAAAATATCCAAATGAAATATATTTTATAGTCTTACATATTTTTTACAAATATTGGTTAATCATTTTATCTAGTATCATAGCCAATTATGGTATTGACCATGTGAACAATGAGAAAAAAAATTATTATTGGTGAGATTATTTATGGATATTTTAGCAATTATTTAAGTTGATTTTAATATGATTCTTGAATTTTATCAAGTGTGTATTTAGTCTTGTGGACTCTCAGCAAACCATATATTTAGTTTTGGTCTTCATCTATATGATAGGGTTTACATTAATTAAGTTTTACATTTGAATATTTCATATCAGTATCAACTCACCTTCATTGAACTATGCTCTACAAACTTATGCTCTAATATAATGAAATTTCCATGTGTAGTAGAGCTTTGTGAAAATACATATTAAGAAGCCATATATTATGTTAAACACACTATGTGAATTTCCATTGAGTGCCTTTTAAATATCTGTAGTCGATAGCTTATGTATTCATGAGTTTGGCATCTCCCATGAAACCATTGTGCCTCTCATCCATTCCAAAAATTATGGAGTTGATTTGTTGATATAAATTTCAATTTATATAGAGTGATGGTATTAGATAGATCTCATATCAATTCTATTTTTATCTTGCTCTTGCCAAATAACTCAAAGATAATTTTAGGTTGGTGTCAGTTTGGATCTAGAGATCCTAGTTGGACAGATGGATCCTATACTAAGGTTTTAACTATTGTCAACATAAGACAATAGTTACATAATCTCTTTTCCATAGTTTGTCTATAAGTCATGTCTTTGTAATTTTTATTGAAAAGTAATTAATTATTACTTTCTTGATAAATAGGCTTACTTTTAATATCTTAAGTATACAAATATTCTATCTTGGTCATATGTTAGCATTGAGATGATCCATGTCATTTTATCATTATTTAGTTATATGTCCAAATAAGTGTTGGTTTTGGGTATTTAAGCTATGGTCAAATTTTAGATAGTCTTAGTTTCATATTGTCGAGTCAATAATATTATTAGTTTTGTATTGAGTCTTTATTGGCTCAAGATCATAAGTTTGTATTTTATATAGTAAAAAAAATATGTAAACACGTCAAATTATTTTTAAGTCTATTTTCTATTTGTGTCAAGTCAAGAATTAGAGTCAGAGTCAAAATTGTTTTTAGTCAAATTTTTTCCATTGTTACCTCAAATGTAACAAGATACATTTTTGATTTTATGCAAAGTTTGAATTATGGGAGGATTTATCCTTAGAAAATTCATTCATATGATCTTAATAAACACATTCATTAAGTAATCAATGACCTAATAGAGGCTGGAGGAAAAAGGAGGATGGGGGATAATTATACCTCTCATTATACACTTATGATGGGGTTCCTTTATATAATAATGAGATTTACATTATATTTTGATTTTTTTTTCTATAGTGTGAAATAAGAATAGAAGTGTATCCATGTTCATGTAATTTCCAAATGTAATCCCCTAAAAGTAAGATAGTACAGGAGATCTATACCATCAATACTAAATCAGAAGATGTTCTTGATAAAAGTAGTTGGTAGGTATGTTTCCACCACTTCTTGATTGGTTTGGTTGATGTTCCTAGATTTAGTAGATATAGTTACCTTTAAATCGTTGGTATGTTCCCAAGTGGTTTATACATGTTCCCGCCTTGGATTATGTTCTAATTATTGGTTCATAGTGTTCCCATTTCTTGGTTGATTAGTTCTCACAATCAAAGTGCAATGAAGTATCACAAGGAAAGTCAAGACATGTGTATACTTCTTAGATAAAGGATGGTGTTTATCCCCATGTTAATACTAAGGGGATTAATATTAGGAAATATTAGTATGAATTTTTTTATAATATATTAATATTTATATTGTGTAAATAAAACTATCAATATATCGTGTACAAGAGAGTCTTAAGGAGGAGTTGAGGGAATAAAGTGATGAGAGATATTAAGAGATAATTTTGAGAGATATGAGGATGTTGATCAGTGTTGACTCCTTGTACAAAGGAGACCACTCTCCTATATATTTCACTCCTAGATGATGAATAAAATATCTCAATGAAGTATATGTTATAGTCTAATTTATTTTCTTCAAATATGGGTTAATTATTTTATCTGGTATCAGAGCCATTTATGGTCTTGACCATGTGAACAATGAGAAAAAATTATTATTGGTGAGATTATGTGTGGATATTTTATCAATTATTTAAGTTTATTTTAATATGATTCTTTCATTTTAGAAAGTGTGTATTTAGGCTTGTGGACTCTAAGCAAGCCATATATATGGTTTTGGTGTTCATCTCTATGATAAGGTTTGTATTAATCAAGTTTTTTATTTGAAGATTTAATTTTTGCATCAGCAGACCTTCATCAAAATATGTTCCACTGACTTATGCTCTAATAGAATGACATTTTCATGTGCAACAGAGCTTTGTGCAAATATATATTAAGAAGCTATATACTATATTCAACATATGATGTAGGTTTCCATTGAGTGTCTTTAAAATATCTTTATTTGACATCTTATGTATCATGGGTTTGGAATTTCCCATGAAAATATTTTACCTCTCACCCATTCCAAAAATCATGCAATTGATTCATTGATATCATGTTCAATTAATATAGAGTGATGGTATTAGGCAAATTTAATATCAATTCTATTTTTACCTTACTCTTGCCAAAGAACACAAAGATAATTTTAGGTTTGTGTCATTTTGGATCTCAATATCTGAGTTGGATGGATGAATCCTATACCATGGTTTTAGTTTTATTAGACATAATACAATAGTTACATCATCTCTTTTTCATAGTTTGCATGTAAGTCATAGTATTTGTAATTTTTCTTAGAAAGTAATTAATTATTAATTTTTTGTTAAAGAGGATTAATTTTAATATTTTAAGTATACATCTATTCTCTCTTGGTCATATGTTAGCATTGAGATGGTCATATGTTAGCATTGAGATGGTTAATGCCATTTTATCATTTTTTGGTTATATGTCCAACCAAGTGTTGGTTTTGGGTATTTAAGCTAGGGTAAAATTTTGAATAGTCTTAGTCTCATATTATCAATTCAATAATATTATTAGTTTTATATTTCATATTTATTATCTAAATATAATAAGTTTTTATTTTATATAGTCAAAAAAATGTAAGTGTCAAAGTATTTTTTAAGTTTGTGTCATGCCAAGAATTAGAGTCAGAGTCAAAAATGTTTTTAGTTGAATTTTGTCATTATTACCTGGAATGTAACTAGATGCATTTTAGATTTTATACAGTGTCTAAATCATGGGGGGATTTATCCTTGGAAAAATTCATTCATATAATCTTCATTAACACATTATTTGAGTAAGCAATGACCAACTCGAGGCTAGAGGAAAAAGGAGGATGGAGAACAATTGTACCTCTCATTATCCACTAACAACGGGGTACCATTTTGTAGTAGTGGCACTTTACTTTTTATTTTCAAATTATTTTATATAGTGTGAAATGAGAATAGAAGTTCATTCATGTTCATGTAATTTCCTAATGGAATCCCCTAAAAGTAAGATAGTACAGGAGATCCAGACCATTAGTACCAAAGTAGGACATGTTCTTGATAAAAATAGTTGGTAGGTGTGTTCCAACTACTTTTTGATTATTCTGGTTGATGTTCCCAAATTTGGTTGATATAGTTCCCTTTACATGGTTGGTATATTCCACAGTGGTTGATACATGCTCCCACATTGGAGGAGGTTCCCATGATTGGTTGATAGTATTCCCATTTCTTGGTTGATTAGTTCTCACAATCAAAGTGTAAGGAAGTAACACAAGGAAAATTAAGACATGTGTATTCTATTTAGACAGAGGATGATGTTTCTCCCCACATTTAAATAAGGGGGGAGTGTTAATAAATATTAGTATGAACTTTGTTTATAATATTAATATTTGTATTATGTAAATAAAACTCTCAAGATATCTCATAGAAGAGGGTCTTAAGGAGTTAAGGGAATAAAGGGATGATAGATATTAGGAGATATATTTTATAGATATGAGGATGTTGATCAATGTTGTATCCTTGTATAAAGCTCATATATGATGAATAAAATATCTGAATGAAATATATGTTATAGTCTAATTTCTTTTTTTATAAATATGGGTTAGTCATTATACAAACATGAAACACTTGACATAAAATTGGAATTTGAATTTAAACATTAACTTGGTCAATTGTTATAAGGCATGAAATAATAGGTGAGTTTAAGGCAGACTACTTCCCCAGACATAGGCCCAAAAAAAGTTTTCAAATTGAACAAAAAATTAGGCTAAGTTATACAACCCAAAAGAGAAAGATTGATGTCTAATATAAAATTACATGAGGCATAGGTATAAATCAATCAATATTTTGATTTTAACTTGTCAATACTTATTTTGAACCCAGAACCCAACTTAGAAGACTAGGCTTATTTAAATAAATAATAAGCTAGACAGGAACAAACGATATAACTGTACTAGGTAAAGATCTGCAAGGCACATGTGGTTTTGGTTTGGAAATTATAATTTTGGACATAAGGAAACAAGTTTGTGAAATTATTTAAGTAGCATAATGATTTTATCATGCTCTAAAATTGTTAAAAAAAAAAAAATCAAGACTCCAAGGCACAATACTTGAAATAAATTGGGCAGCGCAATGTCACTCTTTTCAATCAAGTAACACATATGAATAAGTTTATCAAAAGACTAAGTCAAATGCTTGGTGTCAAATGGACAAAATAATTCCTCTTCAAATAAAAGAGTGATGTATAAACAAGACTCAATTTTCCAGGTAAGGCAAACAAATAGTTTAGACAAAAACCATGTAAGAAAGGATAAAATGACATAAACACCTAAATGTAATGTTCTAAATCCTAAAACTAACAAGGTTGCATAGTATTGTCAAATTATATCAATATAATCACTCCTGAGAGGATTTTAATTTTTAATCCAAAAATTAAAAGTGTAAGAAGAGCAAGGTTCTTAGGCCCCCTCTTCTCTGAAGACTTTGTACTGTGACATGGAACTTGAGGATACTCACCCTACATCAATAAGATGTATGTGGTAAGTGGGGTTGTTTTAAACTATCAAATTTTTATCATTTATATATGGTCTCAAGTGTGTCAAGCATTAGATATTCAATCAAGTCATTTGGATCCATGTCAACTAGCTTGTTGTGAAAAGGTCTTGCCCTTTTCACAACCACTACATCTATCGCTTGCTTAGTGTAGAGTGATGTTCGAGTTACCCCTAAATTTTGAGGCTAAGTACCACTAATAGAACTTGTTTTAACCACTAAAAATAATAATCCCAATGCATCACCTTAAATTTATATACCCAACCATTTTTTGTGGTTGAATCTATGTTAGGAGATGAATTTTTAGGTTAACACTTCCCTAGAGAACATGTGAGGAGGAGATGAACTCTTACTCACAAGACAAAATGCATAAAAAATGAAGACAAGTGAAAATACTTTATGGTCATTTTTGGGTAACCCAAACCATACATATTTTGGGAGGCTATTACTAACTTTCTTTTCATGCCTTTTTACTAAAGTGACAAAGGTAAAGAATGATCACTTTTGATCACTCGAGTTCCTTAAAAGGGATGGGGGAGAGTGTATACACATAATATATTCAAAATTTTATCAATTACTGATGCTCTTTATCTTATAGGAAAATATCAAGTCTAAATATATTTGAGTGCACACCCTAAGAGGTGCACTAGGAAAGGGGTGGATAGACCATTGGTGCTTTGTAGGATTTTTATCCCTTTTTTCACTTGTTATTTGCATACTTGTCTCTTAAAAACCATTCCCCTAAGCTTTGCCTCCTATTTTGCACACTCCTCTAGTCATTTACCACATTAATTATCCATTTCCATAACCTAAACCCTTTTTCAACAATTGACATGACTATGTCAGTGACATCAACCCTATATTATTATTTACAAATGTTATTAGGAACTAGGTTGATCATAGCTGACATAGTTCATAACCTAGTATGTTTTTTGTCAATTTCAATCCTAGGTTGACTCAATTGACCTTGTTTAATTTTTTTTAGAAGGGTTTCATTTTATATTCACTTATATAAACACATTCATTCCATAATTTATGAATAAGAGAAGAATAATTAAGATATATTGTGCATCTACTTATCCACCATTCTACTCAAGGAAGAAGCTAAGATTTCATACTTTTTTTGGAGATACAGATCTTATCTTATGGATGTCTTTTAAATTCATTTATAGGGTTTGTATCTTAGAGTATATTTATCCTTGTCATCTTTACATAACATAATAACCTCTTGAGAAGAACCTTGGCTAAGGGAGAGATTGAGGATCGATGGGTTCGTCTTCAAAGGTAAGTATTCCTAACTTTGTTCCTACTTTGTAAGAGTAGATAGATATGAATTTGTACTTATCTTCCATGAATTAGGATTATATATATATATATATATATATATATATATATATATATATATATATATATTGACATGATTATATGTCTTCTATGCATGTTTACTTGTATTGTTTATTACCCCCACTTTGTTCCACTAGTTTTGGTGAGCACTAGATTAGATTTTTTTTACTTGTTATTAGTTTAGTGAATATTAAAACATAGGACCTAGTTAGGGTTATTATGTAGTTTTTTCTATTGGAGGATTTGGAACCCTACCTAGTGATATTATTATGGTAAGAGATCCCTTAGCAAGATCTAGAAAATCCATATTGGTCATGATCCGGATTATCTAATATATCCCCAATTAGAAGTGTAAGTAGGATCTATCTTATTCGATCTAGGATTGATTTGTAAATATGTTGTATTTCCCATTACATATATTTTGGTGAACCTGACAAGAATATAACCCTTGTATATTTTATTTCATGCTTTTAATTTCTATCATTTTATTATTTTTCTATATTTGTGATACTAGGTAGACCAAGATGGTATAGTTCTAATTTTTGTGCACAAGTTTAACATAGAGTCACAACAAAATGATTCAATTATTTCTATGTAGGTATTCATCAAATAAAAGTTACTAGATCGATCAGGTTAACATAGTACTCTTATTTAGTTACAAATAGTAGACTAAGTCAAACAAGTTAACCTAATCTCTCACTCAACTTTCAAAACATTAAAATATATCAAACATGTCAACTTAGTCTCTCAATTATCATCTAGAATAGCAAACTAAGTCATCCAGGTTGAATTAGTCATACATTCAACATCCAGATGACAAAATAAGTTGACCAAGTCAACTTAGCCTTCTTTATAGGCCTCAATAAATAGGATTTCACAAAACTAGGTTAACCCAGTCGACTTAGTTGGAAGAACTTGCAAGCAAACTTCAAGGCACTTTAATATAAAATTTGCAATCCTCAACATCTTCCAACCCACCAAATTTCCTTTCTTTCTCTCTCTTTCAATTTAATACTTCATTGTAGTTCTATTTTGTGTAATTTTGTAGTCTTTAAAACTATAATTCTAAAACAAACTAAGTTCACTTGGTCAATTTAGTTCAGTATCCTTTCTTTTATCTAAAATACTAAGTCAACCTAGTCAACTTTATTCTTAAAAAATCTTATTTCTATAAAATATTAATGACCCAATAAACTCTATTATATACTATTTGCATATAGTGTCATCTAAATTAACTTTGTACCATTTTCAATTTAGGAGTTAACAACTATATGTTTGTAATTAATTCACACTTTCATTTTTAATTGTTTGTATGCTTATATTAGATCACATAGTATAATTAGGTGGTTTTTCAAAATACCATTTAGTTTCACTATTTTTCTCTTTTTGTACACACTACCAAACCACATAAATTTCAAAATGCATTTAACATTTATCTTCCTAAGGTGTACCTACATGGATTTCATCACTAAGGGGGAATCTGATTTGGTTTTTTGGCCAAGCATAATCACATGATTAATGGTATATATTGGCAAAGCACCTAACACCCTTATCATTATATAGTTATGAAGTGAGGGGGTAAGCCCCAATACCAAGCGATTACCATTATCAATATAGATCCATTTCAACATAAACATTTTGAAACCATCTATAGATTTCTTTTTAGTTCCCTATTTTTCAACCAACTTCCCTATCAAACTTACAATAACACTTTTTAATAATCTAACAACACTCAAGATGACCATTTAGTTAGAATTTACTTTTTAGTTGACTGGTCTCTCTCTATTCATTGTATGTTATATTTTAAAAACTTGCATTTACTAGTGTTGGTGTAAGGTTTTGTGTTGTATACCCTAACTGGATCATTCACACTGATCCAATTGTTTCTATGTTTCCTTCATTTTTTGCTTCAAACTAAATTTGAAAATAATTTCCTTATTTTTATCACACTATCATTCTATTTGACACAGTCTTTTTCCCTATCTATAGTACTAAGTTGACTGAGTTGACCTAGTATTATTATTTACCAATTAGTTTAAAGTACTCAATCAACATGGTCAACCCTATATCCTTATCAAGCTTATTTTTCATACCCCATTTATAGTACTCAATCAACCTATTCAACTTTATACTAGATTATAAAACATAGTCAACTTGGTTGACTATGTATCATTCCTATCTCTTTGCTTTTGCATCAGCTTTACCTTCCCTAATATCTCTCCCTCATCATTAAATTCTTATTTGAAGATAACACTAATTTAAAATTAATATATACAATGAATTTTTCAATTCCAATAAGTTTTCCCATAAGTGTCTTGTCATTTCTACCCTATATGAAAGTAATGTGCATGTAGCCACTCACACTACAAACTATCAGACCCCTCCTCATTCCTCTTCACCTCACAATACTCTCTTATCATTTTAAGATCAACTTGAATTATATTATACCCTTGAAATTCTCTTCTTCACCAATGAGTTTCCTTAACATTAAGGAAAAGATCCTTCTACTACTTAACATCTCATGATAAGTGGTCAAGTCGAGGAGCCCCATTCACCTTCTCCCACATTTTCAAATGAATTTGGGGACACTAGCTTCTTTTCCTCTCAACATTTTCCCTCTATTTTAACCCCTTCTCATACCATGACATCTTCCTCTTTGATTTCTTACACCTCCATGCCTAGTATCTCTATTAACATGGCAAGCTCTACATCTAGTGGGCCTCTTCCTAAACCCACTCTTCTCAATTCTTTGACTAGTGTATCTTTTTCTACCCACAGTAATCATGCCTCTAGTGCCACTTATTCTCATACCTCTACTAATATTTATTTTTCCACATAATCAAATCATGCTACTAATGCCTCACTTAACAATAATTATTCTCAAGCTACTACTAACACCCATAGTTGACCCAAGCCACTATTACCAATTCCACTACTTCACATAATGTCAATAATACCACTCAAACCCATCAACTTCTATTAAAAAATATTTATATAATGAATTATTTCTAAGCTAAAAATGTAAATCAAATGATGCAAATGTAAAATCATCTTATCTATCTTAAAACCCACCCTCAATAGATGTCATGGGGCACACATATCCAAAATGTTCCCCCATCTCCTCTTCGAGATTATCATGGTAATCTTAGCCCTCAACCTCCCTTTGATAAAAAAAAAATGAAACACATTTAAAATGAGCCTCTTACATATCAATTTTATAACATTGATATAGGAGGTATCACCCCTACCATTTCTTATAATGGATCAATCGATCCTACTCTTCACTTAAAAACATTTGGAAATCTATATAAAAACTGGGTCAAGTTAAACACTTTTGTTGTAACTAAGCTACTAGTAAAAAATATCATAGGTGATGCTTTAGATTTATACAACTAGATCAAAACTCATTTTATTACTAGTTTATAAGACTTAGTCAATGCTCTAGTCCAAGAGTTCTAAATTAATGATCTCCCTAAAAATATCTTGGCCCATTTTATCAACTATAAGTATCTTGAGACTGAAACTACATAAGCTTTCATCACATGATGAAAGACCTTATTTAAAAAATGTGAACATGATATGGTAGAATACAACTTATTTCATCTATGTACCAATGCTATTTTTCCCAAGTTATAATATTAGGTCTAGACTCTCTCTCCATGTACTTTATAAGAGGGCATTGACTAAGCCAACCATCAATATTTCTTCATTAATCAATTCAAGCCATACCAAAATTCTATGGGTACACACATTTTAATCAATAATAATAATCATCATGATACTAATGATGTTATCATTAAATCTTATGATACCATTCATACTATCCAAGATGTTATTCCTAACTAAACTCTAGAAGAAGTTCCCCTCCTAACCACAACACAAACCCTCATTTATCTTCAACTAATAACATCAATTTTCATTAACCTTTATCCTTAGTGGAATTTTTTAAAATGTCTATAGAGGCCTCTTATATGATAAATTTATCCTACTAATCCCATGAAATCTTGGTATGATACCAATAAATTATGTTGGCCTCATGCTAGTTAGGGTCATTCTCATGAGACTTGTAGATAACTTCATAATTTGGATATGGATTTCCTTCTCAGTCCCAATTTTGACCATGATTTTATCATTCATAAATGTCAACAATCCTATGACATGTCCTTAAAATCCCATGAAACACAAACTAAATCTTAATCTTTGAACTAGGTTAATACTCATTTGGCCATTTATAAATATCCTCTTCCAAATCACCAATACAACCAAGACAATACTACACCTTCTACCAATAATGTTGATAGTCTTCTTAACCCAACCCCTTAAGAGAATGTGCTCAATATGACTAATATTCAAAGGGTCATTTGCTTTTATGGATCTTCATCCCATCTACACTCCTCAATTTCCTCACATATTTCATGTTATCTAAGATTTTTATCCAACTCACTTAATAGAATTGGGGTAATAAGGCCTTATATCTTTTGATGAACCAATTCTAACACTTCCCTTGGATAACATTTCTCATACCATTTCTACCATTACTCTAACCTATTTAACCATCACTAATGATACTCAAACTTATATCAACACTTCTAATATATCTCAAACCAAACTTGCATCAACTGCCCCATCTTCTCAAGATAATCAACAAACTTGTCCTCTAATTAAAAATTCTACCTCTTATCAACATAAATTCACATGCACTTCATCTCCTCCTTTCATGGACCTCCTTCAACACTATGCACCTATTTCCAATAGTCCCCTTATGGGTTATGATGAGTGGGATCCTATTACAAAGCTTACTAATCTCCCTTCTCAAATCCCATTTCTCAAAATTATGTGAACCTCTCCACATCATCATAATCATCTTATGTATATTTTCTTGAAAATGAACATCCCTTATTTTCCCCTAACAAGATGTGAAGCCACCTTATGTAGATTAGAAGATAGAATTTTATAATAGTGTGAAGAGATGTCCATACACATTGATGAAATAATGGATAATTCTATTTTCCTCAAATTCCCCATTTCTTTTATGATCCCTGATGAGATTCTTATTCATGTGTATGATCTTCCTCTTTTTATTAATGTCTAAATTGGTGATATCCAAGTCAAGCATGTATTTATTGATGAGGGTTCTAAAACTTGTGTTGCCTCTCTCAATTTTATCAAATCCCTTGGATATTATGGATGTAATATTAAGTCCACATGCAATTCGTGTCAAGGCTATGACTAAAGGCAAAAGCCTCCCTTAATCTATGTGTGTATCCTTATCACCATTCACGTAAAGGTGATGATATTCAAATTTCCTCTATCCTATAACATTTTTCTTGGTAGGCTATGGACTCATTACATGAGATAAATTACCACTTTTGCTTGCCAATGTGTCAAATTTCCTCATAATGGAGCCATATTTAAGATTTAAGGTGACACTAATCCTTGAAATTTTGAATAATTCAAA
Organism: Torreya grandis; assembly: GCA_037957365.1. NCBI lineage: Eukaryota > Viridiplantae > Streptophyta > Pinopsida > Cupressales > Taxaceae > Torreya > Torreya grandis. The sequence goes on from JARHVA010008123.1 coordinate 246,311, forward strand.
GACCATGGAATATTAAATATTCTCACCCTTGAACCTTTTTCAATCAATCAATTTCATGAATCTCAACAGTTTAACTTCCCTATCAATTCCACTTGAGGTTGCAATGGTCACCCCAAACTCATTGAGAATATACCCCCTAACCTCCTAGATTTTATTGATTATTAGCCTGATGAGATCAATATAAAGATTAAAACCTTATATATCTCACTCATCTCAATTCTTAGTTTCCCCCTTCTTTTCAACCTAGTTCCCATTCATGACCTAGTGATGATATACCTATTGTGTTAACTAAGACTCACTATTCCATTCATCACACCACATCAGATGACCAGGTCATCCCTACCTACACCATTGATCATCATACACTTGATTATGATGATGGTTATATCTTATATGATCCATTCTTAAGAGGTCTTGTTTAGGCCTGAGATGCTAAAATTATTCGTTAACATTCCTCTTTGCTTCAGTCTTTCAATTTTCTTTCAAGCATTTTATCTTTATTTTGTTTAATTTTAGCATTTTTATTCTTGATCATAAGTTAAATATAGTTTACACACATTAAATTTTTGAATAAACTCATAGGAGTATGCTTATGGATTGTGTTATGACTGGTCCTTATTGCTTTGATAGATACCAAGACCCCTCTAGCCAATTTATCCTTGAGATGCTTGTGACTATCCTTCATCCTTCTGTGTATCCTGCCCCTCCCTCAATAGAGCCCAATTTGGATTTTATTCCCACTTCATATATTATTGAGTCTCTTCCTATTTTTTATCCTATTATTCTTTTAGTCAAGCCATGCCCTATCTCTCAACCAACCCCCACCTTATTTTGGTGATGATTTTCTCCTTTTACAACAACTCTCTCCTTTGCCCACCAACTAGGTTGATCAACCATATTGTGACACTCATAAATATTGTGGTAATTAGACTAAATACTATTCATTATACCAATATTCCTCATCTTCCATTTCTATTCCTCCTATAAATACACCTATCAAGTCTACTTATAGGTGTATCTACTACTTCCATGACACAAATAATAATTCATCTATTCATTGTCATAAGTTAAAAATATATATTTATGTATTTCATCCCACCACTCCTCAACCCATAGATAAGGCTATACCTCTACAAAAATTATTACTTGAATATCTTACCAAATATGGAGAGGTACATTGTCTTTGTCACCAATGTGATACTCATCATATTGATCATTTTCACATCCTTAAATAAAATCTCAAGGATAACCTCATAACCATTCATGCACCTAATACCCTTCTTCTCACAAGTCACCCTCATAAGAAGGCCCCCTTTTCTTCCCTAGTGGTTCCACAACTTGTGATCCCTTCTCTACCTACCATTTTTCCACTCATGATTCCCTCACCCATGGATCCTTCTTCACCTATGTCTTATTCTCCAATAGTGACCACTTCACCTCCCATAGAGACCACTTCCATTCCTTCTCCTAAGAATCCCCTACACGATATCCATAAACATCATGATCCTTTGGGAATTCCTACATTTTCTATCAAATAAATTCAATGTGAATTATTTTCTCAACATTCCTTAAATATTGATGAAATTTTGGTTGTAGTTCATGTTGACTAAATTTGACTTGTACATCAAATTGGGACCCCTATAGGTAAAAATTTGAGTTTTAAGTGTTTTATGGGGTTTAATATTTGGTTATAATGTATATCATAGGTCATTTAATGTTATTAAATGCTATATTAGCCTTGGTCATTAATTTTATTGGCCAACATGTCCTTTTGGGTCATTTTAGGGGTCAAAATTGAGCATTTAATGACTTGTATGGATTTTTTGGGAAGTATAAATGTTAAAAAAGATAATTTCACATCCAATGTTTCCCAATAGGTCTTAATAAATCGACATAACTAAAATGTGGTAAGTTATTCAGAAGAAAGGATAGTTTTCTTGAGCAAAAAAGAGAGATTGGCACTTATATGGCCCATAGGGAAGTGTTCCATGTGGGAAAAGATCATGGAAGGCCTATTCACATTATTGAAACTAATATAAACATTTTATTTGCTTTGGAAGAGCCATTTTTATCCCAAAACTATTATGCTCCTTTTTCACCCTTCTTGGCAAGCAAAAGTAGTCTTTAAGTTTGTACTTGGTATGGATAGCAGAGGAGGTTTTAGATATAATGCCTTAGGGAGGTTAATTTAAACTTAGGTAAATTAATTTAAATATAAATATTTTGAATAATGGTGCCTTGTGCTTCATGAACCATCCTCATGAAGTTGACGATACATTTTTGCTTATTATTTCATGCACCCTATAATTTTTGCCTTGGTTTGAGTAATTCTATATGAACCAATTTCTTAGTTTGATTTTATATTATGGTTACCTCCTTAAATTATTCCCATTATTTATTTCAAATTTCATGAAGTTTTAATATGCTAATCATGTTAGGTTGTAGGGGGGAGTGAATTTCTATGTAATAGGTAGTATTTTCACCATTTGATATATTTTCTTATTTTGATTTTGGTCTTGGAGGGTGAATATGTTTTGGTTTAAATGTGCTCATGTTCTCTTAGTCATTTTTACCTCTCAATATCCTTTCTTAAGGTATCTCTCCATAGAATCACAGTCATATACAAGAAAATATAGTCAGGCAACCATTAATATGCATATACAAGTGTCATAAAAGAGGAAAATCATGTTAAAATGGAGGTTTTTAAGTTGGTTCAAATAATATAATAATTAGGATCAACCATTTTGGTAATTATAAATATTTTTGGCTTATTCATGAATCTTTTCCCCATGCATATTACTTCAGTTCTACCCACTGCCTATATATAACTCCATCGGCACTTATAGGAGAGAAATACACTAAGATTGAGCCTTGAACCTTGTTTAAAATATTTCATGATCAATTATTTTGTGTTCTTAAAGTTTTAAAAGTCTACTTGTGACCCTTGGACTTCTCTCTTCTTTTATGTCTCTCAAGTTCTATAAGAACTATCCATTTTAGCCATTGTAACTTAAGCTCCAACTGAGTATGACAAAGCCCTGCTCAATTGCATACCATTTGATCAGTAAGAGTACTAATTTTTATCTCTTTATGACTATTTATAAGTTTTTTTTACTTGGATTATAAATATTTCTTAATGAATACTATGGATTTCTTATCATGTTGTCTCATTCTTTCACCCTGTTTTTAGTTAGAAAGCTTCTTTTTGCAGGACATGTGAAGTGTTATAGGAAATGTCAAGGATTTAGTGAGTTATTATTTTCATTAGTGCCATTCAATTCCTCTTTTATAAATTTATTTTCAAATTCATCCATAATTTCACAATGTAACATTGATGTAAGAAGATGTATATTGGAGAAGTGTATGTTCAATTTGTCCCTTGATTTCATGTGTAACATGCAGTTGGTTGGAAGTCATCATCTTATTTGGTGTATCACCCCCTTAGGATAGTTTAATTTTAGTTATATCTCTCCCTCTACCCTCTAAATTTTAGGTGTATTTGTGATCCAAAGTGGTACATCAAGGGAGCTATCCCTATCTAGATATTCACCTCATTGTTAGGCTACCCACAAACCTAGAGGTGTTTCTATTGTGCCACTTGGATGAGGAGAGCCTATACATCTCCTCAAAGGGTGAAATTCTAAGTGAAAATATTTCACATTCAAATTCATATTTTAGACACCTAAAATTGGTCACAACTAGATTTCAACCAGAATTTAGACTGATTCCTAACAACCATTGTAAATTAAGCCTAAAAACCACTGAACATCCCAAATTTACTTAAACATCAATAATCAAAGCTTTGAATCATGTTGGGACATCCCTAATTGGGGTATCATATCATATGAAATAATAACCTCTCACTTATTCCTCCCTAATCATATTGTGGCATCATAACAGCCAATTTGGCCTATGGATCTATTAAGGCACATGACCAAATATCAAATCTTGAAAGAGCTAAATAGATAATCAAAATTAATTAACAATATAAACCAGATTAAAACTCTTAGTTTAATTATCCATGTACAAGTAATTAATAACTAAAAAAATTAAATTAAAAAATGCAAATATCCTAGCCTTTCATTATGACCTTTGTGAGTTGTCAAGATCTTTGTAAATATCCTAAAATATCTCATTTTAGAGATCCATGCCTATTCATTGAAAATCATTATTAATTAGTAACTATTAACTCTATTGGGGTTATATTTGAATCACTTACATTATTTTTGAACTCATTCCATGTTTAAGCTCCACCTTAACTCACCTTCGGTTGGGTTTAGTTTCAAAGCTTATAAATACAATGCCTTGCCTATTGAAATTTAAGCTATTTTAGTGAAAAGTTATTATGCACAAATGACTTAAAATATTTGATAAGATTAAAATTATAATGGCCATTTTTTTATGAGTAATTTTATTATGCCAAAGTATTTTATCAAAATACATCAATCCAATCACAAGCCAGTAGTGCCAAGGAGAGAAGGAGCCAACAAGCTTTATTTTCCAAAGACTCTTTGATGCACAAGCCAAGTAAGCCATTCAACAATGCATTTGGAGATCCCAAGGAAGGTAAAGGATTCATTTTATTTTGCATTTTATTTTTACTTTCATCTATTTTTTGTTACTAAGCTCATCCCTAAGATCTAGGCTTGGAGTGTAAGTTTTAGTGTGTTTATTGAAGTTTTTTTTACTTGAGCTAACATGTTACTAACCTCCATTCTTGGATTCCTATGCTCACACATAGAGACTTACCAGATGATATGGATAATGTGTGTGGAAAAATATATGAGTAATTATAAACATAATCATGGTGTTCTTACATTTATCTCTTCATTTTGATTGGACATGTGCTCCAACTTTACATTTATCTATTTTATATCATTTGACATTATGTCAAATTTGTATCTATATTACATTGTGAATTTTTTTATTACATGTTGTTTATGATGTCATTTATTATGTTATCTTATAGATTCTTTTTCATAATGACATACTTGTTCTTATTGAGTTCATTTTATATGGTTTCCTTATTTTTTTCATGATTATTTTTTATCTTATCTCTGTAAACACAAATAATTATTATTGTGACTTGGTTATATAAACCTTGATCCCTTTAGTCATTCCTCATTTACCACATGATCAGTTATGAAATAATTCATCTCATTAAAATCTCATTTTACCAATTCAGTTTGGATCTCCTCTTATTCCCCTCCATTTCCTTTCACAAACTAAGCATATGGTTAAGCCCTAAGTGTTCTAGTCAATCATATCTTTGGATACTTAACTTCCTTTAGCTTAAGCCTAAAGCTCATTTGTGTGTATCACTTTATCTCTCATGATTGGTAATTCCAAACATATATGGAGGAGCAATTTTATTATCCATAAAACATTTGAAAGCTAAACCATTTAACAAAAGGCAATGATCTAAAAGTCAACATTCAAAAAAATTTAAAATCAAATAACACTAAAAGACATTATTCTAAGTACATATCCTTTCTCTAATAAAATATAAACCTCCATAGTTGGCCTCATGATAGAGCTAAGGTCCATTGGGGTTTAGTAAGATAGTAGATTATAAAAGGAAAATTAAAAAAATCTTTTAATGATGCCTACTTTCTCACACAAGTACCCAATCTTTGTAGTAGACCGATGACTCTATAAGGTATCCTAAAGAATAGGGAACTCTTCATAGGAATTTAAGTCCATTTTATTTTACTTTTACAAACTATCAACATGAGTTAATATTAGTACCACACTTATTTACCTACACTTCTTTATGTCTATAGTGAACAAGTATTCTTTTTATATTGATAATCACTAGTCACTTAGTGTCTTCTCATGTCCTTAGTGTGCCTCATGTCTCCTAAGGTCTTCTCATAATATGCCTATGTTATGATTCTTACATTCCATTTTTCATTCCCTAAAAACCTAATATTTCCCCTTGAGAAACATTGTTTTCTTCACTAATCACTCCCCCCAGGGATTCTATTTGTGAGTTGTAGTGTAAGACCATGGATAAGACCTAGCCTTCCTCACAATTTACCAAATTTTCAAATTACCATTCCAAACATCCCATTTTACCATATTTTCAAATTGTTTACAACTCATTGGTATTCCCTTTGTGAGTTACAATTTAAGACCATGGATAGGACCTGGTCTTCCACAAAAATATTTCCAATATCCAAGTCACAACAAAATTACATGTGTCAAATATGAGATAACATGTGATTGATTATGAATTACACATAATTAAAATGATTCCAGTATTTATTTATTATGTTTTATGCTTAACTCATTATTCTTTCACTTTTATCTTTTTATTTTCCGATTGCATGTAAGAATCCAACCATTTTTCTTAAAGTTTTTCATACTTCCCAACTTGAATTAGTGTGATTAATTTAAGACCAATATCCCAATTTTGTTTCTCTTTTACACTTCCCAACGTGATTTAGTATGACTAATTAAATTAATTGATTTGTTTTTATACCATTAGCCTTTCATGTGCTTTCCATTTTATTACATTATTTCATACTTCCCAATGTGATTTAGTGTGATTTTTACTTGTTTTAATTTGGTGTCAATCTTTTTCATGGTTTAAAAACATTTTCCCTACTTTTCTACCACTCTTTTTTTAATTATTATACTTAGTCATATTTTTTTATTACACATTTCCCAACGTGAAAAAATGTGTAGTGCATTTTTTTATTAATTATACTTTTCCAAGTCTTTTTCACTTGTTTCATTTTAACCATGCATATGTAATATGTAATGCAAGAAAATAAAACACCCCACATATATTTCCTATAACATATCCAAAAAAATCAAAATACATGTGATAAAAAGAAATATATCCATGCATACACAAACACAACCATAATATAACTCATGAAACCAACATCCAACTATCACAAAAGAAAATCTCTATATATCATGTGTTTTATACAAATAGTACAAAATACAATAGTACAATGCTCTAGCTCTATGTCTAGGCTCCATCATATCTATTTCATGTCCTTGACACATTACCCATAGATTCCTCAAACTATCCCCTCTACATAGTGTGATAATATAAGGTTGTCCAATATCTCAACCGTGTTACCTATTCCTATAGGCTGGCCATCTAGGCCTATACCTATCATAATTGGATAGTGGTAGCCATGTGTGTGTGTCTCTCCTAAGCCAAATACTACAAATATTATGACTCTCCTAATCCAACCCCTATTATTCTTTGAAATCCCTCTTTTCATACCTATAACTACCTCATGGCCTTTCCCACCAGTATAAATCAACTTTCCTAAGTTGGGGCAGATGGTACCACAAGATAATCCAATGTGGTGGGGTCATATGGCACCATCACCTCACCCAAAATATCATGGTATACCCCCCAAAATAGATATCCCCATCTAATCTCCTCAAGCATAGGATCTACAAAATTCAAACCATATAAATATTAGATCACATATATATCTCAAAATCTATCTATTTACCATAATACACAACTACTATTCTATCATAGAAATTAAAAATTACAACATTTATTATATATCCTAATGTTACCAACCATTTTCTCCTCATTTACTCATCTACCGAGCATGATCTCTCCATTGACTCATCCTCTAAGAACCTAATGTGTGGGATACCTCCCAATTAGTTCAAAACCTAGAGTCACCACCCATGCATGTCTCATGCCTATTCTTAGTGGTGCCTCTATAAACTAGATCTACCATGGGTTAGTTGATGGGTCATCTAGGATAACTAACCTCTATAAATGATCCCATAATTGGCATCTCCATTAGTGGTGTAATTGAGGTGGTCATTTTTCCTACTATGTACCAGTTGTGATATATAATACAACCTTGCTTCAATATCCATACCCTCTCCTCCTTTGACTACCAGCTATCATGATAGACTAATCCATCATCTCAAATTATATAATTTGATCTTTATTCTCTTGATTGGTGTTCTTCTTCCTCCTCTCCCCCTCATCTCTCTCACATGTCATGCCCAAAATGTTGGCACTACTATAGGATCCACTAAGTGTACGAGTCTAAACTAACCTATCAAACATGCCACTAGTTGTGGCTCAACATACCAAGTGTAGTAACCTATGACCCATACTAAATCTATCCCTAGTGTCATAGTCACCTAGCTTATCTAATCATCATAATATGTGCATAGGATGCCACACAATCTCTCTTCATGTGACTATCTATAACATTGGCACATGGGGCATAGCCTATGCTACTTGGTCCTATCTCCATCTCACAACTTGAGGTATCCTATCATTGACCACATGGGGTAACCTAGATGGATAATACATCAAAAATCTCTCATATATCTAGGCACTTATAAATACCATCAGTCCCATGGTCTTTTTCCCTATCGATAACATCCCATACATATCATGCATGAGTTGAACCTAGATGATAGACCCCAAGTCATATAGTACCCCCTAATCCAAAATGGAGTAACATAAAGATATCCCATATAGTGGTACCTTGCCATTTAACTTATGACACAACAATTGTGCTATCAAAATTCCTATCATGACCTTTTGAATATATATAATCTATGTAATATACACATAAAACATGCTCACCCTAAATCCTGAGTAGATTCTATCTAATCATGTCACCCATTAGGGTAATGTTTATCTTTCCTCCAAATCATTTGGTATCCCTATGATCATCGCTATCCCCCTATATTAAGTCCAAGAAATTCATGGCTGTCCTCTAATGTGATACCTACCTCTATGGTATACCCATCCACCACACATATAAAAATGTTGGTCAATTTTTCCCATGCTCTAAGAAACATGACAATAAGATACATACTTAGTGGGATGTACCTCATCTCCATGATGCCTCCCAATCCTAATGCAACCAATCTAGCCCTATCCACATCTATCAAGAACTCTCATAAATAAAGTAACCATGAAGTATCAACTAATCACCAAAATATCTAGTGCTTCTACAAAATATCAAAAAACAAAATATTTATTAATATTTCCATGTCACTCATAATCAAAACACATTCTTATAAATTTCACAAAAAATAAACTAATTTGCTTTAATTTAATTCATTTTATACCAAATTACCATATTCTAAACTACATCATCCTTTTTAGTACTAAGTTGGACACCTTGTGGCTTAATAGTACTATATTGGGCCCATTTTTCCCTTGTAGTACTATATCAACCACTTTATAAATATTTAAGTTGGCCATATAGTACTATGTTAGCCACCCTTAGATTTATAATACTAATTCATCCTTATTTCTACCCTATAGTACTATATTGGCCACTTCACAAACAACTAAGTTAGTCACATAATACTATGTCACCCCCCTTTCTAAACAAATTAAGTTGACCACTCACTACTGAGGTAACCCACTAATTTTTTATCTTCTACAAACTAAGTCAACCCTATCAACCTTGTTCATTAACTATCATGAATTTTTTAATAATTACCATAAATGTTTTGGGCATTTATTGCCCTAACTCTTTCCTACCCAATACCCCATTTGACCCCTAGTGTCCTTAAAAATTTCCTAGGGTTCATTCTGGTATCTATATTTTGCCTAATTTTCAAATTTAGATAAAACACTTAATTTCAAATAAAAACATTCCAAAATTTGAAATTTTTAGTGACTTACCTATGTTTTACTCGACGTGGCCTCTATGTGTCCTCTCGCACTCAATTGTCATCTCCTCACCATCCTGAATCTCTAGGCTCTCACTAGGTCTCTCAGAGATCTCTTTTTATCAAAATAGTAAATAATAGTAAATTATTTTTAATTCACCCTATTTATATTTATTATTCAAAACTATTTACCCTTTAAAAAGTTTCCATCAAATTTATTGTTTTGATCATATCTTTATTTATACTAACTCTTTTTCTAATTTGTAAAAATTTTTAGAATCCTAACATCATAGAAAATATTTATAAATATTATATGCCTATGTTTCAAAAATTTAGATATTTTTCTCTTTTTTGTTAATCTCTATAGGCTCACCTAATGTTCCTCACATTGGAAACCTTCACATTTCTCACATATCCTTATTTATATACAACACTAAAGTAAGTAAAGGTATGTGTTTTTAAATTATATCCTTTCATTTATCTTATTTACTTCTTACTACACTTTATTTAGCTTTATAATTATGTGTTCGTATGTTATTTTCTTGAAGCACCATCCCATATTGTACCAACATGACATGTGATGAGCTTCGAGTGGCTCATATGTATACACATAATATTTTTATCAATTATTTATGATATTTATCTTGAATGAACCCATCAATTCTCAATCTCTTTGAGTACACACCCTAAGGGGTGTAGTGAGAAAGGAGTGGGCAGACCATTAGTACTTCACAAGATTATTGTCCCTTTTTCCACTTGATATATACACACTTATCTCCTAAAAACCATTCCCATAAACTTACTAGTAATTAGGTTGGCCATAGCTAACATAGTTCATAACCTAGTATGTTTTTTGTAAATTTTAATACTAGGTTGATAGGGATGGCCTTGTCAACCAAAACTTTTGAAAATGTTTAGGGTTATATCCACCTATATAAACACATTCATTTCCATCATTTATCTGAAGATAATAAGTAAGATATATTGTGCATCTGCTTATCCCTCATTCTACTTGAGGAGAAAACTTAGGGTTTCTTACTTTCTTTGGAGATATGGATATTGTCTTATGGAGAAATCATTTGTATGAATTGATAGGTTGTTTATCCTAGAGATAATTTATCCTTATCATCCTTACATACCATAAAAACCTCTTGTGAATCACCTTGTCCAAGGGAGAGATTGAGGCTTGGTGGGTTTGTCTTCAAAGGTAAGTATTCATAACTTTGTTCCTCCTTTATAAGAGTATATAATAATTCATTTTCACTTCTCTTCCATGAATTAATATTGTGTATACATTTACATGAGTAGATGTCTTTTATGTATGTTTAATTTTATTATTTATTACCCCAACTTTGTGCCATAAGCTTTGGTGAGCACTAGATTAGATTTTTTCTATACTTGTTACTAGTTTAGTGAATAGGAAAACATAGGACCTAGTTAGGGTTACTATGTAATTTTTATTAACTATAGGCATTATAACCCTCTCTAGTGATATTATTATGGTAAGATATCCCTTGGATAGGTCTAGAAGTTCCATATTGGTCATGACCCTGATTATCTAATGTATCCCCAATCAGAAGTGTAAGTAGGATCTATCTTCTCCAAGATAGTATTGATTTGTAGATATGTTGAATTTCCCATTACATATAAAGAGCATACATGCATCACTCATTATAATAAAACAAACAACTTTAAAAAAATAAGGATAAAATCAAAAAAACTCTTATGATTTATCTAACTAATGTGAAAGTTCATTTTATGGCATCAAAATGAAATGTGTTGTGAAATTTGAGCCCCTTGGCATTTCTTTATTGAAAACTTGAAAAAGTGAAAATAACTTAGGCAAAATAATTTTTAAAACACCAATTTGAAATGTGAAATTCACAAGTTTAGAGTATTTTAAATGTCTCTTTAGGGACTTTGGGCCCTACAAAACACATTAAGGAGTCCTTATGTGTTAGGTTGTGGAGCTAACAGCTTCACTAATGCAAACAGGAGAGGAGGTTCCTGAAGGTTGCTGAGTTGTAGAGAAGCTAGGGTCAGTCTAATCAGCCGACGTCGGCAGGATAGCAGAGAGAAGCAATTGACGTCAGTCATATATCGGCCGACGTCGGTCACCTCCAGGCAGACAGGGACCGACGTTGGTCACCTGTGTGGTTCGACTGTGAGCTAATTATGGGCAGTTAGCTAACGAACCAAGTGTTTGCATGATGAGTGCTAATTTTAGACTCATAGCTACAGATCTAATTATTGTAATTAGATGTCTAATTATTTTTTGGATGAGATCTATATAATAGACTCATGGTTGTATTGGAAAAGTTGTTCTAGTTTGAGTTGAGCAAAGTTTGTTCCTTCTGTGTGTGAAGTGAGTAAGGGTGTTCCTCCTAGTTCCCTATCAGTGCCAAGCTTGGTACTGGTTGGAGAATCATAAGGACTTGGTGAGGCAAGGACAAGGGTTCTTCAGGGTGTAGAGTGATCTACATGGTAAGTAAGATCATTGATCTGTAGGTGTATGTGTGTGCAAGGTCAAGGTTCACAGGTGTGCAGAACCGTTGTTTGATTTGCAGGTGTGCAAGATCATATAGACAGCAACACAACAGGGAGCAGTATCAGGCAGGATCTACTTGGAGTACAGGTGTGTACTCGGATAGAGCAAGAGAGGAAGGCAAGGGAGTTCCTTCTATAAGTATGGTATGTTGAATTGTAGGTTGTTGCAGATTCATGGGAGATCTACTTGAAGTACCTTGAGTACTTGTTGAGTACGTGGAGTACTTGTGGAGTGCGTGGAGCACTTGTGGTGTGCATGGAGCACGGGAGGTGAACACCAACTCTGTATTTGAGTTGGGTGTTGGGACCTGAGAGGGAGAGCTTTGGGGAGAAGATTTACTGTTCACTTGAGGTGTGGGAAACCTCTATAAGGTGGTGGAGAAGAAGTGGGATCTTCTGTAAAGTGTTAATACAAGTTATGTATTGTCTCTCATATGTTGTGTTATTCTGAATTCTAGTTACTTGGTGAATCTGGTTATTTCCGCATATTATAGTTGCTTGGTATTTGGTAATCAATTGTATGCTTCCGGTGTTGTCGCATCCTGACAAGTGGTATCAGAGCTAAGGTTGCAGGAAGCAGTGGTTGTGTTTGGTTACAGGGCACTCTCAGGGGTTTCTGATTGAGTGGGAGTAGAGCAACGGTAGATCAAAGTAAGCTAATGATGGAGGAGTTGAAAAGCACAGATGGTTACTTAAGGTCCCATGGAAAGAAAGAGCAGGTAAAAGAACATTGTTGGTTGGTAGCAGATCAGCATGAAGAAACTGAAGATACAGATGTTGTAGGTGTTATTGCACAGGATGTGTTTGTAGGTTTCTTGGATAAAGTTGAATCTTGGATAAAAGATTCGGTTGCCTCTTTCCATGCAGCCCTAGGTAGAGGAGCTGGTGAGCCTTGCCAAAGAATTGGCAAAGGGGAAGTGAAGCTAAAATTGCAGGCAGCCAACACACAGGTGTTGATGAAGGTCATGCAGGTCCCAGGTCTGGAGATATGGCTAATTTCTTCAAAAAGATTGGGTGATGAGAGATGCACAAGAACTCTCACAGTGGTAGCACTTGAATTAGCTAGTGGTAAGAAAATAGGTATACTTTATCTACTTGTTTATATTACTGATTCTTCTTCTATTACAGAGACGTGGCTTCGTAGGCTTGGTCACATGAGCAAGAAGGAGATGCATGTTCTTAAGTGGAAGACGGATATATTCGACAGGCTTAAGAACTGGAAAGCCTTGGTGTTCTTAGAGGAGATGGCGGACAGAGTTCAATGGATGAGGCTGGATACATCTGAGCAGGGCAGTTTGGACATGGGATTTGATTTAAAGGAGCTCACGGGTAAAAAGTCATCACTCACAGGCGAACACAGATACCGATGTCGGTCAGGAGGAATCGGCGTCGAAAAGATAGGTGCCGATGTCGGTCATGTGCAGATCGAAGCCGACAGTGTTGGGCATAGTAAGACCGACGTCAGTCAAGGGGACCGACGTCGACAGTAGGTAAGACCGATGTCGGTCAAGAGGACCAACGTCGGCAGTAGGGACACCAGCGGTTGCAGGTTGGTAGTCAGGTACAGGCGCATGGGAACCGACATGGATCGGATGCAGACTGTGGAGTGACCGAGGTCGGTCACTGTAACGAATTTTGGGTGGACAGCATGTTGTCAAGGAGTCTCAAACACCCATATGGAGGACTGAAGGTGTAAGTAGGCCCTCAAATTCATGTTCCTCTTCTTCATACTTGTTACTGATTATAGAGCAGGAAGGATCCATGAAACAGGTGGGAGCATGGCAGGTATATGATACAAAACCAGACGGGAGTTTTGGTAGGATTGCCAACTGGATGAAAGCACAGAGATGAATGGATGCCTTAGTAGAAGAATAGAGAGAACGGATATGTGAGATGGAAGACCAGGCATATGGTCTTGAGGAAGTTGTAGGATAGTGGTACAGGGTTTGACAGGTGGAGGACGAAGCATGGCTTCAGTCAGTGTCAAGTAACTACTGTGGTTTGCCTTACCAGGTGGATGATGAGTCATGACATCATTCTATTGCTGTATGTGCTAGCTAGCAGGGGTGTACATATAGGGTTTTGCTGAGCTAAGGGTAAGATTAGTTTAGTGTCATGTCATGAGGAGTTTGGAGCAGTGAAATTCTTTGACATGGGAGGCATGGAGATCACAGGTTGATTTTGTCTCGAGTGGGAGCTGATGTGAATCAGGTGTTGGTGAGGTTTGGGATGTAGAGCCGGAGCACACTAAGGGCTGGACAGGTACAGTGTCCAAAATCACATGAGATTTGGTATAGACCTGAGTATTCCCATGCAGTGGGAGCTGTCAGAGAGTTAGGAGCCAATTCAGGGAAGTGGATTCTCAGGTATTTGAGAGGGACCGGCAGCAGGGATTCATGCTATGTAGGGTCAGGACTTCACTACATGGATTTGTAGGTTCAGATGTGGCAGGGTACTCAGATGACAGGAGGTACATCACAGGTTGTGTGGTGTGTTGTCTTCAGGTGGGAGCTTGAAGAGGGATACAAACCAGGAAATAGATTAGACAGGGTACAGGTATAGGTACAGTGCAGCTGTTTATCTCCAAGTGGGAGATTGTTAGGTTGTGGAGCTAAAAGCTTCACTGATGCAAATAGGAGAGGAGGTTGCTGAAGGTTGCTGAGTTGTAGAGAAGCTGGGGTCGGTCTGATCAGCCGATGTTGGTAGGATAGCAGAGAGAAGCAACCAACGTCAGTCATATATCGGCCGACGTCGGTCACCTCCAAGCAGACAGGGACCGACATCGGTCGCCTATGTGGTTCGACTGCGAGCTAATTACGGGCAGTTAGCTAATGAACCAAGTGTTTGCATGATGAGTGCTAATCTTAGACTCATAGCTGTGGATCTAATTATTGTAATTAGATGTCTAATTATTGTTTGGATGAGATCTATATAATAGACTCATGGTTGTATTGGAAAAGTTGTTCTAGTTTGAGTTAAGCAAAGTTTGCTCCTTCTGTGTGTGAAGTGAGTAAGGGTGTTCCTCCTAGTTCCCTATCAGTGCCAAGCTTGGTACTGGTTGGAGAATCATAAGGACTTGGTGAGGCAAGGACAAGGGTTCTTCAGGGTGTAGAGTGATCTACATGGTAAGTAAGATCGTTGATCTGCAGGTGTATGTGTGTGCAAGGTCAAGGTTCACAGGTGTGCAGAACTGTTGTTTGATTTGCAGGTGTGCAAGATCATATAGACAACAACACAACAGGGAGTAGTATCAGGTAGGATCTACTTGGAGTACAGGTGTGTACTCAGATAGAGCAAGAGAGGAAGGCAAGGGAGTTCCTTCCATAAGTATGGTATGTTGAATTGTAGGTTGTTGCAGATTCATGGGAGATCTACTTGAATTACCATGAGTACTTGTTGAGTACGTGGAGTACTTGTGGAGTGCGTGGAGCACTTGTGGTGTGCGTGGAGCACGGGAGGTGAACACCAACTCTGTATTTGAGTTGGGTGTTGGGACCTGAGAGGGAGAGCTTTGGGGAGAAGATTTACTGTTCACTTGAGGTGTGGGAAACCTCTATAAGGTGGTGGAGAAGAAGTGGGATCTTCTTTATTGTAATCTTTTCTGTAAAGTGTTAATACAAGTTATGTATTGTCTCTCATATGCTGTGTTATTCTGAATTCTAGTTACTTGGTGAATCTGGTTATTTCTGCATATTATAGTTGCTTGGTATTTGGTAATCAATTGTATGCTTTCGGTGTTTCGCACCCTGACATTATGCTTATAATAACACTGTGGGTGAACAAATGACTTCCTAAATATTGATCTCAAGTTTTTAGTTTTTTACATATAGTGAAAAAACACAAAAACACAGACCAATATCACAATGTTATATACAAAATTGTGACTATCATCACAATACCACAACTTGTATGAAAATAGAGAATTTTATTCAATATCACTACTCTAAATGAAAAACCATAGAAATAGAGGCAATATCACTACTATGAGAGTCATGACATTGCAACATAACTTAAAATATTTGGCCTAATTACAAGTAATTTAATGTAATATCATGAAACTTTAGGTAGTATTACTAAACATATTATGATATCATGAATTTTGAAGTCATGATATTATAATATCACTTATTTTATGGCCAATACCATGACTATCAGATTCATAATATTTTAATATCATTTATTACCCTACAAGAACAAAAGGTTAGTAGAAACCTTAACAATTAGACACAAAAATGCTATAATTATGACAAAACCATGACTATGTGAGTAGTGATATTTCAATAATATCATGATTCTAGTGAGGAAAACCATGACTACATAGAGTAGCTTTGTGACTTCCATAAAAACATCCTTTGGCCTTCATTTTTCACCTATTTTGATTAGAAAGCTTAACTTTTTACATGGAAATCATTATGAAAATGCTCTAAAAGGCCTTAAAATCAACTTTGTGGGATATAGGTCCTACTGATCATGGAAACATTGTGAACAAGGAATTTTTAATAGAGTGGAGGTTAGTCTTATGTTAGTCTCATAGAACAAATGAAATAAACACACCAAAATCATAAGACCTCTAGGCTAGACACTAAGTAGAGCTTAGGTAACAACACTAAATGAAAGCACAACAAAAACATAAATGAAAGAAATCTTTTACCTTCCTTGGAACTCCAATAGGTTTCATTCAATGGATTTCTCAACTTGTAAATCAAGTAGTCTTTGATAATGAATCTTGATTGGATCCTTCTCTCCTTGGCACCTTGGATTTGATGTTGCTTGGCTTAAGATTTGAGCATGGTAGCACTACTTACAAGGTATTTGGGCATTATAAAACTATATCAAAGATATTGTTGAAGATATGTGTGCATAAAAACTTTGTACCAAAATAGCTTAGAATTCAATAGGCAAGGCCTTGTATTTATAACCTTAGGAATTAACTCTTACCCTAGGTGAGTTAAGGTTTAGTTTATGTTTGGAATGGGTTTGAACTAAACCTAGATGAGTTTAAACTAAATCTAGTTGAGATAAAATTTGTCATGTAATTATGATTTTCAATTACTAGGCATGGATCTCAAATTATATATTTTAGGATATTTTCAAAGAGCTTGACAACTCATAAAGGTAATGATGTAAGGCTTGGATACTTTTTAATTTTGGACGTTCCTTTTTTAGATATTAATTAATTGAAAATGGATAATTCAACTGGGTATTTAATTTTATTTATCTTTTTAATTTATTTTGATTAACATTTTAGCTCTTTCAATATTTGATATTTGTTCAAGTGCCTAACTTAATAGGTCTATAGGCTAAATTGATAGATGTGATGTTGCAAAGTGATTAGGGATGAATCTATAAGAGGTTATTGTTGGATATGGGATATTATCCCAAATAGGGATGTCTCAACATGATTATGAGCATTGATGAATGATGTGAAAGGAAATTTGGGACATTTAGTGTTTCCTAAGCTTAATTTATAATGGTTGGTAGGAATTAGTTTGAATTCTAGTCAAAAGCTAGTTGTACCTAGTTTTAGGTGTCTACAACTAGGGTTGATGTCACTTGGGATGAAATTTCACTTGAGATCTTTAGTAATTAATAAGCATGACATTACTTCATAGTTTGATCATATAGTTAGAATATGAAACTTTAAATCTAATTTATTCACCATTTATGTCTAATGACTAGAGACTTATTTTACTTTGCTTAATTCAAAATGGGAAACTTAATTTTGTGGGTATGCCAAATATACCTTGCATACATTTGGGATAATTCCACATGGTCATCCTAGGATAATTTCATTATGTCTCTAGTTTTATGGAAATCCAACTATGTTGAACGGCATGCTCTCAAAATTTAGGTGTTAGAACTTTTGTTAGAACACATGTTAGCCAATCTCATGATAAACAAAAGTTGTAAAGAGAAAATATCAAAATGAATAAATCTCATGATGTATAAAGTACCAAATCCAAAATTTGTGAAGATGAAAATGTGCTAAGGTAATGGTTACAGGGGAAAAGGATGCAAAAACCTAGATTAAGTGAGCTTAAAAGTCATGAATTTGTATAATTTATAGCAAATAACAACCATGATGAACAAAAGTTTAGAAGACAAAAGTTGTGAAGAGAAAAATTTTCAAGAGGTAAAGTTCATGACTATGTACAACCTATGAAGTGAAAAATACATGAAGTGATAAACTTAGGACTTTTAGTTTGTAGTTCTCACAAAATTTCATAAAACTTGCATACATAAAAAACTCTCAAAATCCATCAATAGGTTAGTCCAAATAAAATCCATAGAGAAAACTTGGGTGTCAAGGGAGAAATCCAAGGGCATTAATATATAATAATCATACTTAACAAGAGTCATGAAGATGAGGGATTATAAATTTAAATATTTTAATCCTTCTAATTAAATGCATAAATGTCAATGAAAATGATTTGTTTAAACTAGAATAAGGTTCTTAATCTGTAATGGGTCCATATTTAATAAAATATTGAGATTGGAGTATGTTGAGTAAAACACTATATAATTTGAATCATGTAATCTATGTAATAATCTCATAGAATCTAAAAAATATAACTCATAATCTTATAAATTCATGATATATGCCTTGCATATGTCCCCAATCTATGTCAAACCTATCATAATTTTAATAAAACCTATAATATGCATTAAAATAAATTTTTTTTTAAAGTAATATGTGGCTAAAATATAGATTTTTAATGAATATGAAGGCTTGATTTTAGAGACAATCCATTGTATATGCCCCATTTTGAGATGAGTAATGTAACCTATGAATTACTCGTCACCAATTAAATGAATTAAATGCATCATATTATATATAAACAATGTGTATCATGTAGTAATAAGTGGGTAATATGTCATCATATTAATAATAGATCATTGAAATATGTATGAAGCATGTATCCTAATGTATAAAATTTTCATGTTAAGAATATGTGTGTGTGTATGTATCAATGAGTGATGCAGGAGAATCAAGAAACACATTGTTAATCTAGTCATGAGTGAGTACTTAGCTGATGTGTAAGTTTCATTTGTCTTATATGATTCCCATAAAGGCATTTGAGTCATTAAATTAGTATTTTAGTGTGTTTTGATAGCACTTTAGCATTTTCATGCCAAAATGGGCATTTCAATATTTGAAATTGTGTCAGTGTGTTTAAGAGTCTTTTGAGAAATTGTCAAGAGTGTCATGATTATAAAATGTTAGTATACTATCCCTAAATGAGTCTAGAAGTTATTATACATACATGTCATGAGGACAATGAAAAATACTAAGAGTATGAATGTAATCACTATGTCAAAGTAGTTGTCATAAAAGTCAGTTATCAAGAAGGTGGTTTTGTATATGTGTATGAAGAGTGTACCATGTTTTGAGTAGGTAAAAGGGTGGTAGACATGTAGAAGGTCAGTTAAAATTTGGTAGGGAATTAGTTAAAGAGGTAAAGCTATGACAAAGAGAGATAAATGAGTGAAAATGGAGAGTTTTATACTCTATCAATGGTGATAGTATTGGTAATCTAAAAAGAAGGAAATAATGAAAGATAGTATATTTGACACATATTTATGTGCCTTTATATTGTTACTATTTTATGACTAAAATTTGATGTGTTGATATCCTTAAATATCTTATAAGTATAATTTTTTTATGAAAATTGCATGGATTAGTGTTTTGCAAGACTATGATAAGAACCCTATGTGTGTTCATTAAAGCCTACAAAGTAATGAAGAAAGAATCTTCCAAGGTAATGTGTTTTGCATACAAATTTGGATTCAAGAAAATTATCATTAGGGTAATAGTGTGAGTTATCCTTATTAAATATAAAACCTTATTTTTTTCCAATAAGGACATGAATCTATGTCAATAGTTGGTGTTTACTTTATTCACAAATGATGGTGAAAAAACCTATATGAGACCTCAATAACATATGTTAAGTGTGATGGAGGTTGGAGTGGAGAGAATATGGTATTGAAAGACAATATCATAGATGAAAATCTTGTTGGAATAATCCTAAACCTTCATTAAAATTAAATGTGATTGAATACCTTATTTTAACTTGCACACAGGGAGACTATGTTACATAACATTGTAAACTTCAAGGTTAGAGTGTGGCTAGGAATTAACCAAGAAAATTTAAATCTTGGAAAAGTTGTAAACATGTTAGGCATACCTTATTCTAGTATCTTGGAGGTTTTAAATTAAGTATAGATTGATATAATCAAATTAGAAGCCTCTTAGGCTTGTTACAGGCTATTGAAACCCTAGTTTAGGGTCAAAAAATTAAAAGTGGGATATCATGAGTTTGCGCTGGTTAAATTGAATGAAACTTGATAGTTTATTCTATTTTATCATGGATCATATTATTATGAAGTTTTTATATCGGTACGATATCTGTAAGAATGACTATAGGTGATTATGTGCTAAAGAGGAGTGAGGAGACATAATTACGTCTAAGCAAGAGCTAGAAAAGGTATCTAGGAGGTGAGATATGAAATGAAAATTTATGTGGAGATATAAAAGGATAGAGGGTGTTATTAAATTAATTTAGTTTCTCGATAATCAATTGTACTTGTTTGTATAGGTATAAAAATCCCCAAAAAAGGATATAAATATATTGTGAAAGTGAGAAAAGTTGTATAAGGGGAATTAAGGAAAAGATGAGTATTGGAATTTAACACCAAATAGTTAGATACATAAAAGGGATCATATATAATTAATGAGTATGTATTCAAGAAGCAAGGAGGATTTATTAAGGTGTTTTGGATTTTAAAGCTTATAGCCTAGTAAAGGCTTGTGAGTGAGGTTACATGAAAGGGGATAGAGAATGAATAGAATGAAGATATGAATGGTAGATTGAGATTTGTATGGAAGTTATAAAGGTATAGAGGGGTAATTCTATAAGCCTATTCAATAAGATCATTACATGAGAATGATTTGAAATCAAGTGTGAGAGTTGACAAAGGAGGGAAGACTAAGGACTTATGATGCAAGAATGGATCATTACAGGTATCAGAGTTATGGAAAGAGTAGAGAATGAAAAGGTATCTAAATTATTTGGTATTAGGGCAAAAAATATCATGGGATAAGGAGAAGAGTAGTCATCAATCATAACCAGGTACATGTTTGTTTTGTCTTTCATTTTGAGTTTTTAATATGTTCATGACATAGTATTGAGGTGTGAGTGAAATTTAATATTGTGGCAAGTAGCCTTGAAGCCAATGAGGCTTGATAGAGAGAAAGATATTTGAAAGATAAAGAGTAATCTCAAATAGAGCTTGAAGAGAGAGAAAGGAGTCCTAAGAAAAGGATAAGAAATTGATATAAACCCATGTAAGGTCATAGAGAAAGAGAGACCCAAGTGACATCATGAGAAGGCAAGTAGAGGAGGCTTGTCAAAGAGGTATAGATATAAGTGAGATAAAAATAGCAAACAAGGCATGAGTGAGAAGAGATACCATAAAGAAAGGATTGTGAAAGAAGACACCAAGATAAGAGAGATGGAAAAAGAGATGATAGAGGTAAGGAAACAATTGGATGAGTTGATGCTCATCATATAGTAGATTAAGGAAAGTGAAAACCCATATTGTGGATGGGTCATGAGGAATAAAACATTCAAGTGGAAAATAAGGCTAAAAATGAAGAAAAGGAAGATGAATGCAGTGAGAGAGGAAAGACAACAGAAGAGGTTGTTATACAAGAAACTTAAGAGAGAGATGCAAAGTCTTTGGGTGAGTGAGAAAAGGATAAAGTTGAATAGTACCTTAATAAGGATGAGAAAGGCTTGAAAGAGGAAAAATAATCTATTGGTAGCTAACTATGTGATGGGAAAGACAAAGTAGAAATAGATCAGATTGTAAACCTCATGGAAGGCTTGGAAAATGAAGTGAAATTAATTGACAAAGGTATGAAATCTGATTACATATTTGTGTATGACATTCAAGATCAATTGGAGGAAAAAATAAAAAATTTAAAAAGAGAATTATATGATGAAAATATGGATAATGAGGAGAACATATAGGTTATAACAGTTAAGGTCTACATGGATGATAACAAAGAACATGAAGAGAAAGCATCTATTATAGTAGTGCAGTAGATTGAAGTAGGTAGACAAGAAATTGCCTTTATTTATGTTGAAAGTAGTAAAATCATATTAGGAGAAGATGAGAGTATAGGTGTAGCATAACTATTTTTGGGCATACACACCTATATGACAGAGGCAAAGAGCAAGGTAAGAGTGGATATTAAATATTAGTTGTTACAAGCAAGAATTGGAAGCAAAGAAGCATGATTGTCTATGGTAGAGTCAAGTAAGAGAGTATGAAAAAATAAAAATGCAAGAATGAACAAGTAGAAATAAATGAAGATGCAAGAGACATGAATTGGAAGACCAAGAAGAAGAGTGTGATAGTCCATTGGAGATCAAATTCTTTATTGCCTGGGAATATGATATAGGAGCATCAAGCAACACATTGGTAAACTAATCATGATCAAGTATTTAGGTGATGTGTGTCATTGGTCTTATATCATTCCTTTGGATGCATTTGAGTCATTAATTTAGTCTTTTAGTATGTTTTGATATCCCTTTGGCATTTTCCCACCAAAATGGGCATTTGAATATTTGAAATTATGTTAGTGTGTTTAGGAGTCTTTTGAGAAATTGTCAAGAGTTTCATGATATAAAATGTTAGTATAGAGTCCCTAAATGAATTTATAAGGTGTTTTACATACATTTCATGAGTAAAATGATAAAAAATAAGAGTATGAATGTGTTATAATTGTATAAGGTTTAATTATACCTATGAAATGAGTGTATAAAGAGTGAAATGAGTTTTGAGTAGGTATAAGGGTGGTATAATTGTATAAGGTTTAATTATAAATTATTAGGGACTTATTTAAGGATTCGAAGTTATGGAGGAGAGATATAAATGAGTAAAACTGGATAATTTAATACTCTATCCATGTTAATAGTATTGGCAATGTAAAGAGAAGGAAATAATAAAAGATAGTATATTAAAACATATATTTCTATGCCTTTATATTGTTATTATTTTATGAATACAATTTGATGTGTTGATAGCCTTAAATATTTTATAAGAAATAGTTTATAATTAAACTTGATGGATTAGTGCTCTATAGGACTGTGACAAGAACCTTGTGTGTGTTCATTAAAGCTTATAAACTAATGAAGAAAGCATCTTCCAAATTAATGTATTATGCATATGAATGTGGATTTAATAGGAGTATCATTAGGGTAGTAATTTGAGTTATATTTCTTACATATATAACCTTTTTTTACTACAAGGACATGACTCTAATTTAATAATTGTTGTTTACTTTGTTCACAAATAACAGTGAAGAAACCTGTATTAGACCTCAATAACAGATGTTAAGAATGATAGATGTTGAAGTGGAGATAATATGGTGTTGAAATAAAATATCATGGATGAAAATATTGGTGTAATACTCCTAAACCTTTCAATTAAATTAAATGTGAGTGAAAACCCTATTTTACACACAAGTAGACCAGAACACTATAAACTTCAAGGTTAGAGCATGACTAGGAGTTAACCAAGAAAATTTAAAGATTGGAAAATATGGAAAAAATTTAGGTAGACTTTATTCTGATATATTTGAAGTTTGAAAGTAAGTATAGATTAATATAATCAAATTAGAAGCCTATCTTTCTTTTTACAAAGTGTGGAAACCTTATTTTAGGGATAAAAACTTGAGAGTGGGATATCATGAGTTTGAATTAGTGAAATTGAATGAAACTTGGTATTTTATTGTGTTTTATCATGGATCAAATTATTATTAAGGTTTTATATTGGTAAAACATTTGTATAAATTCCTACAATTGATTATGTGATAAAGAGGAGAAAGGAGACCTAATTAGGTTTGAAAAATAGTTAGAAAAGGCATCAAGGAGGTGAGTTAGGAAATGAAACTTTATTTGGACATATAAGAGTATAGAGTGTGTTATTAAATGAATTTAGTTTCTCAATTATCTATCTTACTTGTCCATATATGTGGAAAAAAAAACCCTAAAAAGGGATACAAGGATAGTGTAAAAGTGAGCAAAGTTGCATAAGGGGACTCAAGGAAAGTATGAGCATTGGAATTGAACTCCAAAAATTTAGATACATCAAATGGAGCCTATGGAAGGCATGAGGATGTAGTCAAGAATCAATGAGGATGTATTAAGGTGTTTTGGATTTTGAAGCTTATATCCTAGTAAAGGTTTGTGAGTGAGGTTGCATGAAAGTGGATAGATAATGAATAAAATGAGGAGATGAATGGTAGAGTGAGATTTATATTAAATTTATAAAGTTAGAGAAGGGGAATTATAGAATCCAAGTTAATAGGATAATTACATGAGAATGATGTCAAGTCAAATGTGGGATTTGACAAAGCAGAAAAGATTGAGGACTTATGATGCAAGAATGGATTACAGGTATCAAAGCTATGGAAAGAGAAAATAATGAGAAGGTATCTTCATCAATGAGGAACATAATTAATAGTAATTGAACATCCATAAACTAAGTTATAATTACATGGAAGGTGCATGATAAGTATTCTGTCACTGTAAACAATAATAGAAGTGTGTGATATGGATCATGACACAAAAAACATAATAGATAATCATATATTTATCCACACATAACAAATAGAGTAACACAAAGTGTCATGGCCATGATGCACACATTATAATCAATTTAAATTAAGGAAGTAACCACACGCAATGGATGATTAAATTTTAAACAAGGTAAAAAACCACATAAAATAAATAATCAAATGTCACACACCCAATGGATAATCAAATGTCACACACACAATAGACAATCAAATGTCACACATATAATGGAAAATAAAACATAACACAAAATTAGAGTCAAATAGAAAAAAATTAGAGTCATAAGATGCGATATACAGTTGAGAATCATTACAAGTAACATGTAATAACATCAATCATACATAGACTAAGCAAGGATAATATACATGATCAGTGTATACCATTATCACATATTTCAAAATATAATATCAAATGAAATATTAATATAAGTACTATGAGTTATATCAAGTCATATATAATAAGTGTAAAGTGGCTCAATATGATTAATGGAAATAGTTATATAATGATAATACACTATTAAGTAGTAATATTTTCCCATTAACAACATGCCCCCAATGTATAAAGGTAGCTCATGTGTGTAGGAATGCCCTATACTTATGTGTCCATGTCATATATGTCCTGCATCTCACTAATGTATACTGTGAATTTCATGTGCATAAAAACTAGATATATAATGAATATGATAGATCATATAGTAATCATGTAAACAAGTAAAACATGTCATGCACAAGGTTTTTTTCTAATATTTTTATTTTTTATATTTTTTAGAGTTTTTTGGAATGTTTTTTAATGTCAACCAATGATCCCATCAATGGTATGCTTACATATAGGTCCTATGTAAAACATGGTTAATGTTACCTATCATGATTGAGTAGTAACATGTGTATCTATATCAAAATTTGAAATATAATTGGTGTTATTACATATCCATCATAGCCATTATCAACCATATAATATTTTATATGTTTTGTAACTTCATATAACATAGTATTTAATGGAGTGTTATTCATAATATAATAGTGTTTATGTGTGCAACACATGAAGGATTTTATAACATGATTATTGGAATTTATGTAATAGATAATGACTCATGTGATTCCTAAGTAAATAATTCTAATGTAATGAATGTTTTAATATTATTTATCGAGTAAAATGCATTGTCTACCTATCAGGTGTCTAAGTAAAATTAACTCTAATAGCTTATTCAACTGAGTGTGGTGGTGGTGGGGTAGAGGAATAATCTCATACTAAAGAGGTTATTCATATATAATACCTAGAACTATGACCACCCCTTAGGAATCTATATACTTCACACATATGTGTACTTTAGATGGTACTACACACATCTTACATATACAAAAACATCCTAACAACATGTGAAACATCCATGCACTTAGTATTTCTAATAATAATGTAAATACTATAGTATAAACCAATTTTAATGGTAGTAAAATCTATATGTAATCAAAAGTGAATTTGATTTACAAATCAATCCTAGCTCAGAAAAGATAAATCAGCTAACTATAATGCTAGCAATACTTAGATAATCAAGGTCATGACCAATATGGATCCACTAAACCTACCTAATGGATCTATTATCATATAATATATCTAGAGAGGGTTCTAAATCCTCTAGTTAAGAAACACCACATAATAACCCTAGTTAGGTCTTGATAATTAAATGTAATAATAAATTAAAGTAAATATAATCTAGTGCTCACTAAAGCTTGTGTTAAAAATGGGGGATAAACATAAACAATAAACATGCAGAAAAGAACTCTACTCAATTTAATGTAGAGGTAATCCTAGAAATGAGAGATAATATATTCATTATCCATTATACATACAAATCTATCTACTAAAAATAGAAGAGTAAGAGTTAGGAGTACTTACCTTGAAGATAAACCCACTGAGCCTCAACGTCTCCCTTAGCCAATGGTGATTTAAAATAGGCTGTGCATTTTTTAATAAACTAAGGATATAAAATGGACTATATCTTAGCTAAAGACATCCTATTTAATCTCAAGCCTTCACAAGACAAATTTTATCCTCCAAGAAGCATGAAAACTTAAGTAATTACTCCTCAAGTAGAGTGATGGATAATTAGATAAACAAGCACAAATGAATGATTATGTTTATTAGAAATGGGGTGAAGGATATGTATATATACCCTGATTTAATCCTAAATGTTTTACAAAATTTATTTGATGCAGACATCCTAGTCAACCTAGTTAGTTAGAAAATAAAGAAGTTAGGTCTCAAACTAAGTTAGCCAAGCAAACTTAGTCATGTAATGTGCTCAATTCCTAGGACTAAACCAACCCAATTGACTACATTCAATAAGGTGTTAAAGAGGGGGTTTTTCATAGGCAAGGGCTATGTGAGGTGATGAATTATTTGGAGAAGAGTGGAAGGAAGGTGGTAAATCTTATGGAAACATGTAGGAGGGGTTTGTATTATTTCTAGGTGGATGTATAGGGAAGAATAATATTAAGCCATGCACTCAGAGAGGTTGAGTCTTGATGGGTTCATGCAAGAGATAAAACATCAATAATTCATAAAATATAAAAATATTATGTGTATACATATTCACCAATCAAAGCTCATCATGTGTCATAGTTGTAACATGGGATGGTGCTTCAAGAAAAGAACATATCAACAAACAACATTGAGATAAATAAATTACAATATGAAGGAATAACTAAAATGATAATGAAATAAATAAGTAATATGTGTGTACCTTGGCTTATATTTATCATTAAATCATTTTTTGTTTTGTTTTTAGTTTTGGTCATGGAGGGCACAAAGGCTACTTTGGATCAACCCTAAGGATACAAAACTTAACAAACAAAAAAAACAAATTCATGAAATTCAATATATCTAAAATTTATAGGCACAACATACTTATAAATTTGGTAAGATAGGCTAATGAATGCTAAGTTGGGACCAAAATGATCAAGCCAAAATCAAAGTAAATCAGATAACTAAAAATCCAAGGCTACAAATGACTTAGAAAATCAAAGGAAAAGCATTCTTTGGGTAAGAAAAGTGTCAAATTAAATGAAACCAAGGACATATAAAAATGATATGATAAGTCTAACATCAATGTATAAAGGAGTAACAAACCAAAATTTAGACAAAAATGGAAAAGAAAAATTAAAACAACATTTATGAGTGATAAGTAACAATCCAAACACAATCAATAATGGAAAAAGTACATGAAGTAAAGATAACAATAGTGAGTGAGAAATAATAATCCAAACTCACTCAATAATAGAAAAAGTATAGAAATATAGAAACAAATGTATTTGTCCACAAAAATAATGATAAGAATATTTAAAATTTGAAATGAAACTAAGGAAATTCTAGAAATATAAAGCAATAGTGTAAAGAGAATAATCCATAGTCACTCAAGAATATTATTTTTTTCTAAAGATATATAAAACTAAAACAAACAATTATCTTGTTAGAGATTGAGTCGACTGAGTTGTTTTTATTTTGTGTGCAAGAAAAATTTGGAATGTTATAAATCTAGACAACTGAGTAGTAATTTTATAGATAAACAAGCTAAAAACATAGGCAAATAGGTTAACTAAGTTGATCTAGTTACAATAAAAAACATAAACCTTGTATCAACACTAGCTAATACAAGTTTTACAATAAAAAATGCAATTGGTAAATAGAAAGAAGCATTATTGATATGTAAATGCTAATACAAAGAGTAGACATTCCTGTACATTTCTAAATTATGTTTTAAAATGTGATAAGGTGTTTGGATTTACAAAAGAACTAAAAAAGGTAAGAAAAATCTTATTTTAGGTATGTTGAGGCTGAAAAGGATTTGTATTGGTGATTGCACTTGTTTGGTGTTGGGGCCTACCCCTTCACTTCATAATTTCATAGAAATAAGGGTGTCAGGTGATTTACCAATATATACAATCAACCATGTATTTATACTTAGCCATACAATTGAGTCAACTTCCCCCTTGGTTATTAAATCTAAGTAGGTAGACCTAAGTAGAAGTGTTTGACTGCTTATTTGATAGTTTTTGATTTGGTAGTGTGTGAAATAATAAAGTGACTAATACATTAAATTAACCTTCCTAGCTATACTATGTGCACTAATCTAAGCAAGAAAGTAGATAAATGAAATGTGAATTAATTACTACCAATGTGAGTTAATTTCCTTTGAGTGAAAAAGATACAACAATAGGTCCATTGGATTGACCTAATATGCAAATTATATGAAATAGAGTTGATCTAGTCAATTCTATCTATTAGAAGATAATATAGAGAAACATAGTTGAGTGAGTTGATTAAGTTTCTTGATAGAAAATAAATTATATAACTATGTTGAGTAAGTTGACTTAGACTATTTTAATGTGATATTTTTTATATAATTGAGAAACTAGGAAAATATAACTAAAGTTTGACTAAAATTGAGAAAAATGAAATAACTAGGCTAGTTAGAATGAACCTTAAGCTGATTTATTTTAACAATGTATTAAAACTAATGAATTAATGTCATTAAGTTATGTTGTCTATATGAGGACTTGAAATTATAAGCTGATGTCCTAAATGTGTTGATTGGATCTATGAATTATAATATGACTATAAATAATATAGAACTAGTTTGATTAGATCATTATAGTTGTCTATATGAGATAAAGACCTATATTGAACTGAAGTAAGTTGATTGGATCTATTGAGTCTTGAGACCTTGAAACTATTATATTGAGTTGATAGATTTGATCTATTAGCCTTAAAATGAATATTTAAAACTTTCAAGGGTTAGTTCATATCAGGTTCCCCATAATTCATGCAAGCAAAAGTGAAGTTTATCTACAAATCAATCCTATCTTTAAAAAAATAAATTAGCCAACTTTACCACTATTAATACTTAAATAATTGGGTTCATGACAAATATGGATTTTATAAACCTTCTTAGGAGATATATTTTCATATATTATAGCTATAAATGGTTTTAAATCCTCTAATCAAATATTACCACAAAATAACCTTAGCTAGGTATTGATAATTCAATACATTAACAACGTAAAATAAATATAATCTAGTGCGCATTAAATCTTGTGTCACAAATGGGTGATAAAAATAAACAATAAACATGAAAATAATAACTCTAATCAAGTCAATGTAAAGGTGATCCTAAATAAGGAGAGACAATACATTATATATCTATTACACATACAAATCTATCTACTAACAATAGAGGAGTAAGAGTTATGAATACTTAGGTTGAAGACGAATCCATAAAGCCTCAACCTCTCCCTTGGATAATGGTTATTTGCGAGTTTTTCTTGTGTATTTCTAAAAAAACTAAAGATGAACAATAGACTATAGACTAGCCAAAAACCTCTTAGTGAATCTCAAACCTTCACAAGATAAAGTTTCTCCTCTAAGAAGAATGAAACCCTAAGAAATGACTCCTCATATAGAATGGAGGATTAGAAGATAAATAATTAAAAATGAATGATTATATTTATTTTAAATATGGTGAAGGATCTGTATATATCCTAATTTGACCCTAAACCCTTTTAGAATTTTAGCTAATGCATTCATCCCAATTGACCTAGTTAGTTAGGAAAATGAGCAACTAGATCTCTGACTAATTTAGTTGGGATGACTTATTCCAATAACATTCTAAATTCACATAACTAAACTAACCCAATTGACTATGTTTGGTAAGGTAGTAAAAAGGGGTTTTGGCTTAGGTAGGGGCTATTTGAGGTAGTGAATTATTTGGAGAAGAGTATAAGGGAGGTGTCAAAGGTTAGAGAAATATGCAGGATGGTTTGTATTGGTTTTTAGTAGAGGTATAGGGAACAAAAATATTGAAAAGAACCAAATTCCTACCCACCCCTTTCTTAATGCACCCTTTTAAGGCATGCACTTAGATAGGTTGAGTCTCGATGAGTTCCTATAAGAAAGAAAACATCATTACTTGATAAAGTTTTAAAATATTATGTTTATACACAATCCTCTTAAGAATATTTTTTTCTATCAATTGAATCCCATAACTTTCTTATTTGTATCCATCAAATCCACTTGTGTATATTTGAAACTATTAATGAGTGTCATGATATAATTAGTTTCACTCAAACCATTAAATACCATGAAATTATGTATAGGTTGTGTTGTCCCCCTAGTTTCACCAACCTATGAAATTTAGGGTAACCCATTCAAATTTCATTGAAGATCAAGTGAAAATCAAAAAAAGTTGAAAGAAGAGTGTTTGACAAAAGACTTAGTCATTTTTTGTTTCATTAGAGTTAGGTTTTTGAGACTATAATGTAGTCATCAAACCCTGATGGTTATAATGCAGTCATCAGACCCTAATGACTATAATGTAGAAGTTGAACCCTAATGACTACAATAAATCCATTAGACTATGATGGCTATAATATGGCCAACTTACCCCTCCTAGACCCTCATTATTGAGGCTAAGTCCTACACATATGGGGGTATTTTTAACCCTCACTATTTAGTTTAGCATTTCCTCTTAATTTGGATCATTCATATAATGGACTTGGATCTTTACATTTGCATTTCTTCACTTTTGAGGGTTCTTCATTATTGTTTGGAATTTGGAGATTATTTTTACCAATATTTATTCTAATTTCCTTATGGCTAGGACATCTAAGGTTTGGGGTTATTTTTAAGGTGTTTTCTTTTAGGTGGTATATTTTTTAGTCAGTTGCTTCATATCCACTTGGTATTGTTGTTAGTATCTTCTAAATCATTAGATTTTCACCAATACTCAAGAGCCTTGAATCATTTCTTTTTTAATGTCAAAGTTGTCTCTCCTCTCATAAATCAGATTTTCCAAACTACATCATAGCCGTAAAATCATGATGTTAGAGTCGTTCATCCTCCCTTCATTAGAGTTTATAGACTACACCACATCCCTACATCCCCAACATCAAAGTTGTTTTCCCTTCCTTGCATAAGAGTTTCTTGACTATTGTGTAGTCCTAAATCATTGATTCTAGAACTTCCCAACTTCACTATAGTCCCCTACTTCTACCTCCACTCCCTCCACCTCTCTTTTTTTCACTTTATCATTCCCATTCACATCTTGCTTCCTTAATCCCTACTCTCTCATACCTATGATAGTCATCAAATGTATGGAACTCCTAATAATAAAGGAAAGGAAAATTTTAGTGAGATGAATTAATAATTTTAATGGGTCATTCCCCCCTCCAAAATTGATTCTATCATCTACCAAGTCACCAATATAGAATTGGGACACATTACATGGAGGACTTATGGATGAATATAAATGATTCTTTCAATAATAATTGGATGCAAAGTATTTATGATAATGGCCTTCATCAAGATACTACATTTTATATCTATATATAATACTCAGATCTTGTCATGACTATGGAAAGTAATTACTATAGAGATAGAAGGGACATTTGTAATCCTAGAGAAGAGGTCATCTTGAGACTTAGACTTGAGTATATTGAGGAGATGTTGAATATTCTATACCATGAGGATTTTTTGGAAATCACTCCAAAAATACCACAACTATTTTATGAATAAAATAAAGATAATTATCTCAGGTCTTTAAATAAACATTTGCTTATTAAACCTAAACCATCAATGTCTAGAGTTCTTAAGGTGATTGTTAGCATTATTTAAATTTTGAAATTAATGATATTATCACTATTATAAATAGGGTAGTAGGCAATCCCATGATAAATATGCTAGACATATTTTCATTGATGTCAAAGATTTAGCATTGGTGATAAAGGCCCCATTGGTTTTAATGATGTTTTTAATATTCATATCTTTTCTAATGTGTGTTAATATTTATTTAATATTAACGAATATATTTTTGGTTCAATATAAGTCAAAAGAGGGCCCATGGAGAAGTCAAAGAGTCATGGGGTAAAGACAAAAGAGGAATGGGATGTATTTTCTCATGAAGAGTCATCTTGAGGAATTCCAAGAGTCACCATGTGAAAACAAAAGAGGGTATGGCACATTTTTCCATGAAGGGACACTTTGAAGAATACAAAAAGTCACCAAGATAAAGACAAAATAGGAAAGGATGCATTTGATTATGAAGGGTCACCATGTGACTTTTCAAATGCAAGGATATGAAGGGTCATGCATGTTTGGTGCCATTTTCCATGAGGATTTAAGGGTCACAAAGGGTGAATTCCAAAGGTCATTTGTTAAGCTATAAATAAATGCTTAAGAAGCCAATTGTAATATGCAAGAAGAGAGCATGATATGTAATTTTCATATCTATCTTAGAAGAGCAAAGGAGACAAAAGAAAGATATATTTTAATGTGTTATCATTTGTTGAGAAAGCAACATTGAGTGATAGTTGTGTGGTATACACAAAATGGGTTGGTGCTCATGAATAGTTGTTGTGTTGGTGCTCAAAAAAGGGGTTGGTGCTCCTACAAGTTGGTGCTTTAAAAAATTGTATTTTTAGTTGGTGCTCATTCATATACTTTAGATTATTCTCTATGTTTTTTTCCCAAAGTAGGGTTTCACATTAAATCTGGTGTCTCTTTCTATCTTGTGTGGTGTTTATTGTTTTAGTTTTATTACATATATTGAATGTATGGTTAAGTGGAATTTGATTAAGTGAAAGTTTATAATATTTATAATATACTAATTCACCCCCCCTCTCAGTATATCACATGCTTAACAATTGATATTAGATCAGGTTCCTTCAAAAAGAGTTTAACATCTTAAAGGTAGATTGGGGAAAGCATGATGGCTATATCATATGGAGATTTTTATAAAACTAAGGAACCTTTGTTTGGTGGGTCAAATTATGCCTTTTAGAGCATAAGGATGAGGACTTGCTTGATGTCCCTTGGATTAGACATTTGGCAAGTAGTGTTGGAGGAATACAAAGAGCCACAGACACTTGTAACTACTCTGATAGAAAATAAGGCAAGTCAAAATAATACTAAAGATTTAAACACTATTTTATGTGGTTTATGTGAATTATAATTTGTTAAAGTTATGCAATGTAAATTTTTTCATGAGACGTAGGTAAATATTGAGAATATTTAAAAAGGTGATGAAAAGGTTCAGTAGGCTAAGCTTCAGACTTTCAGAAGACAATTTGAGAGTTTGAAGATGGAAGAAGAAGAAAATATAACAAGTTATCTTTTGTAGGTTGATCAAATAGTAAATCAAATTCAAGGTCTTAGAGAAAAGTTAGAAGAGTAAATGATGGTAAAAAAGGTTTTGAGATCTCTACTAATGAGATATGGTGCAAAGGTTTCAACAATTGAGGAGATGAAGGATCTTACCAAGCTAAATATGGATGAACTACATGGTATTCTTACAGCATATGAGATGTGAACCAAACAAGAGAAACCCTTAAAAAGGGAAGTTTATTTTAAGACATCAAATAAAGACAAAGCTAAGATTCAAGAATAAAGTGATAGCTCTAGTGATGATGAAGTTGATAATGGAGCTCTTTTCATTTGTAAACCAAAAAGGGGCACAGGTAAATATCAAGGAAAATTGTCATTTAAATGTTTTAAATGTGGTAAGATTGGATATTTTGTAGATAGATTCTGAAATAAGAATAATGATGATAATGAATAAGGAAAGTCTACATACAATAAAAACTTCAAAGTCAAATACAAGAAGAGATTCAAGAAGAAGAGTTTATATTCTAAAGATCTTAGCTCAATCAAAGATAGTGGAGTCAATGACTCAGATGAAGAAGAGAATTTATGCATGACCATATATGAAGATGCCTCTTCAATAAAATGTATAGATGATCAAGAAGAATAACATGATGAAATAGAGGAAGCCAAGGTAAATCTAGAAGGAGAACTCATTTGTACCTTTGAAGAATTAGAAGCTGTTGAGAAAAAGAATCATAAATTGAAGCACCAAATTGAAAAAAATGAAAAGGAGTCAAACAAAATAATTGATGATCTACAACCACACTTTGAAGAAGATAAAAGGAATGAAGAAGATCTAACAGTATAATTGCAAAAAGTAAGTAGAGAATGTGAAAAGTATGGATTGAAACAAGCTCTCAGAGCATGGTATGCAAGACTTGATAAGTACCTATAGGATCAAGGTTTCAAGAGAG
This sequence comes from Torreya grandis, assembly GCA_037957365.1. Lineage (NCBI taxonomy): Eukaryota > Viridiplantae > Streptophyta > Pinopsida > Cupressales > Taxaceae > Torreya > Torreya grandis. Next base: position 281,250 of record JARHVA010008123.1, read on the forward strand.
GATTTGTTGACAGTAATCTCTACATAAAAATAGAAGGTGAGAATCAATTGATTGCTTAGGAATATGTTGATGACATCATTTTTAGAGGAAAAATTGAAAAGATGAAAAAATAATTTTTTTATAATATGTAAAAATAATTTGAGATATCTATGCTTGAAGAATTGTCATTTTTATTAGGGTTACAAATATTTTGGTCAGATAGAGGAATTTTCATATCTCAAATTAAATATGTCAAGGAAATTTTGAATAAATTTGGTTTTGAGGATTGTGCATCAGTTGGCACACTAATGAGTATGGGAAATAAGGTGAGCAAGGATGAAGATTCACCTATTACAGATCAGTATTTGTATAAATCTATGATTGGTAGTGTTTTATATTTGATAGCATCAAGAAAAAACATCATGAATGTAGTAGGTATGGTTTTAGGATATCATTTAGCTCCAAAACATAGTCATGTTAAGTTGGTGAAGAGAATATTCAGATATATCAAGGGGACATTGGATTATGGATTATGGTATCCCATAGGTAGAGATTTCACTTTGGTTGCTTATAAAGATTTAGATTGGGTAGGTTGCTTGGATGATAGAAAGAGTACAAGTGGAGGACCTTTCTTTCTTAGTGATATCTTAGTATCATGGCTAAGCAAAAAGTAGAATTCAGTCTCACTTTTTATAGTTTAAGTAGAATATATTGTAGCGGTATTATGTTGTACTAAAGTGCTTTGGATGAAGCAAAATTTGGAAGATATCAAGGTAAAATAGGATGAACCTATTTATATTTTTTGTGATAACACAAGTGCTATTAATATTTCAAAGAATATAGTGATGCATTTAAGAACAAAACATATTCCCATCAGATATCACTTCTTGAGAGAGCATGTTATAGATCAACAGGTTAAGATGGAATATATCAATACTACTGAGTTGATTATAGATATTTTCACAAAGGCACTACCAAAAGACACATTTGAGTATCTACAAGAGAAGTTGAGAGTAATTTATTTTACCTCCTACCATTGAGGATCAACATCAGTTAAGGGGGAGCTAAGTGTTAGTTCCAGGATAGGCCCTTTGCCATTGATGTCAAAGGGGGAGTAGAATATAAATAGGTACAAGTGTAGAAATAAGTGTATAATAGGTATAGGGAATAGGTACAGGTTGCTAAAATAAGGAGGAGTTACTATATTTTTTTCCTAGATGGAAGTATGTGCAAGTTTCAAGATGTGGCAATTTTAGTTTAAGGTTGCCATCAATGAAAAAGGGGGAGATTGTTGGAAATATTGTCATTGATATCAAAGGTCTAACATTAGTGATAAAGGCCCCATTGTATTTAATAATGTTTTCAATATTCATATCTTGGCTAGTGTGTGTTAATATTTATTTAATATTAATGAATATATTTTTGGTTTCATATAAGTCAAAAGAAGGCCCATAGAGAAGTCAAAGAGTCATGGGGTAAAGACAAAAGAGGAATGGGGTGCATTTTCTCATGAAGAATCATCTTGAGGAATGCCAAGAGTCACCATGTGAAGACAAAAGAGGGTACGGTACATTTTTCCATGAAGGGACACTTTGAGGAATATGAAAAGTTACCAAGATAAAGACAAAAGAGGAAAGGGCACATTTGCTTATGAAGGGTCACCACGTGACTTTTCAAATCCAAGGATATGAAGGGTCATGCAAGTTTGGCACCATTTTCCATGAGGATTGAAGGGTAACAAAGGGTGAATGCCAAAGGTAATCTGGTAAGCTGTAAATAAAGGCTTGAGAAGCCATTTGTAATATGCAAGAAGAAAGCATGATCTATAATTGTCATATCTAGCTTAGAAGATCAATGGAGAGAAAAGAAATGTATATTATAATGTGTTATGATTTATTGAGGAAGCAACATTGAGAGATAGTTGTGTGGTATACATAAAAGAGATTGGTGCTCCTGTGGGTTGGTGCTCACAAATAGTTATTGTGTTGGTGCTCAGCAAAGGGGTTAGTGCTCCTACAAGTTAGTGCTTGAGAATATTGTAGTTTGATTTGGTGATCATTCACATACTTGAGATTGTTCTCTATGGTTTTTCCCACATTGGGTTTCCATGTTAAATTGGGTGTCTCTCTATCTTGTGTGGTGTTTATTGTTTTAGTTTTATTGCATTTCTTAAATGTATGGTTAAGTGGAATTTGATTAAGTGAAAGTTTATAAGATTTATGATATATTGATTCACCCCCCCCCCCCTCTTAGTATATCTTGTGCTTAACAAAAGGATTACAATGAATTTATTTTTCAATATATCTAGATTATTGATGCCAATAAGTAATATATCAATTGTGTTGAGTTGATCAGTGATTCCAACCACAAATATCTATTTGAGTTTATCATTACCCACAAATTTTATATGATGTTATACCTCATTTATATGGTTGATGAACAAGATTATATAGTATTTTGACCATAATAAGGTTAATTTATACCTCTAATACATATAATTATTATGATTAATTGATAATTCAAGAGAGAGAGAGTGTGTGTGTGTGTGTGATAAACATTTTCATCAATTAAATAATGTTTTTATTTATTTCATAATTTAAATGTTATAGGCATACCCTTATAATCAATGTTTCTTAGTTATCTCTATAATATATATGTCAAGATGGGGTGGCTAATTTATAAAGTTTCCTACCTTCTCTTACATTAGGTGTGTAGGTGTGAGTTTTTCCCTTAAATGCTTCAAAAGTATGTGGATGATATATGGGCACTCATGGAACAAGTGCGATAACTAATGTAGAATCACAAAATTTTGGATTAAAAGCATAAGTCTAGTGGAATTCACTTTCCTATGACTATTGGTAGGTGTACCTATGCCACATTACATAAAACTAAATATGTATAATTAGATATGACACATTTCACACTCTTATCAACTCACATTCATCCCTAATTTGATATAATATGAATGATAGATAACACTTTGATTTATTCATTCAAGCATGTTCCCTATTATGAATAATTCTAGATGTATTCTAATGATTAAAGTGAGGTCAGACTTCATGATCATACCCACTTGACATTGGATCATGTGACCAAGTAAAATATTAAGGATATCCCTGATGGTTTAGTTATTGAATACAAAGGATAAGTGATGGATGAAAATTAATTTTCACAAGGCATCAAGATTACACCTCTTCCTAGGATTGATTAGAGTTAAGTAGAGGTAACATCATTGGATACTCAAACTCAAGGAGTCTTTAGAATAATTTTAGTATTATTTTAAGCAAATGAGTAGATATGAAAAATGATATACTTCCTCCACCTTTGAAATATAAAAACATACCTCTTCCTAAACTGATAAAGCAAAAGGAAACAAAATATCAAGTGGCATATTATGGTGCTAAAATAGATACTATTATAATAAAAATACTTATGATCCTTTTCCTCAACCTGAAAGGGTACATTTGAAGTTCAATCTCAAGAAGTCAACTTGTGGGAAAGGTACCCCTGAGTATTAATTATGTTAAGTGAACATCTAAAAAGGTGGTTCATTTGCAAGGGTTGATAAAAAACACCATGTTAAAATTTATGAACATAAGTCTCTAATTATTGGATCTTAAGGGATCCCCCTCAATAGTAGAATCTCCTCTCCCTTCTGTTATATTGTAAGAGGTTCCTCCACATGCCATATCAAAATATACCATTAAATATATTCTTAAATAATGAAAATGTTTTCTAGAGATATTAGAGACTTATTCTAAAGTGGTGTAACACTTACCTATTATTCATGAAGAATATTTAGACACTCAGAGGGATTTAGAGGTAGAATTCACACCTCCTCTATATATAGAAGAAATAATGGAGCCTATGGTAGATTAGGCTCTTATTTTTCAATTATAGGCACAAATAGAATCATCATTATAAGAGGAAATTGATATTGGAGCATCTCAATGGATAATTAAAGTGGCAAGTTAGAGGAAGAATATGGTTCCACCATTGGAAATAGACGTCATCACTCTCATTCCACCATACCCTAAAGCCAAAAATAATCCCAAAAATTATTCTCATATTTTTATGAATGAATATGGTGAGAGGTACGTTAAAGTTATTGTTCCTCCTTTGAAAAAGTCTAAATATGAGATCACAGCTACAAATTACTAGATTTCATGTGTTTACCTTGGTAAAGCCAATCACAAATATTAGTTCTTTGATCAAAATATTTGATCATGATAAAGCTAAAAATATCAATTAAAGATAAAGTAGACCATCTTGTGATAGTAATACAAAGACAAGTCAAACCAACTCAACCCAAACTTTAAGACTATACTCTATATACTATAACTCTAAAGGTGGATGAGAAAATTGGAAAAATAGGGAGAGCCACTAAATAATGGTCAAGAAATATACTAAAACTAGGGAATAAAATGATAACCTTAGTTGTTGAAGTATACTCCATAATGTAAGAGTAAAAAAAATATGCTTATAAGAAAGAGGTTGAATACAAAGAAAATTTGGGTAAATTAAAAAAATGGATACCATGGTTTCAAACCTTGGCAAAGGTGGATGAGGATACTTTGGTTGATGAGGGATTCTTGACTGAGGATGACTTAGGAGAGCAAGTCATGTTTTTGGGCATGACAAGATACAAGATCAACATTATAGAAGAATCCTTGTGTAAGCTTAAGGAATCCATATTCTTTGTTTCTAACCTTACTTATAATATCTATGAGCTAATTGAAAATATCCCATGTTAATTCTATAGAAATGAATGGAAAGTAATTTCTATGGAAGATATACAAGAAGCATTCAAATATTTGATTGATCATTAAATAGCCTTGCTTCATCATTAAATTAAAAATTGATTAAAATATTTGTGCACTTACAAAATTAATTTGACATATTGGAAAAGATTTGAAGAATTTCTAAAATAATTCCTCAATAAATGATAAATTTGTAAATAGAGGTTGATATTCCTTATCAACACTTTGAAGGTCTATACCATGACAAGTTGAAGAACATGTATAAATTTGAGGAATATGAAGAGAAATAACAACACACCATGTAGTCATAAATATGCATGTTAGATGATGAAGGAGATAGAATAATTATCCAAGTAAACACCCTAACTTGAAGCTCATAAGTGTTTTTTATCATGACCTTATTTACATGTTAAAGGTTATAATTTGGTTTAAATGCTTTTGTCCTAAATGAGTCACATGTACCTTGAAATATGTAACCAAATTATATTTTTAGCATTTTTTTCTTAGGTTTTAAGGATAATATTTCCTATAAATAAGAGGTTTCCATGTCTCTCAAAAGGGTTGTCAATATTTTTAATATTTTCAACAAGAGAACTTTTAGATATAAGAGAAGAGGAAAATAACTTTGTGATTTTCTAATAAATTGATAAAAATAATTTGTTGAAGGACTTTAAGCTTGGCCTTGGTTATGGATGAATGTTCTTATGTTCATTTATTCACAATATTGTCATCTTTACTCTATTTATAATAAATGTCTCATTTGAGAGTAACTTTATTTTGAGCTAATGGGTTCGATACATAAGTGAAATATATGTTTGATTACTATTTTTTATTATTTCTTCTCTTCTCTCATAGTTAATCATTTCGATTCTATTGAATTCACTCGCCTTCTCATACTTCCTTTCTTAATATATGAAAAAACTCAAAATAATTTAGTATGTATATCTGTGAATATGTTAGGTTTGTGTTTTTATTTTATTTTGAATAAAGATAACTTCATCTATAAATTAAAAAGAGATAATATATCCCATTAAACTATTAAATGTGGTGCATGGGTTGAAGTGGTATACACTTTTTCATCTAAAACTTTATGGTACCCACCATGGGACATGATTTGTACTAACTCATGAAACCCAAAAATATCTATAAGAAGCGAAATATTTATACCATTATATAAAATAAATGTTTCACTAAAGTTAACAAATCTAAAGTTATCTCTAACCCTTTCTTCAATTTACAATAATGACTTATTTTCCAATTGAATCCAAAGACGATAATAAGATTTAGAGAGTTTGTAAGTTTACCTACAAGTCCAAAAACCACAAATCCACAATAGGGAGGTACCTTGGTGACTCAATCTCTTATTCTTCCCAGAATTATTGTACCTCAAAGATCTATTTTTTAATGATGCTTATACCATGGGGACATGCCATCAGCCAACTAACTCTTGGGCATTTACATGAACTACCCAGAGGCCCATGTAAGAACTTCCCCATGTTCTCCACTGATGGAAAAAAACATTTGGATGCACACATCATTGTGTTCATTACCATATGTGTAATTTTAAGGGTTAAATATAAATATGTAATGGTAAGAGTTATCATGGAAAATCATACATATGGAGCCACTACTTGGTTATATCATTTGTATGCAAGTTCTATTAACAAATAGAATAATATGAAAGCTAAATTTTAAGATTGTTTCAAACCAATTCAAGATGTACATGAATTTCTTGCTCAGTTAACTCAAATGAAAAAAAGTTTCATGAGCCCATGCATGACTTCATGGCCAAGTTCAATAGGTTATTGAATAAAATTCCATTAGTAACTAATCTTGTATAATAAAATTAGAAGTTTTTCTTCATTGATGCCTAGTTCCTAGAAGTTGGTTTCCTTTTGAGAAGAAATATACTACTTGACCTAGAGTAAACACAAGCATTTAATATTCATATTGAATATGATATGGTTACATATAGAAATTTACGAAGAGATTCTTTGAAATATAGAGCGTAAGATTTAAGACATTAGTCCACTATACAGTTGATCCAAAAACTATAAAATGGCATTATAGCTTAATAAAGTAGTTACTTTAGAAAAATTTTGATGTCATAACAACAATAAATCCATAAGATAATTTATGTGCTAAATAATAATTATCCAAGGTTGATCCATCCTCAACCAAATCTGGCCATTGAATCTCCCCTAGTCAATATAGATTTGGAGATAGATGAAATTAATGTTTATATGGAACATGAGCTTAAAATAAAGATATAGGTTTTTAGGAATATAATATTGATGAACCTATTAGAAACTCTAATGATTCTTTCCTAGAATATTAGTGTGAATAATATGACAATTAAGATATATTTGAAGATATGAATTATTAGTCATATGTGGTGTTTAAAAGATCTCAGACCTTAAATGAAGATGCTAAAAATAATCAAAAAATTAATAAGGTGAAACAAAATGAGAAATTTATGATTATTGATGATCTTGAAGTGTCACTTACTCCTAAAATACTCCCTATATGTTCTCCTCTACCATTTCAAATGAATAAAATATGACTAGAAGTTACAACAACCATTTCATCTCATACTAAGAATTCAGAAAGTTAGAAGACTAGTATAAAATTAAAAAATAAGGTGGATTCAACACCTAATAGATTTGACACCATATATTCATTACATATTCCCTCATTTTACGTATTAGATCATGTCAATAAATCTAATATTCATATGTCTTAAGTGGAACATTTGAGATCAAATCAAGATGAGTTGAATCATCTCTACCATTTCATCAAAGGGGGTCTAGGTAATATGAATAAATATAGATTAAAAGGTATATTAGCTATGCCTTCAAATACTAAACCTTTAAAATATACTCTAGTTTTATCTACTTATCCTTATAGTAAACAAAAACCATTATACATATCCCTTTTCTTTAAGGGTTGTATGTGGAGTAATCTCACTATTGACATGGGAGCTTCTAACAATGTTATGCTTGCTAAAGTCACTTATGTTTGAGGTCTCACTTGTATGAAGAATTTTAACTAGTATTTCTCTATGGATATAAAACAAGTTCTATTAGTTGGCTAGATAAAAGATACACAAGGATTAAAATGACAATTCTAGTGACAGAGATTCTAGCCACATATGATATGTTGTTAGGAAGAATTTTTTACAAATATTTAGTTGAATAAATTCATACGTACTTATCTCATGCCATATTTTTATTCAATTATACTAATTATAATTTACAACTTGAGTCAAAAATGTAAGCTTATAGTATCTAAGTCTAAAGACCTAAGGGTTGATATTCTTTATGAATATGAAGGTCTAGGTAATTATATGAAGATGTTTGAGGCATAGATAAATATGCCATTATAAGTGGAAATCAACTCTAATTATGTCTAGCTTCTTATCTTTGACAAAAGTTGCTCATTTATGGGTTCTAGGGTAGGTGTTATTCTTGTTTCACCAATCAAGGAAGTTTTCCCTTTTTATTTTAAGTTTTAGTTTGAATGTACTAATAACACTACAGAATATAAAGCCTTGCTTCATGAATTACATATAGATGAAGAAATGGTAATCCATAACCTGAAAGCAAAAGGAGATGTTGAAATCATTATAATGCAAGTTATAAATAAATAACAAGTGAGGAATGATCATTTGAGATATTATAGGAATAGATTCTTAGATTGTATTGAGTATTTTTATGCTTTTTCAATTATGTCATTTACAAGAGAATACAATGTCAAAGATGATGCACTTATTGTTTTAACATCACTTTTGATTGTTCCCCCTAATATTGAGCATGATAAATACACCATTAAAATAGTATATAGGTCAAATGTATTTGATAATGTTGATCATTGGAAAGTTTTCAATAGTGAAAAGTAAATAATTTCCTTTTTGGAAAAGGGAGAAAATTTTAAGAATTTGTATTCTGAAGGTATCACTTTTGTTTATAGTGAATCACATCCTAAGTAAGATGAGAGTCAAGATAATGATGACATTTCCACCAAGACCATGAAAATATCCTAAAATCCAAATATTGGTGGACATGAAGTAATCTAGTTTAAAGGTAATTTTTTTTGAAACGATTGGTTTCCCTTAAAGATTTGTTTAGTAAGCATGATAGATACATAAAAGGGAAAGTACATCCTCAGATGCTAGACTCTTCTAAATATGAGTAGGTAACCATTTATACTTATAAAGAGCCTAGGTATGTTAAGATTAGGAAATGTTGTTATAAATAAGAAATAAATAAATTAATTGATCTATTTAAGATATATAAGGATGTGTTCTAGAGTTATGATGATCTAAAACCTTTCAGACCTACAAAAACAAAACTCAAATTCTGCTAGAGCCAAATATGTTACCTTATCATCATAAGTAGAGGCACTACAATCTAAAGATTGCTTCAACCATTTATGATGAGATATAAAATATGTTATACACATGTATTATATATCATATTCATCAATCCACATGGGTTTCTAATATTTTTATAGTCTAAAAAATAATGGAAAAATTTGCATCTATGTTAATTCTTGGAATTTAAACCAAGCTTCTCTCAAGGATATTTATCCCTTACCTATTATGGATTAGATACTTCAATATGTTATAGGATTAAATATGCTTTCCATGATTGATGGGTTTTCATGGTATAATCAGGTTGAGGTTTTAGTTGAAGGTCAATATAAAAAAACCTTTGTGATGCCTTGGGGAACTTTCACTTATAAAAGAATGACTTTAGGCCTCATAAATACTGGAGCAACATTTTAAAGATATATTGATTTGTATTTTAGTTATATTATTAATAAGATCATATTTTTTACCTAAATGGCCTCAATTTTATTTATAAAATGCGTGAAGATCATTATGATCATTTGGTGAAAGTTTTTGACAAAGACCGAATCCATGGTATTAAAATGAATCCCAAAAAAATTGTATTCAAAGTAAATGAGGCAAAACTTGTCATCCATAATATGTTAGGATAAGGGACTTAAGTCAATCCTGAGAGAGTTTAATCCTTTCAAAATTTATCCCATCTTATAAGTAAGGTGTTCAGTCTTTTTTAAGTAAGGTGATTTTATTAAGAATGTTTGTGTTTGACTTTATGAGCTCACTAGACATGTTCCCAATATGATGAGAGGTAAAGTTAATTTTAAATAGATCAAGGAGGGAAAATAAACCTTTGATTAAATTAATACTTCCATTTCCATAGTACCAACTCTAGTATGTCCTAATTTTAACAAGGATTTCATCATCTACCATTATGCATCTAAGCATACTCTCTCAATGATTTTAGTGCAGAAGAATGATTATGGTATTGAATCAACTATAGTATTTATTATTTTTAGTTTTAAAATTCATGAGATAAAATATTCTCCCATTAATAATCATGCTTACACTATTATAAAAAAATTAAGTCGTTAGGTACTACATTCTGACTTCACACACTGTATTTATAGTACCATATCTAGGATTCAAATCCATCTTAACACATAAAGAGATTCATTCAAAATGAGGAGGATGGATAGAAAAAGTCCAAGATTTTGATTTAGACATAAAACCTATCATAATACTTTCATATCATGGTCTATGTCAACTATTTTATAAGAATAATTGAGATGATATTATTGACTAAGCTCAAGAGCATGATTCATTAAAAACATGTATAGCTCTATTTTTTGGTACTATATATGAATGGTACTCAAACATAGCTCATTTTCATATGTATAGGAAATTTCATGAGGGATTAAGTTCCAAAGAAAAATAATAATAAATCTAAGATCTACAAAATATGTCATATGGGATAATACTCTTTTCAAAAGAGGTATTGATGGCATGTTCTTATGATGTGTTGATAAATAATAGCAGAAGAGGCTATTAGAAGCTTTTCATATCAAAGCATGTGGTTGTCACTTCTCGTTACTGGTCTCAATGCATAAAATTATTAGGGGAAAATACTACTAGCCCAACCTCTTCAAGGATGTTAAATAATGGGTTTCTAAATGTAAAGCTTACTAGTAATTTGTGGGAAATCCAAAGCTCATAGCCTTACCTCTAAATCCATTGGTAATTAAATAAAAATTTCAATAGTGGGGTATTGATTTTATAGGTGTGATAAATCCTCATTCCAATGTAAGTCACACCCATATCCTCACTACAATATATTACTTCATAAAGTGAGTTGAGATGATCCTTATTAAGCAAAATTATTTTGAATTAGTGTGTAATTTCATTAAAGAGAATATATTAGTCAAGAATGGAGTTCCTCAAAAGACAATGACTAATAATGTGTCCAAATTTTATTTTTATAAGCTCATTAGTTTCTATTATGGATATGGAATTTTATTATCTCATATTGTAGATTATTACCCTCAAGGTAATAGTCAACCAAAATCAACCAACAATTTGGTCACCATTATTTGTAAGCTTGTAGATGAAAACCAATGAAATTAGCATAAAATATATATAATATGCTTTGGACTGATTGCATTACTCCTAAGAGGACTATTGGTATGTCTCCATTTTAGTTAATTTAAAAGACTCATGTCACATTGTCTATCACTTTAGAAATACCAATGCTTAAATTAGCAAAGGTAGTTGAAGATGAGAGCTTTAGGAATTTATTGGATAAAATGATTTTATACTTGAAAAATATAGAATAAGAAAGAGTCATAGTAGTTGAAAAAATTACAAGTCATTAACAGAAGGTGAAATCCCTTTTTAATAAAAAGTCTAAGTAGATGGATTTTTAGATTGGTTATTTTGTTCTTATGTGGGATAAAAGGTGTGAACCCAAAGGTAGTCATGGGAAATTTGATTTCATTTTTAAAGGTCCATTTAAAATTTGTCACAATTGTGATGATAACACATACTATTTGGTTTACATAGATGGCACCCATGTTCCACTACCTTAAAATGGGTAATATCTAAAGCTTTTTAAGTAATAGAGACCATTTCTCCTAGGATCTAGATTAGTTTTAGGATTTTTGTTGTGTTTGTTTTCTTGTTCTTTAATTTTCCATCCTTTTATTTTTGGTTGTGTTCTGTTATTTATTTTTGTTTTTCATTCTTATGAAGTGTTTTATTTAGAGTGACTCTATAACCCAAATCATTTATCATGAAAACTAAGCTTGCATAAACCTATAAATTATGGATTCTATACTTGCATTCATCAAATGCATTTCTACATTTAGAGCTAGTTATTGTCCCCAAATTTCACCAACACTTCAACATGCATCTTAGTAAATAATTTAATTGGATAGACTCCTTCCTTTATCTATAGGTGAAGTTTCCTTTATTGAAAATAACATAAAAACACAAACCTAACATATTCATAAATATATAGGTACTAATTTTTTTTGGGATATTTCATATATGTGAGAAATTAATTATGAGAAGGAGAGTGAATTCAAGAGAATAAAAAAGATTAACTATGAGAGAAGAGAAGAAATAATTCAAATAAGTGAGTAAACACAAATTTTAGCTATGTATTACATCCATTAGGTTAAAATAAAGTTACTATCAACTAATTTTTTATTAATAAGAGAGTAATAAAATAATATTGTGAATAAATGAACATAATAACATTAATCCATAGCTAAGGCCAAACTCAAAGTCCTACAACAACTTAGCTTTATTAATTTCTTAGAAAAGCACAAAATTATTTTCCTCTTTTCTTCTTTCCAAAATTTATCTTCTTGTAAATATTACAAAGATTGACAACCATTTTAAGAGGCATGTGAATATCGTATTTATAAAAAATACTATCCATAAAACTTATGAAACAAATTCTAGAAATAGAATTTGGTTGAACATTTCAAGGTACATATTGACTCATTCAAATTGTATATAAAAATACAAAATATTTTGAACCAAAATTTATCCCTTAACTTCTGAATAAGGTCATGATAAAAAACATTTATAAGTTACAAGTTAGGGAGTTTTATCCAATTCATACTCTTTATCTCCTTCTTCATCATCCACCATGAGTATTGCTAACTATAGGTCTTGTTTTCATTTCTCTTCATATTCCTCAAAATTCTACAATATGTTCTCTAACTTATTATCGTCCATATATTTAGAGTGTTGATAATTAATCTTGGCCTCTACTTAGGTATTTATCATTTATTAAGGAATTATTTTGAAATTATTCAAAACTCTATCCAACTTGTCAAATGAATTCTATAAGTGCACAAATATTTGCATCATTTTATAACTTAATGATGAATCAATCTCAAATTACCAACACTGTAGCTTCCTAAATACACTTTAGTCCCTTGATTCTACTTCCCCTCCCTCCACCTCTATTTTTCTTTTTCTCATTTTCATTCATACCCTCCTTCCCTGCTCCCCACTCTCCCATGCCTATGACAATCAGTAATTGTCAAGAACTCCTAAGAATAAAGGGAAGGCAAAATCTAGTGAGATGAAGTACCAATTTCAAGGAGTCACTCCCTCCTCTAAAATTTATTCTAACATCAACTAAATAATTTACCCATACTTGGGTCACATTGACATGGAGGACTTATAGAGGATTATAAATGTTTCTTTCCAAAATGATTGGATACAAAGTATTTATGATAGTGGCCTTCCCCAAGCAATTACATTCATGATGTTTGTGCAATTCCAAAAGCTTGTCATGACTATGGAAAGAAATTACTATATATATGGAAATTAAGTTCATACTCCTATAGAATGGGTCATATTGAGATTTGGACTTGAGTACATTGAGGATATGTTGAAGATTCTAGACCATGAGGTTTTTATGAAAATCACTCTAAAAACAACACAATAATTTTCAAAAATAAAATAAAGATGATTGTCTCAAGTCTTTAAATAAACATTAGCTTTTTAAACCTATACCTTTAGTGTCTAAGATTCCTAAGGTGACTTTTATATAATATTTCAAGTTTGAAATTAATGACATCATTAATCTTCTAAATAGGGTGTTAGGCAATCCAATGGTAAGGGATTACAATGAATTTATGTTTTAATATATCTAGATAATTCACATTAAGTAATATATTAATTGGGTTGAATTGATTAGTGATTTAATCCGTAAAAAGATATTCAAGTGATCACTACCCACAAATTTTATATGATGGTATAGCTCATTTATGTGGTTGCATGAATGAGATTCTATAGTGGCCTTACCATAGTAGGGTTAATGTATACCTATCACATTTATGAGTATTATTCTCAATTAAAGATGAGAGTGAGTGATAAATATTTCCATCAAGTCAATGATGATTTTATTCATTTAATCATTCAAATTATTTGAGCATGATCATTATAATCAATGTTTCTTAGTTATTGATACAATAGATGTTTTAATATTAGATGGTTTATTTATACATTTTAATACTATCTCCTATATCAAGGTATTGTATACAATAAAAAATGCATCATGTCCATAAATCAATCCTAGATTAGATGAGATAGATCAGACTTACACTTCCAATTTGGGATACACTTGTTAAGCTGGATAATTACCAATATGGGGATTTGCTAGACCTAATTAGTGGATCACTTGTCACAATACATCATGTGAATTAGGGTTCCAAAGCCTATAATCTAACATAGTCATGCAAAAACCCTAAAATATTCCTATGATTTGATATTTCACTTATTTTAAAAAATAATAAAGTAAAACTAATCTAGTGCAAACCAAAACATGTGGCACAAAGTGGGGGGTTAGAAATAATAAAATAAACAACTAAACTAAACATTCATAGAAGACATATACTCATGTCAATGTATACATAATATTAATGCATGGAAGAGAAGAATAAAAATTCATTATTTGTATACTCTTACAAATGAGAAATAAAGTTAGGAATACTTACCTTGAAGATGAACCCACTGAGCCTCAATCTCTCCCTTGGCCAAGGTTCTTCACAAGAGATTGTTGTGTTATGTAAGGATAACCAAGATAAATTATCTCTAGGATACACAACCTATCTAAGCATCTGAAATACTTCTCCATAAGACAAGATCTAAATCTCCAAAGAAATTATTCAACCTTAAAACTTTATTCCTAAAGTAGAATAGTTAATAAGCATATGTTTGTTCTTACTTATTCACTTAATTATTCTCTATTTCAGATTGGTTGGAAATGAGCTTGTATATATAGGTAAATATTTCCCTAAAACCATCCAAATATGTTAGATTTACTAGGTCAACATGATCAAAGTAGTACATTTTTGGGGTTAACTCAATAGGTCTATGCTAAGTCATTCGAGAGGCCAACAAACCAAAAGAGTGAAAAAGTCCCTAAACTATAGTAGATCAACCTAGTTGACCTTGTAAAACTAACAGGTCAAAAGGGTGATAAGGCAAGAAATGAGGGGATAAATCATTGTAATGACTAGAATGGTTAGGAAAGAGAAGAATAATCCTAGGTTTATGGTTTTAGGAGATAAGTGTGTAGATGGCAAGTGACAAAAGTAATAACAATCTTCCGAAGCACCAATGGTTTATCCACCACTTTCTTGGTGTACCCATTAAGGTATAAACATAGATATATTGAGACTCGATGGGTTCCTACAAGATACAAAGTGTCAGTAAGTGATAAAAGTATGAAAATATTATGTGTATACATATACCCCAACCAAAGCTCATCATGTTTCACATAAGTGAAATATAGGATGGTTCTTTGGGATATAAGATGATAACACACAATAATTATTATGCTAAGTAAAGTGGAATGAGAAAAAAATAATATAAATTAAAGTATAGAATTGAAAAATGTATAACTTTAACTTATTGTAGTGCCATAGATAAAGAAGTAGACTAGAAGAAAGTGAAGGCATCCAATATAGAGTACACTAGGTGAACCTATAGAAGTTAGTGTAAAAAATAGCCAAAAATTTGAAATTTCTGGAATATAGGCATATTATAGTGGAAATTAATCTCTTCATCACCATGAATCTAATGCATTTTATAGTTTGCAAAATATATGAGTAGAAACAAAGATAGAGGCAAAATAAGGAATTTACTAGAAAATAAATGAAGATTTTGAGTTTGGAAAGGTGTTTTAAATGGGAAAAAGAGAATTAATTTTTTTTTGGATTTGTGAGATGAATAAAAGATATCTATTAAGATCAAACAAGGTTAGGATGCTAAAGAGATGGCATGCTAGGTGAGAGGGACACCTAGAAGCGATAGCAGGTGCACTACATGTATGCAGCTGAGAATCTCAAACTAGTTTTTGAAATTTGTATTAAATTAATAACAATTTAAGAAAATTTTGATTTTAATCATTTATATGTTCAAAAATGAGCAAAATTACGCTCTAAGGGTAGTAAATAGGAAGATGGGAAATGGGTTTGAAGGATTTAGGAAGAAAATAAGAAAAAGGCACATTTTGAGAAAAATGTATGGGGTCAGCACACAAAATGTACTAGGTTACCCAGGTCATCCTAATAGGTTGAAATAGGGTAAAATACATATGGGTGACCTAGTAGGTATGGGTCAACCTAGTTCAATCTACAATTTGATGACCAAGTAAAAAGTGTCTAGTTGATCTATAAGGGTTAGAAGGGAAACTTAGCACTAGGGAGGAAAAGAACAAAATGGTAATTAAGAATTTAAGATCAAATAAGAAAAAAAATAGGGAAATTTTGGTCAAACTAGGTTGATGAGGGAACTATAATAAGCATGGACAAGCATGTAAAAGGATGAAAGAAGGCTAGAATGGCTTGAAATGACCAAAGGAGGGGAAATGGGACTGGGTAGGCTAAAAATAGGATAAAATGAATAAAAGTGAATAAATTAAAAGCTATTAGGCTTGCTTTTATTGTTTTAAATGTAAAAAAAAAAGAATGTATAAGGAATGTATTATGAGTAAAAATGATATGGAGGAACCAATACATCCTTTATCATTTCTTGGTTGCAAATACAATGAAGATTTTGGAGATTATTAGATGTGTCATGGTTACTAGATTTTTTGGATAGATTTTTTGATGGAGATAGAGATAGACTAATATCCATAATTCTAGGATGCATAGTAGACATGTGTATGATCCCCCTCAACATGGATGTGTTAGTCATGTTCCTAGGATGCTAGGAATGATTAACTAACACCTTCAAATAGGAGGTGGATGGGGATGTAATAGAGGTGGCTATCACACTAGAGGATTTCCATTCCATCCTTGGGTTACCCATAATAGGAGAACTAGTGACCATAGGGATACTAGACATCTTAGAAGAAAGGAGACCCTTATCAATGTGGGATACAGGCTTAGAGATGATATTACTAGGGTGGAGAGTTAGTATGAATGATGTGTATACATTGTAGATTCTAGACCTCTAAAAGGCAGTGATAGGACTTATGACACAATGGGTGCTATGTCATAAGTTAGATGATAAGGTACCACTATACATGGTAACTTTGAGTAGGATGATGTTAGAGGAGTGAGTGATATATGATTTGGGCTCTATCATCTAGGTCCAGCTCATGTATGATCTATTCAAGATGATGGTCAGAGGACATAAGACCATGGGACTAGTTATACTATGAATGAGTTGGATATATGAGATATTTCCTATGTATCATCCAGTTGTGTTTCCCCATGCAGTCGATGATAGGTCGCCTTAGGTGTAGAGATGGAGAGAGGAATAGGTATTATAGGTCATGCCCCACAATCCAATGTTATAATCAATGAGAGGTATAGACATAATGTGGTATTTTTAAGGGCACATAACATCTACATGGGAGAGATGTTACATAGTTATACCAGTGATAGAGAGGATAGAGGTGATCGAACACTATACATGGTGAAGAGATCCACATTCAATGGAATGGGTACTAGGATAGATGGGCCTACCTCATCTAGAAACATTTATACTCATGCTTAATTAGTGGGCTCAACATGTGAGAGATCCATAAAAGAGGAGAGGAATTGGACCACTGATAGTTAGATTGGCATTAAGGTCATGCTAAGAGTAAACATAGAGTAGTTGGGTGTGATGAGGTGTAGAGGAAGAAGAGGTGGAGGTAGAGGTAAATATACCAAATGTACCACTACCAACTCCATGAAGAGATAAGCAATGGCCACTAAAGACATGACATTGATGAAGATATGAGGAGTAGGAGAGAATGAAGACTTTACCCATCCCTGATGATCCCATAGATGAACTAGAGGAGATGATAGAGAGACCAATCAGGCATAGATTAAGATGAATGTAAGACATGATAGTTGGGTTTAAGTTGAGGAGATGGCCTATGAATTTACTAAGAGGTCATATAGATGGTGATAATATGTTAGGAAATTATGTGGATGGTGAGACCAAGGAAGCCAAGACATAGATATGTAAAATGATTATTGATTTATTTCTTATGTTTTTACATGGAAATAGAGATAGATAGATATTATGAGATATGACAGTGATATAATATCTATCTAGTGTGATTATATAGGTGTACCTAAGGATAATGAGGAGATATAGGGGTACTTAGTTAGGGGATCACTCCATAATTTCTTATATTATACTCTACATCCATATGACCCCATGAAATTAGAGGATCTAAGTGTACCATTGGCCCTAGCTTAGGCTAACTAGTTCAGATTAGTTGGTGACATAGTGAGGCCAATACAGGTGTATAGAGAGAGGTAGTATCCACCATCAAAAATGGGTATAGGAGAGAGGAAATCCTAGTAGTCCTTATCTAATGAGAGATGTACTCATTTATACATAGTGGCTTAGATGACATAAGCATATATGGTGATGCAGACCCAACTAACATAGTAACATGCAGTGACCCATACTGAGTTGGTATAGGCACAAGTGTAGATAACACATCTACAAGGATAGGTAGAGGGATTTATATCTTTAAATTCCTCATTACAACATACTACTCAAAGGATTCAAATTGAGGCCTTAGTAGGCAACATGGCTAGGCCATGAGATAGACATGATGGAGCCCAGCCTAGAATTGGAGCATTGTATATGATTGTATATGTTATATCAAACATATGTTTATATATTATGAATCATTTTGGAATATTGATTTTGGATGTGTATGTTGTCATATGATGGTTGTGTTCATGGATTCTTTGGATATATTTCTTTCTAGCGCATGTATTTAGATTTTGCTATATATGTTATATGAAAAATATGAGATTTAGTTTCTTTTCTAACATTAAATAGGACACATGCATGGTTAAAAATAAATAGGTAAAAGGACTTGGAAAAATATAATCAATCAAAAATAAACTACACACTATTTCAAGTTGGAAAATGTGTAATAACAAGAAATGACTAAGTATAAATAACCAAGAAAAATGGTAAAAAAGATGGTAAAATAATAAATTTGTTTTCAAACCAATATGAAAGATTTTTTCACCAAATTAAAACAAGTAAATTCATACTATATATCATGTTGGTAAGTATGACAACAAAGTAATAAAATGGAAGGTATATAAAATGGCACAAATGGTAATAAAAACAAATCAAATTAAGTCAATCAATTATACTATAGCACGATGGGAAGTATAAAAGAAAAATAAAATTGTTAAAAGCTAGGTCTTAAATTTATCACGCTAATTCAAGATGGGAAGTATAAGACATTTAATAAATGGTTGAAATCTTACATACACTTATAAAATAAGAAGATAAAAATGTGAAAGAGAAATTAATTAAGCATAAAATGTACTAATTCAAGCTGGGAAGCATGTTAATGATGTGTAACCTCATAATCAATTGAATCTTATCTCATATTTGACACATGTTATTTAGATGGTGACTTTATTATTAGAAAATTTTGTGAGGGATTTTGGGTCCTATCCATGGTCTTACAAAGTAACTCACAAAAGAAAACATAATGGGGTGCCAAAACAACATTAGCAAACAACAAATTATAATAAGGAAAAATGATGGTAATTTTATGAGGGTCACATCCTATCCATAGTCTTACCTTGTAACTTCACAAAGATAACACCACTAGGGTGGAATAAACACAAAAATTAGGTAAATCCAAGATATGGGTAATAGGATATAAAAATGGTAATTTTTAGGGGACATTGGGTCCTATTCGTGGTCTTACAAAACAACTCAAAAATGAAATCCCAAGAGGAGTGATAAAAAAGAAAACAATATTTCCCAAGAGGAAATATGAGGGAAAGGGAATTAAAAAAGGGAGTGTAAAAATCAAGACTTAGGCATCTTATGAAAATACCTTAGGAGGCAAGAGGCATACTATGGACATGAGAAGACACTAAGTGATTAGTGGTCATATATATACAAAGGAAACCTGATAGCTATAGACTCAAAGCTTTATAGGTAAATAGGTTTGCTACTAAGATCAACTTATGAAGGTAGATTGGTACAAGGAAAAATAAAATGTACCTACCTTCCCATGATGTGTTCCCCACTCTATAGGACCCCTTATAGAGTCGTTGGTCTACTACGAATATTGGGTACTTGCATGAGAAATTAGGTAGGACTAAAAGATTTTTTTATTCTCCTCTTCTAAATTAATGGCTTGCCACACCCCAAAGGACCTCAACTCTACCATGAGGCCAATTGTGGATTTTGAGCTTTGACTAGAAGGATATGTGCTTTGAATCATGTCTTTTATTGTGATTTGACTTTTTAGAATAGTTTTTCCTTTTTATATCATTTTCTTTTGTTTAAATTATTTGGATTTTAAATTTTTGAAGGATTTTTTAAGATTCCTCCTCCATACAGATTTGGAATCACCAAACATGATAGATGAACTAATACACATGAATGAGTTATAGGCTAAGGCTAAACGAAGCGAAGTAACCAAAGACAAAAAACTAACTAGTACACCTAGGCTTGACAATGAACTAGCATGTGATCTCAAGTATCAACCATGTATATGCTTAGTTTGTGGAAAAAGGAAGAAGGGAAAAAACGAGTTCCAAAAGTGGACTGGTATAAGGAGATAATAATGAGAAAAATTGCTTACTAACTGATTACATGGTAAAGGGAGATAATAACCAAGTGGAATAGGGTAAGTTTAACCAAGTCACCATGAAAATTATCAATGAAAAATAGAGATAAGAAAGCAAACAATCATGAATAGACAAGGGAAATAACCAAAAGATGGTGATTTTTTGAGGGATTTTGGGTCATATATGTGGTCTTATAAAGAAACTCCTAAAATAGAAAACACAGGGGGTTTCAAAATAAAATTGACAAATAGAAGGAAATAATAATAAGTAAAAAGGAATAGTTATTTTGTGAGGAGTGTCGGGTCCTATCCATGGTCTTACAAAGAAACTCAAAAATTAAAAATCCAATAAAATTTCACAATGAGAATATACAAGAATAAATATAAATCCATGATAAGGAAATACAATCATATGCAAAAATAAATGGTAATATGAGCAAACTATAGTATAAAAAGTAAAAGAATCATGATATAAAATAAGAAAAAATTTAACACAGTGTCAAATTATATAAATAGATAGATAAAATTGGAGCACATTTATAATCCAAATATAAATGTGAAATCACCATGCATGTGCTCATAAATATTGGTAAATATGTCCACACACATTATACAAGACATCAGATAAATCTCTATGAAGTTGTAAGCAAACTATTTCTAGTGTCTCATCAATCTTCAATCAATACTAGGAAAATACTTCTTTTCTGATCTTCTCAATTGAAAAATTAGGAATACCCAATGGATCATGTTGAGGAGGGTAATCAGGAAAAAGAGACTTGAAAAAATGCATGGGAGTGAGATCTATGGGAGATGCATGAATCACTAGTGGAGAAGGATCCATGGGTGAGGGAAGGTCCACAAGTGAAGGAATCATAGGTGGAGACATAGAAGTTGGTGAAGGGACCACAAGAGGTGATGGAACCATAGGAGGTAGAGCCATCAGAGAATAAAGAGGAGCCTTCTTGTGGGAAAAATCTATGGGAAGAATAAAATAAGGTTTGGGAATAACTGTAAGGTGATCCTTAAGATGTTTTTAGAGAATACAACAACAATCAGTGTGATGTGTACCACATACATGCCATAGATAATATACCTCACCATACTTAGGCATGTATTCAAGAATTAATTTTGAAGGAGGTATAGATTTATCTGATGATGAGGAAAAAGGTTGTAAGCTATCAAGATATTGTCATAGTTTGTGACAATGGGTAGAAGAATGATTATCTATCTCATGAAAGTAACAGATATGCTTATGGGTGGTCTTAGGTGAAGAATTCATGAAAGGACATGTGACAATAATGGAAGAAGCTAAAGAGGAATCAACAGCCCATTTGGTGGGTAAAGGAGCCATATTAGGCAAATAAAGCAAACCATTACCAAGGGAGGGTGATGGTGAAGAAGGAATGGAACTAGGTTCCATAGAAGGAGCAATGGGATGAGAAGCAGGGATAGGCTCAACAATAGAAGGAGTGGAAGTAGATTTAACTATAGAGGAGATAGTAATAGGATCAATTATAACAGGTTTTATTGGAGGCATAGGATCAATAAAAGGTCTAAAGATGGCAACACTAACCTTAGGAGTAAACCAATTGTGGGAATCATGAAAACTAGAAAATTGGTAAGGTCCAATCATAACATGATCCATGAGCATAGTCCTACATGGATCCTTAAAAATTATAGTTGTTGGTACCACCTCTACCCTACTATAAAGAGGAAAAAATAAAAAATCAAGAACTATAAATGTTGAAACATGATGAGATGTATGAAAATACTCAAAAATAAGAATAATAACACACAATCTTGGCATCATAGGATTAAAAAAGACCACCTAAAAGAGGATCATCTAAAGAATATCCATTATCATAATCTAGAGTATAAATATCAATGACACAAGTCAGGATGACCTTGTCATTATAATAATCATGGTGAATATAATGATGAGTCTTAATCAAGACTATGAGGCTATCATCACAAGGAGGCTTACAAGAATAGGGTTACAAGGAAGAAGGAAGTTACAAGATGAGATGAGGTGAGAGATTGGAAGTTTTGATCTTTAAATTAATCTCATCTAGCTCATCATCATCAAAATCTAAAAGGTGGGAGGCATGTTACCAATGAGCTTGGGATGCCCATTATAACCTCTAGTTAAACTAATAAGAAAGTAAGATGTTATGATTCATGGAATGAAATGCTAGGAAATGGCTCAAGAGTAGGAATTTTGAATACACCACGATCTTGAAATTGTTCAAAATTCCAAGGGTTACTATCACCCTGAATCTTATAAATGGCTCCATTATGAGGGAATTTGACACATTGGTAGGTGGAAGAAGAAACAACTCACATACAATGAGTCCACAGCCAACCAAGGAAGATGTTTTAAGAAAGGTGGAATTTAAATATCATCACCTTCAAATGAATGTGATAGGTGGGATGATAATGGGAATCCACATACACCCTAGAGGAGGAATTTTCCTTCTATCATATCCTTTGTAGGTGTTGTGTGTAGACTTTAGATTGCATTTTGAATATCCAAGAGTCGTTATGAAATCAAGAGATGCAACACAAGTTTTAGAACCCTCATCAATCAATGCACACTTAACTTGGATATCACCTATTTTTATGATAATAAATAAGGGAGGATCATCTACATGAAGCATAATCTCATCAAGAATCATAGAGGTGATATGAAATCATAAAAAAATAGAAGTGTCAATAGTTTCATCAATATTAATAGACATCTCTTCACATTTTTGTAATATACTATCTTTGAAACTAGATAAAGCTTCCTCCCATCATGTTAAAGAAAGATGAGGGACATTCATCTTGAATAATAGTTAAATAAGATAATTTTTATGATGTGGATAAGTCCTCATAAGCTCAAGGAAAGGTATCTAAGATGGGAGATTAGTGAGCTCTACAATGGGATCCCACTCATCATAGCCCATAAGAATGTTGGTAGATATAGGTGTGTAATGGTCAAGGATGTCCTCAAAAGGAGGAGATGAAAAACATTGAAACTTGTGTTGATAAGAATGAGAAGGTTGAGAATAAGGATGTAAATCATGTGAGAGTGAAGAAGTGGTTGGTTTAGATTGATTTTGAGAGTTTGAAGAATAAGTGTTATTAGAAATTAGATTGTCATTAGTATTAGAAGATGGTGTAAGAGAGGAATAAATAATATGGGATGTGTTATCCAAGGTAGAATCATAAATTGGATCATCAAAAGTAATAAGATCTTCTTTCCCCAACTCATTTAAATGAGTTGGAGAAGAATCTTGGATAACATGGTATGTTTGAGATGGGGGTAGAGTGTAGATGGGTTACAAATCAGTGAAAACCACCACTTTTCACATATTAGTCATGATAACCACATTCTCATCAAAATTTGGATCAACAAGACTTTATACATTATCGGTGGAAGAGATGGGCTTGTCTTGATTGTCTTGAATATGTTGATGATTAGGTAAAGGATATTTATAAATAGTTAAATGAGCATTTTCTTGATTTAAGGATTGAGTTTAATGATGTGTTTTATGTTCTTTGAGAGTATTCTCATAAGCTTATTGACACTTTCAAATAATGAAATCATGATCAAAATTAGGGCCAAGAATAAAGTCCATATCTAAATTACAGAGTTGTCTACAGGTTTCATGAGAATGACCCCAACTAGCTTGAAACCAACAAAACTTGTTAGGATCATACCAATAATTCATAAGATGGGTAGGGTTAAGATATTATGGAATAGGCCTAGGTAAACACTTACGAAAATTCAACCAAGGATAAAGGTTTATAGACATTAATGTTGTTCGGTGAAGAGAAATGAGGATTAGTGTATTGTTGAGAAGGAGGAGCTAGTTCTTAAGAAGGGGTAGGAATAATAGCTTGAAAATTATGAATGGTTTCATATGAATCGGTAGCACCATGATTGGTAATATTAAAGTTCTTAGTATTTAATAATATATGAGTAACTATAAAAGGTTTGGGTGGTTTGAATCAATGCATTAGGAAGTCTTGTTATTTAGGTTGGTCAATTACCTCCTCCAAGGTATGAGGAGAAACGATATAGACTTGATATTGAGGTTTAGGAAAAAGAGCATTGGTAAAGAGATGAAAGATATTTTCATCAACCATGTTATGTTAACATTTGTTTGACAAAGTATTCCACCTTTTAACAATGGTTTGGGTAGTTTCATTATCTTTTTGTTTGAAATTGATGAAGTAGGCCAAAGTGTTTTTTGGAATATCACTAGTTTGGAATTCTTGCACTAAATCATTCACTAATCCTCTAAACTAGTAATATAATGTGTTTTAAGTTGGTTGTAACAATACAAGGCATCACCCGTGAGGGTTTTGGCTAGGAGCTTGGGAGCGGCAAAAGTGTTTAGTTTGACCCAATCTTTGTAAATATTTTTAAATGTCTTAAGATGAAGGGTAGGATCGGTTGATCCATTATAAGAAATGATAAGTGTTATACCTCTAATGTCAAGGTTAGCAGTTTTAGTAGTGAGAGGTTAATTTTATGGGTCTTTGATGGTCTTGTTAGTTAAATGAGGTTGAGGAATGATATTTCCTTCAGAATCTTGAAGAAGAGGAGGGGGAACACTTTGGTTATGTTGCCCTAAGATATTGGTTGTGGATAAGATTGAAGATGATAAAGGTGGTTTTGCATTCTCATCATTTGATTCATGTTATGCGAGTATTCATTTGATTGAGAGTTTGAAATAGGAGTTGGTGAGTTTCATTAGTGTTATTAGAAGCATTAGCATTAGTATTGGTGTTGGTACTAGTGGCTTGGATACCATTATGGTTGTTGATAGGGGCTTGAGATAAATGATGAGAATGAGAGGTGCTAGTAGAAAAAATTTATTATGTAGTAAAAGAGGGACTAGTGAATGGTTGAGAGGAAGAATCACTAGAAGCATGATTGTCTTGGGTAGAAAATGAAACACTAGTGGATGGATTAAGGATAATGGATCTTAAGAGAGGCTCCCTAGATGTATAACCTGCCATGTTGATTAAGATACTAGGCATAAAGGTAGAATAAATTAGATAAGAAGAGGCCATGGTATAAAGAGTTATGATTGAAGGAAGAAGTCAAAAATCAAATAAATTGGTACTACCAAATATGGTTGAGAATGTAAGAGTATGTGAAGGATGCTCTTTAACTTGACCACTAATCATGAGGTTATAGATGGTAGAGGGATCCTTCCCCATATGTTGAGAAAATTGTGAGATAAAGAAGAGAATTTTGAGAGTATACTCTAACTCAAGCTAGTATTCTAAGAGAAGATGAGGGTTATGATGCAAAGAGGTATGAGGAAGGGTCCCATAGTTCATTGTGTGGGTGGAAATATGAACATTACTAACATTCATAAAAGGAGCCCTACTTTTCCTATGGGAGACCCTATGAAGATTGGTTAATTACATCATGGATGTTGACTAAAACTCAGTGTTATCACCCAATAAAAATTCCATGATGAAAGGAAAAGAGGCAAGATGAGAAAGCAAAGAATCAGAATGTGACTAAAATAGTACTAGTTCAACCTAGTCAACCTAGTGCAAAAATAAGGACTGTAAAACTGTATAAGGTCCATAACGTCAACCCAATACATTAAATAGAGATTAGCTGAAAGGGTGAAAAATGTTTTAGGTAATATAGGCTCAACTAGGTTGACCTATCATAGTTTACAAGGGATGAAAATTGTATAGGGTCAACAAGGTCAACCTAATATAGTAGACAGGAAAGAAAAGAGAGATGATAACAAGCTATGAATTGAAATCAATATAATTTTCAAGTATTATAAGAAATAAATAAGTAATAAAAGGAAACAAATAGTTAATTGATTTGATGTTGGCCAATCTAATTGAGGTACACAAAGAAAAATCTCATACTAACATTGGCTAATGCAATATTTTTCACACATAATTGAATAAAGAGCAAGAAAATAACTTGGAAAGTAAAGAAATTTATTAGATAACAATCTAAGGATGGTTTAAGGTAAGTTTGGGATGAAAGGGATTGTAGTGACAATGATACATGCTTGGTATTGGGGCTTACCCCCTCACTTCACACATCACATTAATAAGGGTAATGCGTGCTTAGCTAGAATATACCGTTAGCCATGCTTTATACTTGACTAGAGCATCAAGTTAGTTTCCCCCTTGGTGATGGATTCTAAGTAGGTTGGCCTGGGTAGATAAAATTTAAAGTGCTTATTAATTTTGTGTGATTTGGCCATGTGTGCATAAAATAAAAATAGTGAAACTAAGAGATTAATTTGAAAACCACATAATTAGACTATGTGAACTATTCTAAGCATGCAAGCAACTAAACAAAAATATGTGACTAGCATATAAGGTGAATTCTAAATTTAAAATAAGGTATAGTGTAAAAACTATATGCATAACATAAAAAATGGGATTGCTAGGGTCAAACTTTTACTATAGAAGCAAGGTCTAAAAATGAACTAGGTTGGCCAAGTTAACCTAGTTATTTACAAAACACATAGCACACACAACTAGGTCAACCAGGCCAACCTAGTTGACTATGTAGGGGAAGTTTTAAAGACTACAAATTGTGAAAGGAAGTATAGAAAAATAAAGATATAAATAAATAAAAACTAACATTGGTGGATTAGAGATGAATAGAATGAATATTATTGATTAATAACCATAGAGAAAACTAGTAAAACCTACAAATTAAGTCGATCATGTTGTGTAAGGACCTATTGTAGAATGCTAAAAAAGTGTACTAAGTCAACCTGATCAACCTAGTAGGTTGAACTAGGTGTATTAAAGTGTACAGGGTCGACCTGGTTGACCTAGTATCCTAAAATAGAAGTCTATAAATTCATAAGCTTGTACTGGGTCGAGTTAGTTAAGCTAATTGCCTATTCTTAAAAACTTATGCATAGAGATTAATAACTGGGTCGATAGGGTTGATCTAACATAGTAAATATATGATGAAAATGATGAAAAATTAATGAAAGAAAGTGAAAGAAATCTTACAAGGGTTAGTTTCACATTGGGTTCACTAGAATGTATGTAATTAGAAATGTATCATATCTATAGATCAATCCTAGATCAAATGAGATAGAGCACACTTACACTTTTGATTGGGGATACACTTGTTAAGTAGGTGAATGACCAATATGGGGATTTTCTATAACTAATTAGGGAATCACTTATCATAATACACCATGTGAGGTATGGTTCCAAATCATATAGTCTAACACAATCATGAAATAACCCTAAAAGAGTCCTATGATTTGATATTTCACGTAGTCTAACAAACAAGAAAGTAAAACTAGTCTAGTGCACACCAAAGCTTATGGCACAAAGTGAGGGTTATAAATAATAAAAAAACAACTAAACTAAATATGCATAGAAGACATATACTCATGTCAATGTATATAGAATCTTAATTCATGTAAGAGAAGAATACAAATGCATTATCCATCTACTCTTATAAAGGAGAAATAAAGTTAGGAATACTTACTTTGAAGATGAAACCATCGATCCTCAATCTCTCCCTTGGCCAAGGTGCTTCATAGGAGATTGTTGTGGTATGTAAGGATTACCAAGATAAATCAGCTCTAGGATACAAAACCTATCTAAGCATCGAAAATACTTATTCACAAGACAAGATCCGAAGCTCCAAAGAAATTATTGAACCCTAAAGCTTTATTCCTCAAGTAGAATAGTTAATAAGTAGATGTTCATTCACACTTCTTCACTTAATTATTATCTATTTTAAATGGTTAGAAATGAGATTATATACATAGGTGCATCTTAACCTAAAACCTTCTAGATATGTTAGTTATACTAAGTCGACCCAGTCGACCTAGTATATTTTTGGGGCTAACTCACTAGGTCTATGCTAGGTCAGCTAAGAGGCCAACAAACCAAAAGAATGAAAAAGTCCATAAACTATACTAGGTCAACCTAGTTGGCTAGTAAAACCAACATGTCAAAAGGGTGATAAAGCAAGAAATGAGGGATAAAGCATGAAAATGACTAAAATGGTTAGGAAAGAGAAGAAAAAGCCTAGGGTTTATGGTTTTAAGAGACAAGTGTGTAGATGGAAAGTAGCAAAGGAAAAACAATCTTATGAAGCACAAATGGTATTCCCACCCCTTTCTTAGTGCACCCATTAAGGCATGCACTTAGAGATATTGAGACTCAATAGGTCCCTTCAAGATACAAAGTGTTAGTAAGTGATAAAAGTTTGAAAATATTATGTGTATATAGTATGAAGGTGTGAGTATTCCTCTTATATGCTTCTAAACTTTGTGGATGATAGATTGGAACTCATTTAACTACGAATACAATTGATGGAGACTTGAAATCTTTTGGTTTTAAATCATAATTTTGTTGGCATTCACTTTCTTATGGTTATTGGTAAGTACACCTATATCACATTACATAAATCTAATTCTATAGAATTAGATATGGTACATATTATGCTCTAATTATTTCACATCCGTACCTCATTTTATATAAGAGGAATGATAGAGAATGCTTTGATCACTTCATTTAAACACATTTCCTATTATGAAGACTTCTAGATGGGTTTTGATGATGAAAGGGAGGTTAGAATCCTTGATCATACCCACTTCACACTGGATCAAGTGACCAATTATACTATTATGGATATCCTTAATGATACGGATATTGAATACAATGGAAAAGTGGTGTATGAATATTACTTATCATGAAGCATCAAGACTACATCTCTCCCTAAGATTGACTGAAATCAAGTAGAGATAACATCATTGGGGACTCAAACTCAAAGAGTCTTTAGGATAAATTTGGTATCCATCAAAATCAAATGAATATATGTGAAAAATTCCAAATTTTTTCACCTTTTAATAATACATATATACCTCCCCTTGAACTAATAAATCAAAAAGAAAAAAAAGAGTAAAAGACACCTTCCTACACTTCAACAAATACTATTGTAATAGAAGAGACTAAGGACATTTCACCTTAACTAGAAAGGAGACCTTTGAAGTTCCTACTAAAGAAGTCAATTGGTGGGAAAGGTGCTCTTAGGATATCAATTATCTTAAGTGAAACATCTAAAAATGTGGTTTATTCAAAAGGGTTATTAAAAAACACCACATTATAGTGTATGACTATAGATCCTCTATTCTTCTATCCTAAGGGATCACACTCAATAGTAGCACATCATGTCCCTTATGTTATACTACAAGAGGCTCATCCTTAGTCCATATACAAAGAGGCCATTAAATCTATTCCTAAAGAAGTAAAATATCTTCTAGAGATAGTAGAGACTTGTTATAAAGTGGTAGAACACTTACCTATTATTAAAGAAGAAGATTTAGACACTTAGAACTATTTGGAGGTAGAATTCACACCTCTTCCATAAAAATAATGGATCCTATGGTAGATCAAGATCTTATTTTTGAAGTTCAGGGACAAATAGAATCATCAATATAGGAGGAAAATGATATTGGATCACATTAATGGATAATAAAAGTTTTATAAAGAGGAAGAATATGGTTCCACTATTAGGAATATACTTTAGTAATATCATTTCACCACACCTTTGAGTTGTAAATAAACCCAAAAAAAATTATCATATTTTAATGAATGAATAGGGTGAAAGGTATTTTAAAGTTGTTCCTCTTCCAAAAAGGTCAAAGGATGAAATCACAGCTACATATTACCATAATTCACATGTTCACCTTGGTAAATACACTCATAAAGGTTTGAAATAATATGTGTAGATAAATAATGGTTTATTTATATAAATATTTGATCATGATAAAGCAATGAAGTATTAATTAAAATATAAAGTGGACTAACTTACAACAGTAATACAGAGACTGGTCAACCCAACTCAACCCCAACTTCAAGACTATACCTTAGATACTAAAACTATATAAGCGGATGATAAAATAGAAAATGTGGGGAGATATAATAAATAATGGTTATATAATCTACTAGAACAAGGGAATAAAATAATAGCCTCGACTTTCAAAGTCTACTCTGTAATGGAAGAGGAAAATAATATGCATATAAGAAAGATGATGAATACAAACAAAAGTTGGGTAGATTGAAAAATTGGCTACCATGGTCTTAAACCTTGTAAAATGTGGATGAGGATACTTTGGTTGATGAATGATTCTTGACTGAGTAGGAATTAGGATAATAAGTCAAGTTTTTTAGGGCTGAAATGATACAATATCAAAACTATAGAAGAATTATTGCATGATCTTAAGGAATCTAGAATCTTGGTAGCTGACCCTACTTATGATATATTTGAGGAAATTGAAAAGATACCATGTTAATTATTATTAAATTAAGGTAAATTAATTTATGTGGAAGATATATAAGAAGCACTCAAATAGTTGATTAATCAAGAAACCAATACTGCTTCATCATTCGGTTAAAAATCAATTCAAAGATTTATGCACTTCCAAATGTTTTTTGTTAGGTTAGACAAAGATTTGAAGATTTTAAAAATAATTCCTTAATAAATGATAAATCTACAAGTATATAAGGATATTCTTTATCAACACTCTAAAGGTCTGGACCATGACAATCTGGAGACAATATTTCAAAAGTTTGAGGAATATGAAGAGAAATGACAATGAGCCATGTAGTGATAAAAATAATTCCTTAATAAATGATAAATATACAAGTATATAATGATATTATTTATCAGCACTCTGAATGTCTGGACCATGACAAGTTGGAGAACATATTTCAAAAATTTGAGTAATATGAAGATAAATGACAATGAGCCATGTAGTGATAAATCCTCACAGTGGATGATGAAGAAGGAGATGAGGAGAAGGCACTGGATAAGACAACCTAAATTATAGATCATAATTTCTTATATTCATGACCTTATTTTTAGGTTGAGGGTTGCATTTTGGTTCAAAGGATTTTATAGTTTCTAATGCAATTTGAATGAGTCAACGTGTACTTTTAAATGTGCAGCCAAATTCTATTTTTAGAATTCGTTTCCTAGGTTTTATGGATGGGATTTACTATAAACAAGAGGCTTTAATTCATATCAAAAGGGATATCAATATTTTTAATATTTGTAAAAAGATAATTTTTGGAAAGAAGAGAAGAGGAAAATAACTTTGTGTTTTTCTAAGAAATCAATAAAGTTAAGTCATTGCAGGACCTTAAGTTTGGCCTTATTTTTGGATAAATGTTTTTTATGTTCATTTATTCATGGTATTGTTTTATTTACTCTCTTCCTAATAAAAGTCTCCTTTAATAGTAAATTTATTTTGAGTTAATGGATGTATTACATAAGATAAATATGCATTTTCTCACTTATTTTCATTCTTTATTATCTTCTCTCATATTTAATCTTTTATATTCCCTTGAATTCACTCTCCTTGTCATAATTCCTTTCTCACATATATGAAAAAGTCCAAAATAATTTAGTATGTATATTTTTGAATATGTTAGGTTTATGTTTTTATTTTCTTTCGAATAAAGGTAGTTTCACCTACAAATAGAAGAGGGACTATGTGCCATCACACTGTTGACTACATCACATGCATTAAAGTGTTGGTGAAAATTTGGGGACAACATCTAGCTCTATGGACTCACATTTGACAAATTCAAGGATGGACTCCAAAAACTTTAGGTTTATGTAGGTGTGGCTTACATGATCATGGAGTTGGGATACATATTCACTCTAAATAAAACACTTTATAAGAATGAGAAATGGAAATTAAAAAAATAACAAAAATTAAAATTAAAACCAAATAAAAAAATGATTAAAAATAAAAGAATGAGAAAACAAACACAACCAAAATCATAAATCTATACCATATCCTGGGAGAACTAGTCTCTATTGCTTTAAAATCTTTAGATATTACATGATGTAAGGAAGTGGTAGATGGGTGCCATCCATATAGGATAAATGATATGTGTTGTTTCCATAAAAGTGATGAATTTTGAATGGATATTTAGATAAGGAATCAAATATTCCATGACTGCCTTTGGGTTCATGCCTTTTATCCCATAAAAGAATAAAATCACCAATCTAAAAAATCCCTCTACCTAGATTTCTTATTAAAAAATTCTTTCACCATATATTGATGTCTATAATACTATCAAATATTATGACTCTTTCTTCTTCCATCTTCTTTAGGTACAAAATACTTTTATGCAATGAATCCCTAAATATATGATCTTCAACCACCTTATCCAATTGAAGCATTAGTAATTCTAAATTTATAAACAAGGTACCATCAATGTTATACATTAACTAAAATAGTGACATACCAATAGTCCTCTTAGGAGTAATGAAATCAGCCCAAAGTGAATCATATTATTTTTATGCCAATTTCATTGGTTCTCATCTACAATCTTACGAATAATGGTGACCAGATTCTTGTTACTTGATTTTACTTGACCATTACCATGAGGGTAGTAACATGAAGCATGAGATAACAAAAAAATCACAACCATAAAATAAACCAATGATTTTAGAGGAATAAAAATTGGATACATTATTAGTCACTAACTTTTGAGGAACTCCATACTTTATTAATACATTCTTTTTAATGAAATTACAGACTACTTCAAAAGTAATTTTCCTGCCCAGTATAGCCTCAACCCACTTTATGAAGTAATCTATTGTAGTGAGGACATGGGTGTGACCTGAAATGCAATGAACATTTATCACAACTATTAAATTAAGGTCCCACTATTTAAAATGTTCTTCAATTATATTTAGCTTTATAGGTAAGGTTATGAGTTTTGTCTTTTCCATAAATTACTGACAAGCTTCACATTTAGAAACTCATTATTGAGCATCATTGAAGAGGGTGGGCCATTAGTAATTTTATCTAATAATTTTATGCATTGTGATGTTTGTTTAGAACTGAAAAAAACATGCTTTGCTATTAATATCTTCTCAACACATCATAGGAACATGCCATGAATACCTCTTTTTACAATAGTATCATCCCATATGACATTCTTTTGGCTCTTATATTTATATTTATTTTTCATTTTCTCTTAATACCTCATGACATTCCTCATACATAATAAAATTATTTATATTTTAGTTCCATTCATCTATAGCACCAAAAATTAAAACTATATAGGCTCTTTTGATGAATCATACTCTTGAGCTTCATCAATAATATCATCTGGCTTATTCTCGGCAATTAGTTGACATAGGGCATGACCTTAGACTAGTTTCATAGATTTTATATCAAAACCAAACTCTTGAAATATTTATATCCACCCTCCTCATTTTGAACCAAGTTATTTATGTGTTAATATGGATTCACCTATTGGATCCGTTACTATAACAAAAATGTGTGAATTCAGAATGTAGTACATGAACTGCTTCATGGATTTTATGATAGCATAATCATGTTTATCAATGAGAGAATATTTTATCTCATGGTTTTTGAAACCAAAACTCATAAATATTATATATGAATCAATAGTTTCATGATTATTTTATAATAAAATCACTGAGAGAGTATGTTTAAATCCATAATAGTAGATGATGAAATCCTTATTAAAATTAGGATATACCAGAGTTGTTCTAGAAATATAAGTCTTAATTTCATCAAAGGATTATTTTTCCTCGATACATTTAAAATTAACTTTACCTCTCATCATATTGGTAATCTTTTTAATTAGCTCAATAAAGTCAGGTATGAATATTCTTAAGAAATTCACCTTACCAAAAAAGGACTAAATACCTTGCTTAATTGTAGGAAGGGATAAATTTTTAATTTCTTAAACTCTCTCAGGATTAAATTTCATCCCTTTTATTAACACAATATGGTAGAGAAGTTTTCCCTTAGCTAATCTAAATATGTATTTATTGAGATTCAATTGAAATACCATAGATCCAACATTTGTCAAAAACTTTCACCAAATGATTATAATGATCCTAACACCTTTTAGAAAAAACCATGAGGTCATCTACATAAAAAACTATGATTTGATTATTAATATAATGAAAATCTAAATCCATATCCTTTTAAAATTTGGATCTAGCATTGACGAGGCCAAAATACATTCTCTTATAGGTGAAGGTTCCCCAAAGCATTGTAAAGGTTATTTTATGTTGATCTTAAATTAAAACCTCAACTTGATTATATCTTAAAAACACATCAAATATGAAAATCATCTCTGACCTTGTAACATCTTAAATTATTTGATCCATAATAGGCAAGGGATAATTATCCTTGATATATGTTTGGTTTAAATTTCCTAAATCATTTCAAATGTAAATTTCACCATTTTTTTTCTAGACTAGCACAATAATGGTAACCCTATGGAGTGATGAATGGGATAGATAATATATGTGTATAACATCTTTTATATCTCAACTTAAATTGTTGAAGTGATCTTTGAATTTAAGTGCCTCTACTTTTGATGATTAAATGGCGTATTCAAATTTAGTGGAATGTTTTGTTTCATTTCTTGAGGTATAAAAGGTTTCAGATCATTGATAGGTTATTGTTATACCTTTCCTTTAATCAATCAATATATTGGTGTCATTTTATACTAGGTCCAGTGTTCAAGACTATATACAATGAGATTTTGGATATTTGAGTTAATAGTTCATTGTTTAGGGGGGGGTTACTCTATTGTTTATTTCTAAATCCTAAAGGAAACAAAAAATATTCTAATATTATGTTGCAAAAAAGGTAAATCTAGAAATTTTTGTGAACTGAATATCCCCCATGACATTCTTTGTTAAAAGGATTCTTCATTTCACACAATCAACATCCAACACTTAAACATCTGGCATCAAACACTATAGTATCCTCACTGAACATACTTAGCTTTGTAAGATAATTAAGTATTTCAAAATCTAAGAATGTTGATTGCCTATTATCACCTAGACTTCTTATTGATAGATTCTAAATATGGAGATGAGTTTCTTTAGTCAACAAACTTTCATATCAATTTTACTCTTATGAGAATTGAAATAAACACTTTGTATAAAGGAAACTCACTTGAATTGAATTGAAACAAACTTTGTATTTAATGAAAGCACACTTACATTAAAAGAAACACACTTTGCATTGTAAGGTAAATCACACTTTGAATTGAAAGGGAAATGACACTTGTAGTAAAATTAAATATACCTATATCAAAATAAATAAACTTTTAAACTATAAACTAAAAATACCAATTATCCTGATCTTTATAGAGAATTGGGCCCTTGTTCCTTCATTAGAATAGGATCAACTTTAACTCAGTAGTGAAATATAATGTTGTACTTTATTAATAATTCATTATCAAGAGGTACATAGATATATGATTCAAACTATATTGTAAAATTACACTTGAATGTTTCTTAATTTTCATTACTCTATAATCCCCTAGAATGAGAAGGAAACATGTAATTAAAGCACATCTCAATGACCATTCTCAGGATATAAAATTTTGTGATTAAAATAATAAAATACATTTATTATAAATTAAATATCTAGTAATCATATCCCACACTTATAGGAGGCATTGGAAATGATTCAATTAACAATAGACCAAGTATAACTAACATATATTTAAAGAGATTATGTCCATGTTTATAAAATATAAATACATTTATATTGAGATAATTTTAGACCATTACTATAAATAGTAATGTCTAAAATAATATATATAAAGAGAAACAATATATATATATATATAGAGAGAGAGAGAGAGAGAGAGTTCCTATATTAATCTAGAGAGTATATCTAGGCATCTTCAGAGCACAACTAGATAGGTCTTTAAATCTTCATCAGAACATCTTCAGCACTTTGACAAAACATCTTCAAATATTCTTGGGTGGATCTTTGGAGATTTGATAGAATGTCTTTAGAGTTACTTGTCAGATCTTTGGAGCTTCAGCAAAACATCTTCGTAGCTTGATGAATAATCTTCAGAGCTACTTATGCAGATGTTTAGAGCTCAAATAAGGATCCTCATAGCTTATTATGTTTTATGTCGAGTCTTCAAAAACATTTCCAAATTTTTTTTTACAAAATTATTGATGACTTCTTAAAATAATCCTACCATAGATATGTATCTCTATATGCAAAACTGTACTCATTTCATTCAAGTTAGACATAAATAACAAAATAGAGAATAAACAATGTATCACATATAAACAAAAGATAATTTCACTCATTTTATACTTAGATGATACCTTAACTATTAAATTTAATGTAATATATAACCAAAAGAAAACACTTATGGATAGTTTATATGAGATATAATGAGCTATATAGAATGTTCATCAATTATCATAACTTTAGACAAACACATCTTTTCATATATTAAAGATATTCAAGAATTTATCTATGTATTCATTGGAACAACATTTACCAATATTAACATATATTGGCTACTTATAATCACCAATGTTGACCTACTCATATTCATAAGAGTCTAACCTATAAGGGTATGCTTTCCTTTCTATGTATCTATTGTGCTTGTAAAACAAATATTCAAGGGAAACCAATCCTTTCAAAATGTATTACCTTTAAGCTAGATTACTTCTTCATGTCTACCAATATTTTTATTTTAATATTTTTTCATGGTCTTGGTGTAAATTTCATCATTATCATGATTCTCTTATTAATCAGCATATGATTCACTATAATCAGAAGTGTTACCTTCAAAATAAAAATTCTTAAAATTGTCTACCTTTTCTAAGAAGGTTATTATTTATTAATCACTATTGAAAACTTTCCATTGATTATCATTATTAGGTACACTTTTCCTAAACACTATTTCAATGGTGTATTTATCATGTTCAATATCAGGGGAAGGAATTATAAATGATGCTAAAATAGCAAGTGCATCAACCTTGGCATTGTCTTCTCTTAGAAATGACATAATTGAAAAAACATTAAAATATTCAATACAATCCTAGAATCTATTCATATAATTATCAAATGATCATTCTTCATTTGATATTGATGTCTAACTTTCCTTACAATGAGTTCAACATCTCCTTTTACTTTCATGTTTTGGATTCCCATTTATTCAATTGTATGTAATCCATGAAGCAAGGCTTCATATTATATAGTGTTCTTAGTACATTCAAATTACAACTTAAAATAAAAAGGGAAAACTACCTTTCTTGGTGAAATAATAATAACACCTACCCTAAAACCCATAGATAAGAGACTTCCATTAGATTCAAGAATCCAAACATCATTAGAGTTACTTTCAACTAATTCTAACATATCTATTTTTTCATCAAACATCTTCATATAATTACCCAGACCTATATCTTCATAAAGAATATCATCTCTTTGGTATTAAGACTTACATACACTAAACATAGTGTTAGATGTTAGTTATAAATTATGCTTAGTACCATTGAATAAAAATGTGGCATGATATAGGTCCATCTAAATTTATCCACATAAATATTTTCAAAAACTTATTCCTAACAACATACCATATGTGGATGGAATGTCCACCACCAGAATAGTCATTTTAATCATTTTCTATAGAAAGGAAGCTAGATCTACTTATGCTCTTTGATCTATACAACTAATGGGAATTATTTTATATTCATGGAAAAATATTGGAAAAAATTATTCATGCATGTTAGACCTAAATGATAGGTGAATTTGTTAGGCATAACATTTTTTGAAGCTCTTGTATCAATAATGTAATTACTCACCTTATAGCCCTTTAAGAAAAGGAATATGTAGAATGGTTATTATTTATGAGAATTATAATTAGATGTAGTCATACTATAGGTTTAAGGTTTAGTATTTTAAGGTGTATATAAGATCCCTTTGAAGTTATATTTATTCATATTACCTAGACTCCCTTTGATGAAATGGTACAAACAATTGAACTGATCTATACTTGATCTCAAATATTCTACTTGAGACATCTAAATATTCTATTTGTTTACATTATCTTATATGTTAAATGAGGGAATTTTTAATGAATATGTGGTGTCAAAGATCTCAGGAATTGAATCCACAAAATTTTTCAAGTTTGCACTAGCCTTCTGACTTTCTTAATTCTTAGTGTGAGATGAAATGATTATTTTAGATTTTGGTTATTTCACCTTCATTTCAAATGTTATATAAAAACCTATAAGAATTATTTGATGAGTAATAAACACTTTAGGAACATCAATACTCATGAATTTATCATTTTGGTTCAACCTTATCAACTATTGCTTCTTTTTAGCATCTTCATTTAAGGTCTGAGATCTTGAAAAAACAACATAGGACTGACCATTCATATCTTCAAATATATCTTCATAGTCATATTATCCACACTCATATTCTATGAAATATTTACTAGAATCACCATTAGGTTCATTAGTCTCATATTCTTGAAAACCCAGATCTTCTATTTCAAACTCATCTTCCTCATAAACATAAATTTCATCTGTCTCCAAAATCACATTGACAAGGGGAGCTTCAAAGGCCAAATTTAGTTTAGAAGTGAGAAAAATTGGATAATTATTATTTATCATGTAACTTATCCTATGTATTTCCTACTATGATGATGTCAATTATCTCTAAGGTAACTACATTTTTAAAGTGACAATGTCATTTTATAGTTTTTGGATCAACTAATCAGTGGACTCATTTCTTGATTCTTGTCCTCTAGATTTTAAATAACTTATTTTTAACTTGCCAACAATAACCATATCATATTTAATTTGAGTATAAAATGTTTGTGTTCACTCTAGGTTAGGTAGTATATTTCTTCTCAAAAGGAAACCAACTTTTAGGAACTAGGTGTTGATGAAGAAACACTTCTAATTTTCTTTTATAGTCTTCTATGCTCATGGAATATTATTAAATAATCTATTAAACTTGGACATTAATTCACACATGGGTTCATTAGCCTATTTTTTCATTTGATTAAATTAAAAAAATAATGCATGCACATCTTCAATTGGTCTAAAATGAGACTTGAATTTAGCTTTCATAGTATTCTAGTTGGAGAGAACCAAGCAATTGTTCCATCTATAAGATTTTCTATGAATAATATTACCATTACATATTCATGTTCAAATCCTAAAATTACACATTAGGTAAATAATGAATCGATGTGTTCATATGTATTTTGTTTCCCATCACTAAAAAAGTTAGGAAATTTATTATGTGAGCCTCTTTTTAGTTCATGCAACTACCCAAGAGCTAGTGAGCTAATGGAATTTTCCCATGACACATCCATCCTTCAAAAAATAGATCTATGAGGTATAATAGTTGTAATAAGGATGAGAGATTGAATTTTAAAATTACCTCTCTATTGTGTATTTATGATTTTTGGACTTGTAAGCAAACTTACAAACTCTTTAACTCTTATCTTCTTTTCACGATTCAATTAGAAGTGAGTCATTATAGTAAATTAAATAAAAGGTTTGATATCCCTTTATATTTGATAGCTCTAGTGAAATATATTTCCACAATAATGGTATAATGACTACACTTCTTTTACATATTTTTGTGTTTCATGAGTTAGTACAAATCATGCCCCATAGTGGGTGCCAAAAATTGTTGCCCATAAAAAGTGTATATCACTTCAACGCATGTGCCATATTAAATAGTGTAATGACATAAATTCCATGTTATATTTGTAGGTAAATCTACCTTTATTCAAAATAAAATAAGAACAAAAACCTAACATATTCATAAACATACATACTAAATTATTTTTGGGGTTCTCATATATGTGGGAAAGCAATTATGAAAAGGAGAGTGAATTCAAGTGAATATAAAAGATTAACTATGAGATAATATAAGAAAGAATGAAAATAAGTTATGAAACACATATTTCATTTATGTAGTAAATCCATTATCTCAAAATAAATTTATTATCAACTAATACTTTTACTAGGAAGAGAGTAAAGAAAAGAATACTATAAGTAACTGAGTATAATAACATTCATTCATAACCAAGGCCAAGTTTAATGTCCAAAAAAAATTAATTGTATTGATTTATTATAAAATCACAAAGTTCTTTTCCTCTTCTCTTATTTCCAAAATTTCTATTTTTACAACTATTACAATAATTGGCAGCCCTTTTGATATGCATTCATGTCCTGAAACCTAGGAAAATAAAAATAAAATTTAGTTTCACATTTCAAGATACATGTTGACTCACTCTAATTACATACAAAAATGCAAAATTATTTGAACCAAAATGCAACCCTAGACCTATGAAAAAGTTTGTGTTAAGAATCATTTTTGATCTATAAGTTAGGGTGTCTTCTCTAGTGCTTGATCTTTATATCCTTCTTCATCATCCACCATGGGGATTTACTGCATTTCTCATTGTCATTTATCTTCATATTCCTCAAAATTCTGCAATATGTTCTCTAAATTATCATGATCTAAACCTGTAGAGTGTTGATAAGTAATCTTGGCCTCTACTTGTATATTTATTATCTATTGAGGAATTATTTTGAAATTATTCAAAACTTTGTCCAACCTATTAAATGGATTCTTTAAGTGCACAAATCTTTGAATTGATTTGTAAATAAATGATGAAGCAAGATTGGTTTCCTAATCAATCAACTATTTGATTTCTTATTATCTATATTCTATGGAAATTAATTTCCCTTATTATCCAAATAATGAACATGGGATATTTTTAATTACCTCACATATATCACAAGTAGGGTTAGCTACAAAGGTTTTGGATTCTTTAAGGTTACACAAGGATTATTCTATAGTTTTGATATTATATCTTGTCATCCCTAGCAACTTGGATTATTCTCCTAAGTCCTCCTCAGTCAACTAACTCATCAACCAAAGTATTATCATCTATCTTTTCTATGGTTTACAACTATGGTAACCAATTTCTCAATTTACCTAACTCTTCTTTTTTTTCAAACTCTTTCTTATACGCATATTGTTTTTCTTCTTCCATTATGGAGTAAACATCTATAGTTGAGGCTATCATTTTATTCCCTTGTTATAGTACCTTTTCTAACAATTCTTCAGCGGCTCTCCCTATTTTTCTTATTTTCTTAGTAGCTTGGAGATTTCTATTATCTAGAGTATAGTCTTAAATGTGGAGTTGAGTTGGGTTGACCAATCTATATATATTATTGTAAGTTGTTCCACTTTATCTTTTAGTTGATATTGTATTTTTTTTTCATGATTGAATTTTTTGATCAAGGAAGAAATAGTTGTTTGCACATTTTACTTCAAACCTTCATGAGTGGATTTACCAAGATAAACACATGAAATTTGGTAATTTATAGTTGTGATTTCATCCTTTAAATTTTATAGAGGAACAACCAACTTCATCATACTTCTCACCCTATTCATGCATAACAATAAGAGAAACATTTTTGAGTTTCTTTACAGCTTAAGGGTGTGGTGAAATGAAAGTATTAAATGTTATTTCCAACAGTACAACCATTTTATTCCTATTATTTACCATTTTAGTTAGCCATTTAGGTGATCCAGTATTAATTTCCTCCTACAATGATGATTTTATTTATCCCCATCATTTAACAATAATAGCCTAATCTACCATAGGATCCATTATTTATTCTATCTATGGAGGAGGTGTGACTTCTACCTCCAAATCCTTCTAAGTGTCTAGCTCTTCTTTTTGAATACCAAGTAAGTGATCCATAACTTTAGAATAAGTATTTACTATCTATGGAAGATATTTTCCTATTTCATAACAAATTTAATGGACTCTCTAGATATGTCTTGAGGAGGATCCTCTTGAAATTTAATAGAAGGGAGAGGAGTCACTACTA
The DNA here is from genome assembly GCA_037957365.1 of Torreya grandis. Taxonomy (NCBI): domain Eukaryota; kingdom Viridiplantae; phylum Streptophyta; class Pinopsida; order Cupressales; family Taxaceae; genus Torreya; species Torreya grandis. The sequence goes on from JARHVA010008123.1 coordinate 323,657, forward strand.
TTGAGGGGGTTCCCTTAGGACCTAATAATGGAGGATCCATAATCATAAATTTTAATGTGGTGTTTTTATCAACCCTTGTGAATGAACCACCTTGTCAGATGTTCTACTTAACATAGTTGATATCCAAAGAGTACCTTTCCCCCCAATTGATTTCTTGAGTTTAAACTTCAAAGGTCTGCTTTCAAGTTGAGGCAAATAAACCTTAGTCTTTTCTATTACAATAGTATCTATTGTAATGCCATAAGGTACCAATTGATATTTTGTTTCCTTTTAATTTAATTGCTTAAAATGAGGTACATCTACAAATTTCAAAGGTGGAAGAAGTCTAGCATTTTTTGTACCTACTCCTTTTATTATGATCCATATCAAAGTTTTCCTAAATACTCCTTCAGTTTGAGTCTCTAATGATGTTACCTCTACTTAAATATAGTCAACCCTAGAGAGAGGTTAAATCTTGATGCCTTGTGAAAAGTAATTTTCATCCCCCACTTTGCCATCATATTTGATATCCATAATATTATACTTGGTCACTTGAGCTAGTGTGAAGTAGGTATGATCAAGGAATACGACCTCCCTTTCTATTAAGGAATAATTATCCCTCATAGTAATTTGTACATCATAATGTGAATAATTATGAGAGTAATAATTCACTATTATGTATAGTTATTTTATTAGTTATATTTAGTTATTAATTAGTTTTTGTAATATTTTCATAATAATATTATGAATATAGATTAGAATATAGTATTTGTTTAGATATTTTGTTGTGATTTACAATAATAATATGTATATAGGAGTTTGCATAATCATAGGGATTTGAGTGAGATATTAATGGAGAGATAATCTCTATGATTATAATAATGACATTCCTATAAAGTCGTAATGTCACATATGGTTTTGTAATAAGGGTGAATAATACTATATTATCAGTTTTGAGTAAATATCTTTGTGTATGCTTCATTATTTTTGTATGATTTTGTAAAGACTCTAATAAACCCTGTTATCTAGTATTAGAGTAGTTCATTCAAGGTCTGTGAAAATGGTAGCATAAAAATCATCAAGGGTAGACCCATGTTTTTGTGTTGTCTTGATTAAAGGAGAGGATTAATTGTTAAAATTATTTGTAGGAAACATCTCATAAGAGTTTAGAGTAGTGGTAAATATTAAGTGAGGATACGGTACCATATGATTTGTTATAAGCTTGAGAATATTTGTTTTCCCTATGAATTATTCAAATCTATGACCTTCAGTGCATCCTATACACTTCTGATAATATTTTATAATGCAAATATTATTGCTAGTAATCTGGTCATTCATTAGTATAGGTTATATTAGCATTAAGTGTGAATCAAATTGAAGGATGGGACTCTCCACAGAAATCCACATGGCCAAACATCCCTAAATCATCTTTCATTAGCATTATCATTACATGAGTTATCTTCAACACCATTGTTTGAAAGATATAATCTACATGTTTCAACATTGTAAAAAGATAATACACATGTATTTCTGACTCTTGGCACTCATTTTATCTTCAATAACTCTATTTTTCATGTTGTCAGTTATATATCATTAGAATTGATCCTTGTGTTCTTACACTTAGTGGATACATGTTCAAAATCTTTCAAAACTTAGGTTTTGATCTTGTTAGTCTTTGTGTAAAATTTATTTTTGTGAGATTCAGCTACACTTGTGCATCATACAAGTTGTATTAACCCTGAAATATCTAATAACATTTAGATGAAATTTTCTAGAAGACTGATATGGATTAAAAACTATCTTATTTTGCTTGCACTAATGGATAAGTTCATTCAATAGTTGTAGCACATGACTATGATCTTCTATCCATCAGCATAAAGAGAAGATCAAACAAGTTTTTTTATGAACTTGGTCAAAGTTTGATTGTGGCATCTTGTGAGCTCACCAACTTAGAATTTGGTATTCTTATAAATAAGAGGGTCATCTTTAGTCTCAGCTTCACTGGTGTCTATTATAATTTCAATCTATGAGGCTCTAATGGTCAATGCAATCTATTGAATGAGAAATTTTCCACCAATATCACTAGCATTCATTAATTGTATTTTTTACCTAGCTGAGTATCTATTTACAAAAAGTCATAGTTCATGTCATTTAGATTTTAAATGTCTTTTTTATATATCCAAAGTAATTTTTTAATTGAGTATTTTTATGGTCATAATTGGTTTTGTCTTGTCATAATATATGATGTAAAGATGAGTCTTATTATTATGAGTTTAGTTATTATATTTTATAAAAATCATTATTGTTCATTCTTTGGTATGTCATTAAAATCATTTCAAGAGTCATTTTATGTCAAAAATTTAGAAGTGCCAACAATAGAGTTATTCAGTCCATGTCATTAGTTCTTAAGTCTATTGTATGTCAATATTAAAAGTCAAAGTGTCAAACATAAAAATTTCAAAATTGTTATTTTTGTAATTGGATGCATTATCACTTGTAAGCAATATCCTAAGTTAAATGTTAAACATGTAATTTATTTTAGGGGGGAGGGGGCGGTGGGGAGGGGGCTGGGGGGTAATTGGGGGGTGGTGGGATGGGGGTGGGTCAGGGATATTCCATTTAGAATGACATGCATATGAGATTCAAAGACTTTACTATTTGAGTAAGTATATTTACCTATTAGAGGTTGGAGGATACTAGAGGGTGGAGGCTTTCTACACCTTCCATTAGCCACTAATGAAGGGGTGCTTCTTGATATAGTGGCGTATATATATTTTCTATTTTTAGAACTTATTTTATGTGTGATAAATAAGAGGTATATTTCCTATTTTCCCACATAGTGTAATGCATAAAAAAAGGTGTTTAGGAGATGCATGAGTGAAAGTTGAATAGATGGTGCCTACTCATGGTTCCTACACTATACAAGTTAATTTGGTTCCCTCAGTGAATGCTTGATGGTAGATGTTCCTATTCAAAGTTACCACACTAATGTGATTTATGTGTTCTCAATAGTAAATGCTTGATAAGATGTTGATGTGTTCCTTCATTACTTTCATTAAGTCTTGTTAAACATAAATTACCATTTAAGACATAAGGGCGGAATGTTAGGGAATAATTAGCCCTCACAGTAATTTGTAAATCATAATGTGTATAATTATGAGAGTAATAATTCACTATTAAATATAGTCAGTTAGTTATATTTGGTTAGTAATTAGTTGTCATAACATTATTATAATAATATTATGAATATAGATTAGAATATATTATTTGTTTAGATATATTGTTTTGAGTTACAACAATAATTGAATATAGGAGTTTGCATAACCATAGGTATTTGAGTGAGATATTAATAGAGATATAATCTCCATGATTATATTAGTGGCATTCCTACAAAGTTTTAATGTCTCATATGGTTTTGTAACAATGATGAATAATACAATATTATCAGTTTTGAGTAAATATCTTTGTGTATGCTGCATTATTTCTATATGATTTTATGAAGACTCTAAATCAACCCCATTACTTTCATCATCAAAACCCATATAAAATCATTTATAATAGGGAAAATGTTTGAATGAAGTGATTAAAGGATTCTTTTTTAGTCCTTTTATATTTAATGAGGGATGAGTATGAAATGATCAGAGCCTCACATATGCCATATATAATTCTACAAATTTAAATTTAAGAAACATGGCATGTGTGTACCTACCAATAGTCATAGGAAAGTTAATGCCAAATAATTTATTATTTGAAACCAAAATCTTGTGAGCTTCCATAAGTTGTCTCACTAGTTCAATGAGTTTTCATTCATCGTCCACAAACTTTAGAAGCATATAAGGCAAAAACCCACACCTACACACCTTGATGTAGGAGAAGGTAGGAAACTAGCCACCCCATATTGAAATTTGTGTTGTAGTAGAAACTAAGAAATGTTGATTATAAGGATCTACCTTGAACTTTAAATGATGAAATGAGAAAAACATTGTTAACTTTATAGAAATGTTTACCACTCTCTTTCATCATAAATTGAGGATAATACTATATATACAAGAGGTAAACATTATCCCTATTATGGTCAATCCACTATATTATCTTCTCTATGCAACCCCATAAATGAGGTATGACATCATATAAAATATATGGGTAGTGATTACCCCACATCGAATTTTTTGGATTGAGTCACTGATCAGCTAATCATAATTGATATATTGTTTATTAGTATGAATAATCTAGATATATTAAAACATCCTTTCATTTTAATCCATTTTCATTGGAATTCCTACCACCCTATTTAGAATAGTGATAATTTCATTAATTTCAAGCTTGAAATCTTTTCGAGCAATCACCTTAGGAATCTTAGACACTAAGGGTCTAGGTTTAGCAAGTTTATTTTTATTTAAAGACCTAAGACAATCATCTTTATGTTATTTATGAAATTATTAGGTTGTTTTTAGAGTGATTTTTAAACATATCTCATGGTCTAAAATCTTTAGCATCTCCTAAATGTATGTAGGTCCAAGTCATAAGATGACCCATTATCTAGGAGTAAAAACTTCCCTTATGTTTTTGTCATAATTACTTGCCATAGTCATGACAAGATCTAGCCATTTCATAGAGATTAAAAATGCATCTTGAGAAAGGCCACTATCATAAATATTTTGCATCTAATCATTCTTAAAAGAAGCATTTATCCTCCTCTATAATTATTCCATGTCAATGTGACTCAAGTCTATGTTTATGACTTGGTCAATGTTAGAATCAATGTTAGATGGGGGAGTGACCCCTTAAAATTAGTACTTTATCTTTCCAGATTTTTCCTTTCATTTCTTCTTAGATGTTTCATACATTTTTTTATTATCATAGGTATGAGAGAGCAAGGTTCAATAAAGTAGGGTGTGAATGGGAATGAGAAAATGGGAAAAAAAAGGTGGAGGGAGGGTAAGTGGTAGTATGGGACTACATTGCATTAAAAAATTTCTAACATCATGGATTTTGGACTACATAGTAGACAAAAAACTTTGATGTAAGTATGAATAACTCTGACATTAGAGTTTTAGGGTTGAAGTGCATTCTATAAACTTTGATGTAGGGAGGAAAAATAACTCTAATGTTAGGGATTTAGGGATGTGATATAGTTTGGAAAATTTGATGTAAGAGAGGAAAGACAAATCCAATATTAGAAGATGAAATATGCAAGGATCTTTAGTGTTGGTAAAAATATAACAAGGTATAAGATACCAATAGAAATTATAAGTAGATGTGAAGAAACTAACCAAAAAATGTACCACCTCTAATAAAAACCCTTAAAAACAATTCCAAAATCTAGATGTCTCCACCATGAACAAACTAAAATAAATCTTGATAAAAATAATCTATAAATTCTAAGGAACAATGAAAAACCCTCGAGAGTGAATAAATAAAAATGTAGAGCTCCAAATCCATTATCTAAATGATCCAAATTGAGATGAAAGACTTAATTAAATAGTGAGGATAAAAAATGTAGACATCCATTTCTTATCACTGTAGTGCTAAAATTGCAAATCTGAATGACATTCTACAACAATGTACAATCTAGGCCAAAATCACTGAAATACTCTAATTTTTTTGCACACATCACATGTAGGTGCTGATTTGCACTCATGTATACCTAAATGGGGAAATGCATTTTATGTAATTATCTTCTTCCAATTCACTTTGTGTCAAGTTTTCAACCAAGTGAATTGTCATTCTGGGCCATTTAATCACTCTAATTCATTTTCACATGTCATATGCAAGTGTCAACTTGTGCTTATGTAATCTTGAATGGGTCAATGCATAATTTAAAACTATTATATTCCTCTTATTTAACTCTAGTCAAATTATGACCAAGAAAATCTACATTTTCAACCATTTTGATTAAACATGCAACCAATGTCCAAGAATTACAAAATATTAAATAAAGTCATTAAGTAATTCAAATTACATTAAGAACTTAAGTGGAAAATCTAGGAAAAGTTATTAAATATCTATTATTGTAAATTCATAATTCAAAATATATGGGCCATGGCATCACCCATCACATCATTGAAAGGGTTTCAATCATTAGGTATTAAATGAGATAAATATTATGTTTAAGGAAACCCATGCCTAATTAATATTCCCTTATTGAAAAATATTAATTGTTTTTTCCTCTAAAATTTAAGTAATCCTTGGACACACATCTTGATCTCAATATGGATGGCCATAGTTGATTCTCAACATTTATAGAAAAGCATAAATACATGAGTTACCATAGATAAATAAAAAAAGAAGCTTTTTAGTGCAAATAAACTATACATAAATGTTTCTATAAGAGCTTAATTAATTCCTCCAAATTGATCAATCAAGGATCCAAATCCATTAGTGCTATAAGAGATGTGAGAGGCACTTTCCCAACTACATTAACAAAGAATTAGAGCACCAAATATATACATAAACATGTTTATGGACCTTTAAAGGAGAGCAACTTTGAGAAGGTATTATTTATCTTGCTTTCCTCAGTTTCTTGATTTCATTGACACAACCCCTTAATGGAGTGGGCTTAACATGTTAGATTTTTTATGATTTTTATTGGTTTTCCTTACTAACGCATGAAATAACATACTTTGTAATCCTACACTTCATTTTTAGCATGCCCAATGGGACCACACATCTCATATATATTCCTTTAAGGTCCTTTTTATCCTTCTAATTTCACATTTAGACCATATTTTGATGTTTTTTTCTTTCTTTGTTCTATTTTTTACATTTTCTATCTTCTTGACCAAATTAAAAGGTCATAATATGCATTGGAGAGCTCATCTTGAATATCAGTGAGATCAACTTATGGAATGATGAGGTCACCATGAGTAACAATGAAGTCATAAATGCAAACAGCAAGGTTGACTATTTTAATTTTATATCCACCATTTGTCTTTAATAGATCGATGAGGTTACCTATGTGATGGTGAGGTAATTTTCAAGACTTCAAAGACTATTCATGTGATCTATGTGTTCTTTTCTACCCAATGGTGACATCGACCTGCACAGTAGTAATATCAACTTATGGAATAGTCAGATCGACTACTAATCAATGAAATCATGATGAAACAAAATTGCATTGGGTAAATTTTTGCTATGTTTAAAATTTAATTTAAAATGGCAAACTCATCTTACTAATTAGTAAGGTCATCTTGATAATTGGTAAACTCACCACATAATTTATTTTCCTTTCTATGGAACAATGGGATCACTTTATAGAATGGCAGTATCACTTTTTCAAAATGATGAATTCACCTTGTATTTAAATCCAACAAGTTAAAAATAACAAGCTTCAATTTCATTTTGATATCCTACACCCTTGCTTGACTATTAAAAACTCTACTTTTGTAGGATTATAACACTTTGCTAGTTTACTTACAAAAATTAACAAAGAAAAACTTTAATCACACTTGATTTTTTAGATTAAAATAAACATACATTGTAGCTTAGGTATCTTAAGATATTTTCCTTTTTTTGTTTGTTTGTTAAATTAGTTTAAAATTTTTTAAGTTAGTTTTTATTTTGAAAAAAAGCTTAACACATATTCTCTCCCCCATCCCCTTTAGGGAGCTTGGGTGACCAAAAGTGCTTTGATTATTGCCCTGTTCACATTAGAATAGGATAAAATTAATGTCACAAAGGCACTCTCCAAGATTTGAGTGACTGGGGTGATCTTAAATGACATTTAAAGTCCTATTTTTTACTTTTGCATTGTGTTTGTGGATGGGAGTTCATCACCTCCCCACAAGTTCTTTAGGGGATTATTGACCCAAGATTTCATTTCCCAGCATCATTCCAAGCTCACTTCATGATGGGGTATATAAATTGAGGGTGAATCATTAGGATTTTATTTTGAGTGGTTAAACTAAATCTATTAGTGATATATACCTTAGAATAATGACTTAATTAGGACATCACACTACACTAAGAAATTTGATGAATGTAGTGTTTTTAAAAAGGATAAGACCTTTTTACAACATCTAATTATATTATATCCAAATGACATATTTTTCTCTATTTTTAACCACACACATAGGACCATCTATATTAATCAAAACTTATAGTTTTTACACAAACCCCATTTTCTGTAGAGTACCATTGGTGTAAGGAGAGTAGCCCAAAGTTTTATGTCACCCTAAAATTTAATGAGAGAAGAGGGGTATAAACAACCCTACTTTTCATACACATTTAATTTTTGGATTAACCACTTAATTCCTCTCAACAAGGAGTATATGGATGGAATCCAATGGTACAAAGAAACCTTGTCAGTTTATAGGGTAGGACTTACACTTCAGTTTTTTCTTATTCTTATTTAATAGAAAAACATTTTCAGTCTAAAACTATTTGTGTGTGTGTGCCATGCTAAAAAAACCAAATTACATCCAAAAAAAATGCATGTCAGACACCACCTATTGAACAAGAAGGTGTTACACTAGTCAAATTTATTCAAAACAAATAACCTTGTTCAAAATGAATTAAACCATTTATGTTTGTCTCAAAAAAGTGTCATTATAATATCCATTTGGGTATAGACTCTTAATCACTTGGATATCTAAGGTCCTTTAGTCCAAATTTTAAATTTTACCTTTTTAAGTTCTAACCCAAAACATGATTGGTCTATGCCATAATCTTTCCTACAACTTGGGCTTAGGCAATTCAACTTTTGTCTTTATCTTGTGTAATTTGGGTGAATTTTTCTATTTGGTTTGAAATACTTTGTCTAGATTATACTCATTTTATTCTTTTTCAAACTTGGGTTGTTTTGCATTCACTCATACTCTAATTTTTTTAAACATTTGACTATATTTTCTATTAGGTACCATTATACTACCCATTTTTTTAATTCTAGACTTAGGATTTCTTTGTGTTAGCCTATATCCTAAGATTCTTAGATGACTCAATCCTTATTATAATTTTTTCGATCATGGCATGCCATGGTCACACTCATATTATTCATGGTACTAAAATACTTAAAACTTAGGTTTCCTTGTGCTAGTTTTTATCACTTATATTTTCACCCTTTGAGGAGATATTTCATCTTTCCTCATTCAAGTGGCACAATTGAAACACCTCTAGAATGTGGGTAGCCTAAGAATAAGGTGAATCTCTAAATAGAGCTAGATCCCTTGATGTACCACTTGTAGATCACTACTACACCTATGTTTGCAAGGAAAAGGGAGATAAAATTGAAATTAAACTATCTTAAAGGAGGTGATACACTAAATTAGTTTATGAATACCAACTAGCTGCATGTTACTCATGAGAACAAAGGACTAACTAAATATACACTTCTCTAATTTGAATCTTCTCACATCTGTGTTTCATTATGAGCTTATGATGAATGCTTAGGCTATGAGGACTATATAATAGGTCTATAATGACACTTTTGAATAGGGTAACTCACTCAAACTTGATACTTCCTAGAACACTTCACATGACCCATAAGTAGAAGCCACAAATAGGTGAAAGAATGAGACAACAATGCTAAAAAAACCATAGTCATCACTAAGTAATGTCCATGATTCAAGTAAACACACTATGAGCAGTCATATAGGAGGTAAACTTAGTTATATTTATTGATCTAATGGTATGCAAATGAACAAGGTTTCACCATACTCAGGTGGATCATATTTTACAAAGGCCAAAATGCCTATTTCATATAGAACTTGAGAGAGAGAAGAGAAGAAATAAGTCCAAAGGTCACAAGGACACTTGTTAAGATGATAAAATGAGTTACTTATGCATGGAAAGGGAATGGGGAGTTGATCATGTAAGATCAGGAAGCACAAGTTTCACCCCAAGTCATGAAACTCTTGAAATGTGGCATGAAATTCCCTTTTTTGGCTCAAAAAATCAACTTCATTATTCATCCCTTTTGGAACATCCCAAAACTAATTATGGATAGGTATAATTATTTGACTAAGAGTGAAGGGTTTTATACATTCCTTTCCATGCAATGTTTTTAGTCTTAATCATCTATAAACTTTTGAAAGTGAGAGATCACCATCTACAGTCAAAGAAAACTCCTAGTTCACACACCTTGTACAATTGGCCTCAAATTTAGCATCAATTTCTCATGAAAATCCTTAAAATTGTGTTAGTTAAAAATTTAAATACCATCCATGGCCTTATATTTCTTAGGTGTAACTTAAAAATGCTTTCACTTGAAGTTTTCACATTTCTCATCATCTTGCTCACTATACAAGTTTTGACTGACGGAGATGAGAGTTCTAGTAGTCACACTCAGGAGTATTATCACTTAATTAAATATATATGGGGAAGTATCTTAAGTCTCAATCTTCCTTCTAAAGTTAATTTCATCTCTTAAAACCTCCTAAAACCTATACAATGCACAAAATAGTCAAGAAAATAAATTTTACACCCTATCTATACATATTTTGTATGACTCATCCTAATCGTAGGGATTTTGACTGATTCTTATGCAACATCCAATCATTTTTCTAGGCAAAATATTCCATTTTGGTGTATTATCTCTTCCATTTTACACATTTGGTCTAGATTAAGGGTTTAAGAGGGTTTTAGATAATTTAATCCCTTAATTTGTGTTCATAAAGATGGTACATTATACAATAAAACTAATTCCCCTAAAATGGTTTTTTAGGACCTGCTCCAATTCATCATATCCCCTTGAGTCTCCATGCAAATCATTCAAGTAGATATGAGCCTCATAGGTCTGAGTTGCTTCTGAGCCCAAAAATGGATTCTTAATGCTTTATCTATAATTTTGAAGTTTTTAAAAAAAATTAATGACCCCATATACATATCCAAATGGGTTATAATTCCTACCTAAGGCTAGAATTAACATTGATCTCACATTTGGTTTTTAGGCATAAACATGACTAATAGGCTTGGTTGTAACCCTTATAGGTTTGTTCTACTCTATTTAGTTTCATCCCTTTGTGTAAAGTATATAAGGTTTTCCTATATTTCATTCACCTTCCCAAGTCATCCTAAAACTCACTAAGCACTCCTTATCTCTTCCTCTCATTTACCAACTAGGCCTAGTTGGAGCTTATTTGGTTGAGTTGTGTGCAAGATATTTTTAACCATTTCAAGAATTATAGGATTGTATGAGTGCTTATTATCACACGTTAACCTTAAATACACCTCATAATATTTTATTTGAGATCCCCATGGCCTAGTATCAAGTTTCTTAACCATTTGGCTTCATTTGCTTGACTTGTCAAAATTTTGATTTTCCTAATTAGCGGACCTTCGAGATAAATAGTGAGATGTAACCCTCCTCTCCAAGGAAAAATGAAGTTTTTAGATTTTTCATTAGTTCCTAATTACCCTCTTTACCAAAATTATAAGTTATACTCATCCATTTAGGCACTTAACCATCTCAATCTCTCCAAAACACCTCTAAAATAGGACTCTTTTTTACATTCTCTCACTTTCACCTACCAATGACTTATCAAGGATAAATACAATGTGATTAGGTTATATAAAAATATTTTCCACATTAAATCCATGATAAAGTGGCTTAATATTGACTAAACCATACATTTCTCCACTTTTAGGTCTTCCTTCAAGCTACAAGCAACATGAAGCTCTCCAAGTGTGATTGTATGGAGTGTCTCACTATGAAGTCTGAGCCTAAGATGTTAATTAAACATTTGATGTTATATTATAGTGTGTTAACACTCTAAAAACATTCATGATACATTTCAAAACTATTTTCGAGCCTCTTTTCAAACTTCTTAGCACTTGCATCTTTAAACTTTCATCAAGACGAGGCACTCAGTTGTAGGTGCTCATAAGACCTTATGAAGTCTATGTGTAAGTTTATTTTACATTATAAAAATATTAAGGATACCATCATGGTCCTAATCAAGGTGATCTAGGTCCATTTAGTCATTTCAACTCTCCCTATACCCTTTACATGCACCTTGAGCTCAAAAAATTGATTTCTAACCATTGATTATATTTTATGTCTTGGAAAGGAACATGTAGGTGACCATGCTTTTTGGGGATTGATAAAAGTGTCTAAAATATTCCATATAGTCCCTTAAGATAATTTTTTACTTTATTTTATCAAAATTTTCACCTTTTATAGGCTAGATCAACACCCAAACACCCTGTTTAGCTTATTGTCTACTTACTCAGCTGTATGTCAGCATTTTCTTATGAAGGGACACTTGTAGGTGTACATGAGAATTGAAATAAATTTTTATAACCTATTTATATGATCCCTTATATCATGAAAATTCCTTTAAACTATTTGGAAACACTCAACCATGGTGTCATAGTCTAGGCTATCAACATGGAAAACAAGGCTGCTCAAAGACTCAAATTTTTGTAGATGTTATTGACTGAGTTTTGTGTATAAATAGGCAAGTTTGAGCCCTCAAAATTATACCTTCTGCTAGTTATCTGCCCTCAATATTTTTAATGGATATTATCTTGTATATATTCTACATGTTTTGGTCATCAAGATACATTAGAAGTCTTTGAAACCTTGTTGTATGCTATCAACCAAAAGGCACAGACCTCTATTTTCTAAATTTAGGGATAAGGTCCTTAAACACTATCATCTCATGCTAGAAGGTTATTAACACTTCCATCTACCAACTTAGCCTTTAAAATAGGTTTTCCATGATCTACATCACACACTAGGTCATCAATAAGGTTTCAACACTTGTTCCAACACTCCATATGAGTACATCTATATCTCTACCAATGCCACTTGCAGGTGCATATTTCATATACAGGTAGTGAGTGAAAATTTAGATAGTATGAAAGATATTTTATCTTGTGATAAATTATATGATTTCATAAAGTATCCAGATTCAGTCTTATCCATATTAAAATATTGAAACACCTATCAAATTCTACATCTCATCATGATGTCATCAATGAGACTCTTGTAGGTGCATTTGAGTTGTATTTGGGTAGATAGTGAGTTTACGTAGTGAAGATGAGTCTGACTCTATCACCAACTCACTACCCTTAAAAAGGATTAAATTATGTATTATGATATCAAAGGGCTTTAGGTGAACCTCTACACCACATTTTAATGTTTTAAACCTTTTAAGTACCTATAGGTACACATTCCAATGGTAGACTGTATGCAAATATTGCACATGAATGCAACAGTCATTATTTATTTCACCTTATGGAATATTAACTCACTACTTCATGTTGATAAAAGATACACCAATAATTTTAACCTTAATCAAACCTCTATGAACTTGTCATATAGGTTTGATACATGTGATTCACCATGACTGACTATGTATGATAGTCACAAGGTAAACTAGCTACTTGATTCTTATGACTAAAAATTCTATGAAAATTGCTATGTAAAATGAACTTTAAATGGGAGGATATAAATATAAGATTTTAAATAATATAATTAACTTATTTCCACCCCCTAAAATGACTACCAAAGCATGAGCATCTTGAAAGTGGTGGAAACCTGCCTGTTACATATAAAAGTGTCTTCACTTGCAACCTATGCTACTTGCCTTATCCAAGCACTTTTTAAAAATAAACCAATAATTTATCATGTTATTTAAATCTTTATATGTCCTCTAGAGTCAATACCAATAGTTGGATTATATGAAATCAACCAAACAAGAGTAAAACCTATAGGGTGCATAGATTATCAAGGAGAAAAACATAACCAACTTGTTAGGAATTATTAATAAATAAAAATTAAAAATTCATTGAAATATTATTATGTAAATTTATTTATCTAAGTTTATTTTCACCTCCCAAAGGCATTTGACCTAAAACTTCTTCAACTGTCTGTATCAAGCACAAACTTACTGACTAGTTTTATGTGTCTAGAAGGGTGCAAAAGAAGCAAAATGGTTTTAGATATATTTTTAAACTTATAGAGAATTTAAATCATTAATATTAGTTTTATTAATAATAATATTCATCTCATACCTTATCCCATGTGCCACACTCCCTTATGAGTTGTACAAGTGCCAAACTCTTCTTTTTTTAGTTCATTTCTTGATTTTCAATTAGATAACCTCCAAGTTTTAGATGGGACTAAAATTCCTAACAATTAATCTAACTTTTTAGACATTTAAAATAATAATAAGACACTTTAACACCTTTAAAACCATTCCACTTTCATTTATAACCCCTAAATGACTCTTAAATGAGTCAATATGACATATAGATTAATTAGAACATGATCAAGGCTAAAGTGGCATTAAATAACATAAAAATACTATAATACACCCAATGACATAATAATATACCCCTAAGACATATAAATATCAATTTTTTACCTATAGGGGTCCCAATTTGAGTTGCAGGGTCAAATTTAGTCAACAAATTGGTGACTCATATGGGTAGTATGCATGTTATACTAAGGATTAGTAGCCTTATCCTATCCATGGGCTTAAAAAGTCATCTAAAGTCTAAAAGACAATAAAAGGACCTTGAAAATTGAAAACAAGCTTTAATAAAGACAAGACCAATTAACTACCTTAACCACACAAAATAAAGGGCACACATAAAGTAAATCAAACACACTAACAAGACATGCATATGTGCTCAAAGTACTTATGGAAAATAGAAAATAAACAACTATGCACAATTAGAAACTAAGTATACTTCCTTTCCAAGATCAAAAGGAAATTTTATTGAATCTTCTTCTTCATGAGATGAATCATAGTGCTAAGCATGTTACTCCTTGGATTGGATTCTTAATAGATGAGATATATTTTTTGATACTTCACTTGATCTTATCTCAAATATATCATTCTTAGATAGGTCTCCAATGTAAATTTATTCCTCTTAAATTTGTATGCATAACTCATATATCTGTCCACTCTTCATTTCATGATCAACTTGTATCTTTTTGGTAGGCATGGCTTCAAGAGGAGTGGTTTCTTGTTCCTTAGAAGATTGAGGCCAATAGGATCTTATTACATCCTTTAAAAATTTATTTTTCTCTCCAAAATAATTGAGAAGATAATAACCCATATTTATGATTTCAAATATATTATCATAGAATGCATATGCCTCTTCAAAGGACAAGTTTGAAAATTTACTTCTTCTTTGCATACTCACTTGAGTGTCAAGGATGCCTTCTCCATTTTTGAATAGATCTTATCCTCCTTTAAGAGGAGTATATCCTAATCCAATTATTGAAAATAAGTCATCCGAAGGATTATTAGAAACCATATTTCCTTTCCCATATATGATATCTTGGATAGTGGTAAAATAACTAATGGTGATTTCATTTTCTTTAGTAAAAGGAAAAAATTCTTTAATATCAACATAATCTGAAGATTCAACACAATAAATCACCTCTTATTCATCATTTATAACCTCTTGAAGGATATCAAGTTGTATCTCAACTGTTATTGCCTAATTTTGCTTCTCAATGACTACAAAATCTTCAATTTCTTCCTCCTTGGTGATGCCAATGCTAGGCATTTTGTAATTAGGTGACCTAGTCCAATGAGGCTACCAAGGAGCTAAGAGTTATAAATTCTTATCAACCAAATGCTCTTCTTTAGGTTCCCACACCATACGTATATCAAGGTAAAGAGTGATAGGGTGAGGACAAGATGAACTAGTTGGTGGAGGTCAAACATAAAACTTAACATCTGATTGAGAATGAATTGTAGGGGATCTTTTTGGGAGTTATTGAGAAATGGGAGGTATACCTTGGGCTACAATATATTGGTTTTATTCCTTCCATTTGATAACCACTTCATTTAAATTTGATTCATCTTCATCACTCTCTTGAGGAAGGTTATATGGGTTGTGTGTAGGCAAAGGATCTTCTTTTGGCTCTAGACCTTCCATCATACCTTGACTTAGCAATTTCATTCTCAACTCTAACTCTTAAATTTTCTTGGATAGGTTCTCTTGTAAAATTATCTCTTGAATTTGATAGGTATCATCATAAGGATAAGTAGTACAATAGGGCTGACATGGAAGACAAGAATTTTCTTGAGGAAGGGTGGGAGGGTCTTGCATAAGATCAAGCTCTTTCTCAACTTCACACTTTTATCAAGGATTTTATACTCTTTATTTCCCCATGATTCCACTACCTTATTCCATCTTAGGATTTTAGGATTAGGAGTCTCTTTTTGAGATAGTGATGTAATTTGAGGAGTGGATGAAGTGTTTAATAAACTTGAGATCTCCTTAGGCTTGGATTATCCACCTTATATCAAACTTGGGATTTCATATCTAGAAGTGCCCTCTGGAGGTAGGGGTGTAAATGGAGATAGAAATGAGGGATCAGATTCCACTTCCTTTTCTAATAATATTTATTTATTAAACTACTTAGTGTCTGACTCAATTTGCTTATCAATACTTACTTCAAAAACAAGGTGTCTTTCCAACTCTAGCTTCCAACTGATTGGAAAAATGATGACTTTGATAAGCTTGTTTAGGATCATGAGTATGGGTCAAGTATAATTTATATAAATCTTGGGGAGGTGGATATGAGGGCTGATATATTTGGTGAGGCTACTCTTCATGAATTCTTAGCTTATCTCATAAGGATGAATCCAAGCCACTCACATCTAGCATCTCACTTGTGAGCCTTTGCCAATTTACTCTCTCAACAGGTGCCCACTCTCTTTTAACTAGCTATAATGCATATCTCACCTTATGAATGAGATTATTAGGAATATATTGACCATGTCCCCTTAGTGTGTCAAGGTCTATCATGTACCTCTCATATCCTAAGAGGGTTTCCTTGAAGGTTAAAATGACTAAGTTAAGAAGTGGCTAGGTTGAATAGGAGAAGCAAGATATTGAGGAGGTTGGCTATAGGACTGATACAACTCATGACAAGGATGATAAGGTTCATATTAGAGCTGGTAAATATCATGATAAGGTTGGTAAGAATCACAAAAAGGCTGATAGGAAATTTTGAGCCCTTAAACTTCTACCTTTAATTAGTTATCTTCCCTCAATATTTTGCATAGCTATTGTCTTATATAGAGGTTGAAAGGTTTGGTCATCAAGATGCATCAAAATTATTTGAAACCTTGTTTTATTCTATCAACCAAAAGTCTTAGACATATATTTTCTCAATTTATGGATAAGGTACTTGAACACTATCATCTCATGCTAGACAGTTATTAACACTTCCATCTGCTAACTTAGCCTTTCAAATAGGGATGCCACAATCTGCATCACATACTAGGTCATCAAGAAAGTTTTCAACACTTGTTCCAACACTCTATCTGATTACCTCTATATCTATACCAATGCCACTTATAGGTGTATATTTCATATATAGGTAGTGAGTGCAAATTTAGATAGTATGCAAGATATGTGATCTTGTGATTAATTTTATACTTTCACCACGTATCCAAATGCACTCTTAGGCATATTAAACTATTGAAACACCTATCATATTCTCCATATTAGTATGATGTCATCAAGGAGACTCATGTAGGTGCATTTGAGTTGTATGTGGGTAGATAGTGAGTTTAGGCACTAAAGATGAGTTTGACTCTATGACCAACTCCCTACCCTTAAAAGGCTCAAATGATGGATGATGATATCAAAGGTCTTGAGGAAAACCTATACACCACATTTTAAACCTTTTTAGTACCTGTAGGTACACATTCTAATGGTAGAATGTATGTAAATGTTACACATGACTACAATAGTCCTTCTTTTTTTTACCATATGGAAGCTCAACTCACTACCTCATGCTGCTAAAACATACCCCAAGGATTTGGAACATTCATCACACCTCTATTAACATGCCATATAGGTTTCATACACATGATTCACCATGACTGACTGAGTATGACAGTCATAGGGTAAACTAGCTACATGATTCTTGTGACTACAACTTTCATGAAAATTACTTTGGATAACGAAATTGAAATTTTATGAGATCAAGATAACATTGTAAATATTATAATAAACTTATTTCCATCCCTAGAATCATTGTCAAAGCATAAGGATCTTTAAAATGGTGGAAACTTACCTACTACATAAAAAAGTGCCTTCACTTACAACCTGAGCTACTTGGCTCATACAAACACTTTTAAACACTAAAATAAGAATTTAAAACATGAGATTAATTTAAATATGTCCTCTTTAGTCAATCCAAATATCTATATTGTACTAAATCATCTAAACAAGAGCAAAATCTATAGGGTGCATAAATTGGCAAGCAAAAAAACATAGTCAACTTGTTAGGGATGATTCATAAAGAAAATTTGACAAATCCTTGAGATATTATTATTTATATATATATATATATATATAATTTTAATTTGACCTCCCAAAGGCATTTTACTTGAAACTTCTTCAACTATCCATACCAAGCATAAACATGTTGACTAGTTATGTGTGTCTATAAGGGTGAAGAAGGATTAGAATGGTTTTAGATATAATTTGACACTTATATATAATTTAAATAATGTAAATGAGTTTAATTAATATGAATATTCATATAAAAACATTCTCCTATGTGTCACACTCCATTATGGGACATATAAGTGCCAAATTCCTCTTTTTTAGTTGATTTTTTTAATTTTTAGTTAGATAACCTAAAATTTTCATATGGAACTGACATTTATTATATGTAATATGACTTATTATATGTTTTAAATAATACTAATAAACTTAAACACCTTTAAAACTATCCCACTTGTATTTATGACCCCTAAATGACTCTTAAGTGACTCAAAATGACATATAGATTAATTAGACCATGATTAAGGCTAAAGTGGCATTAAATAACATAAAATCCTTATAATACACCCTATGACATAATAATATACCCATAAAATATATAAATATCAATTTTTTACCTATAGGGGTCCCAATTTGACCTATAGGGTCAAATTTGGTCAACATTAGCCTGTGTGGACAAGGAATATGTAGAGGGGAGGTTAGTATTATGTTATTCAAATAAAAAAATCAAATTAACACACAAAAATCCTAACACCTCTATCCTAGACACTATGGATATCATAGGTAATAGGCATTCATATGAAAACAAAACTAAAACATAAAATAAAACACTCTTTTACCTTCCTTGGATATTCAAATGGCTTGTTGAAGTGTCTTACTTAGTTTGTGCATCAAAAAATCTTCATCAATGGAACTTTGTTGGATTCACCTTTGCTTGGAACCTTATCTTGGTTGTTTTTCTTATGATTTGTGCCTAGTAAAATCACTTGCATGAAGCTTTTCTCTTCAAATTGGCATTATAACATACACTATCAAATCTTTGAAGACATTTTAGGCATAAATACTTTACACCAAGAGAGCACTTGTTGAAGATATTTGTGCATAATAATTTTACACAAAATTAGCTTGTTAAAGATATTTGTGCATAATAAATTTACACCAAAATATCTTATTGAATATATTTGTGCATAATAAATTTTCACCAAAATAGATTATTGAAGATATTTGTGCATAATAAATTTGCACCAAAATAGCTTAGAAATCAATACGCATGGATTTGTATTTATATCCTCAAGAATTAACTCTCACCCAAGGTGATTTAAGGTTGAGTTTAAACATGGAATTGTTCAAATTAACTCCAAGTGATTTGAGACTAACTTTAGTGGAGTTTAAAGTTGTCATGTAATTATGATTTTAAATTACTAGGCATGGCTCTCAAATAAGATATTTTGGAAGAAATTGACAACTCATAAAGGCAATGATAAAAGGTTTGATATTTTTACTTTTAGAATTTCCATTATTAGATATTCATTAATTTCAAATGGATAATTCAACTAAG
The DNA here is from genome assembly GCA_037957365.1 of Torreya grandis. Taxonomy (NCBI): domain Eukaryota; kingdom Viridiplantae; phylum Streptophyta; class Pinopsida; order Cupressales; family Taxaceae; genus Torreya; species Torreya grandis. The sequence goes on from JARHVA010008123.1 coordinate 343,404, forward strand.
CATTTAATCTTATTTAAATAGATAATTCAATTTGATTAGCATTTTTGTTCTTTTTAAGATTTTATCAAGTGTCCCACTTAATGGGTCCATAGCCCAAATAGACATTTATTATGCCACAAGGTGATTAGGGATGAATCTATGAGAGGTTATTATTATGTATGAGATAGTACTGTAATTAGGGATTTCTCAACATGATAATAATCATTGATGAATGATACATTGCTAAAATTGGGATGTCTAGTGATTCTTAAGCTTAATTTTTAATGTTTGGTAGAAATTAGTCTGAAGTCTAATCAGAATCTAGTTATGGCTAAAATTGGGTGTCTATAGTTTTCCCATGTTTTAGAAGTATTTTCAATCTATAGCCATCGTAACATCTTCTCAAATAATGAAAAGGTCATATATGCCTAATACTTTAACAAATGATGCATGAGCTTTGGATGCCCCTTGAGGGAGTGGTTAATAATCAGTCCCTCAAAAGAAGGAAATGATAGGACCAAGATTTAAAAGGGGGTGGAAAAGTCTAATTTTCTCACAGGAGGTTATAATCAGTGGCATAGTGAGCTACCCTAGTTGGGTAGATAAACAAGATGATTTTCCCAAAGGTAAAAAAGATAATGATTTTCCCATAGGTGGTTATAATCATTATCAAAATGATAAATTTCCCTATTTGGTCAAGTAAAGGTAATGACTTGCCCAGAGATGGTTATAATCACTAACATCTAGATAGATCAAAAACACAATGATTTTCTCATAGGTGGTTATAATCATCATTGTAGGTGGGATGATACATAATGATTTTCCCAAAGGTAATTATAATTATTGGTATAATGATGGGAATAATATGGAAAATTGGAATAGGTGGCTTACATATTGAATCTGTACTCATAGAGTAAGATTAAGCTAGTATAGTGGAGGAAGATGAATTCAAGAAACCTACTAGTATAGAGATGTACATATTAACTAGAAAAGATTAAAATTAATTCTTGTTAGAATTACTTTATTTATGGGAAATGATTTGGGTAGATTAGGAAGTTTTTAGGTGTGAAGGAGAAGTACCACAGCCTCATTACTTGTAAGATTTCCTGAGCTAATTTTTGTTGTAGCACGTGATGATAGGCATCATGATATAAAACACCATGATAACTTAGCCTAAATATGCATAAGTACTGATATTTAATCCAATAAATAATTTAAAACAATTTACCAATTATTAAAAACATGATGATAATTTTAACATATGAATATGGATGGACTTAAGTATAATGTGCAAGGAATCACCCAATGAACGCAAAAATACCAAGTCAAGGCATTACAAAGAAATCAACTAAATAGGAAAACAAATAATTAAAAAAATAACAAAATAAATTCATAAAAAACACCAAGAAACAAAGATAAAGGCACAACCAAACAAAACAAATTGAATAAATTGAATAAACACAAACAATGATTAATCACAGTGTTAGTTCAAATAACACAACATAAAAAAAGAATAGAAAATTCCCCTAGGATATAGGAGATAATGACATAAAAAAAATAAGGGAATAGAAGAAAATTAAAGGGTAGATGAGCTGACTCTAGATGCACTAGGCAAGCGGACATTGCCTACATAGTTCCATGGACAGAAGGTCCAGCATAAACTTCAGGCCAAATATAATTCTCCCAAGATATGAGATAGAAGAAAAATGATGATAAAAAAACATGATTGATGAGGTATAAAAATATGGGAATGGTCTCACAAAATGGCAAGAGTGTGAGATGAAGCCTATCAGTCATTAATGTATCAAAGTGGAATACATAATGCACAATATGAAATCTTACAAAATGATGAGAGCGTAAGTTTTAGGGTCCAACAAGGATGGGGAAAATAATAGACAAGTTTTTTATTATGAATTAGTGAGGGTTCCCAAAATCCTTAAGGCAACGAAGTGGAAATAATGATTTTTAGGATTTTCTAGGTCTTTCACAAATATTTTTGGAATTTCCTAAGCATCTCAACTCAATGGATAATTATTATATACTAAATAGTGCAAAGGTGAGAACATCCAAACTTAAAATTAATTCAAAATATCAAGAACATGGAAAAGGGTTACTGAGCTGACCTCAACATGAATTGAGCATTACCTACATAGTCTTAGGATGGGACCTCAAGTCACTATAGTTATACCTTACAAAAAATGAATCTAACTAGGTAGTAGCAAGTTCTCAAATTAGGCAAATGACACAATATGGCATAGGAATGACAAGGTGGGTCTTTAAGGCATGATAAAAAAATGTTCTTAATTTTCTTATAGGTGGTTATAATTAGGAAACAATGGCATAGGTCAATGGTACTAATTTTCTCAAAGGAAGTTATAATTAGTAACATGAAGTGAGACACTAATTTACCCAAAATTAGTTATAATCAAGAATACTCAGAATGAAATAAAATAAGAAATGAAAGATGCAACTACCAAACCATTATTATCCTAGTCTAAGATACTACCTTTATCTATAATACTAAATCAAATATTGAAACTAGATATGAATCCCCTCGCTAAACGTGCCTAAAGAACTAATGAAGTAGAACCAAGGTCAAAGGTTTTAGGTAGGGAGGGTAAAAACAAATTTGATCAAATGGAAAATTATGGTGGGATAGTATATGGTATGGCATAAGGAAGATGGGAACTAAATTTGCTATAATGGTAATAGGGTTTCTCTAAAGTGATAAGTTAAGGTAAATGGTAGGGTGTGAAATAATAACAAGATTAATGGAAAATGAAAAGGCAAGGTAAATATTTTTATTTTTTTAATTAATGTGGAGATGCACATCCTGATCAACATATGATAAAACCATAATAGTCAATTGTGTTAAAATTTCTAGCCCACACCTCTTCTGAGTATTTACTCTATCAATAACTTGTAAATTTGGAGTACAATAATATTGTTGTGATCTTTGTTGGTAATTGATTCCATTTCCTTCAAATGTTGATACAAAATGTCTTTATAGACTCTACAAAGGAAAGTATGTCCAAGGATAGTTAAAATAGATAAATAGTGGATGAAAGGTTTGTTTTGGAAAAGTAAAGGTGGATGATAATGGATTGTATATTTACTGGGAAATAAATCAAGATTAGGATTTTTAGGCACATAATGTTTTTGATTCCAAATTAGACATAACTTCATTTTTGGTGGAGCTAAATACTTCTAAATATGCTATCAATGAGACCATAATATTTTTATTATTATTTGGGCTTGAGAGTAGATACCATTTGATTATGATGAAAATTGGAATATGTATTGATGTTATCTTTAATATTGTCTTCATCAAGAATTAAATAACTATTGTGTTTAGGAATTAGTGCCTTGAAGAGGTTTTCACCAATAAAATTTTCTTGATTGTCCCAATAACCTCCAAAAATGTTTCACTAAGTAATATTGACATTTGACTTTGATTGTCTTCTAGCACCTCAAATAAGGTTTCACTAGAAGATGTTGAGTTTGGACTTTGATTTCCTCCTAGCACCTTCAAGAAGGTTTCACTAGGAGATTGTTCTTATTTCACATGAATGTTTTCTTGGTCTCCCTATTATTTTTCAACTAATATGTTGTCATGGATGTAGCTCAATAAGGTGTGATTCTATCGGTCCCAATTGACACTTGTGAGAGGTGGAATGTTAATGTAATGGCTAGGTTGAGTGGTGATAATGACATGTGAAATGGTAATAAAATGGAAAGAGGCATCACAATCCTCATAGAATATACTAGGATAACTTGTGTTGATGCTAAATAATCATCTTCAAAAATCATAGAAGGATCATAAATGTATTCAAAATGATCTCTAAGGCATGGATAACCTATATTGTAATAGCCACAAATAATTCTAATTTAGAAGTTAAGTCTAAATCAAGGGATTCTAAATCTGATGTGAGACTAACATTGATTCTTATTCTGATGCTAAATCTAATGTCAGTTCAAGAATATAACCTAACTTCAATGTTGATTCTTCATCTATGTGGATGTTGCTACAATGATATCTTATTGAATGTGTGGTATTAGATAAGTAACAACCTATGATGTCATAATGGGTTCTTAAAAAATAGATTCATCTAAAAGGGTTCAATAGAGGCTAGCTCATTTAGGAGAATCCCCTCAAAGAGAGGGAACAACTCAAGGGGTGATTCCAGAGAGACTGGGTTGTTAAGGTGAGACTCTTCAATAAGGGTAAAAAGGTAAAAAAACTCCATAAAGACTAGCTTATCAAAGGGAGGTTCTTTAAAAATAGGATAATGGTCAAGATAATGATTTTTCCAAAGTTGGTTATAATCATTAAGAAGTGACTCAATAAATAATAGCTTATTAGAGTTTATTGACAATATGGATAGTATCAAAATGTGATTCATCATAGGTTGACTCATTAAAAATAGGTGTTTTAAAAAAAATCATGGATTTTATGTTTGTTTTGAACTTGGTTTACAAGTACTTGTCAAATATTAGTTTTGAATACATCTTGGTCTTTGAATGATTGGATATGTTGGTGAGGTACCGATTGGCTCTATTGTGGCTCAAAGACTATCATCAATTTTCTACATTAGGGGAAGGTTAACAATGAAATAATAATGATTGATGGTTGGGTAATGATCTCTTTGTAAATAGGCTCATCTAATTTAGTCTTAACAAATATTGGTTACCAATCTAGGACTATAAATATGACTCATCGATTTGTGATTGCACAACCTTGTTGGGATAATGAAATACCATACTAAAAAGGGCTTGGAATGGTAATGATAGGGTGTTGTAAATATTGGTTTTTATCACAAGATAAAGGATGAGGTCTTGAAATGGTAATGGTAGGGCATTAAGAATCTTGGTTGTTGTTTTGAGCTAAAGGATGAGGTCCTGGAATGGTAATGGTAGAGAATTTCAAAGCCTAGTTATTATCATGAGCTAAAATATGAGGTCCTAGTATAATAATGGTAAGGCATTTCTAATTTTGGTTGTTGTAGCATACCAAAAGATGAGGTCATATAATGGTGATCCTTGGATGTTATGGAGCTTGGTTGATTTCATAATATGAATAAGGGTTAATGGTATAAGCATGGGATCAAGTACTGTTAGCATTGAAATGGTGAGCTCGATACATTAATCAACCCAAGGAAGGTATCACCAAATACTATGCTTGAGGATCTACCTTTGTTATCTAGATTGAGTATTTTAAGGAAGATTTGGATCCATCTCACAAAACACATCATCACCATACGGGTCTTAAACAAAGTCATTTTTATGACCTTATTATCATAACCTATATTTTATATGGCTCCACTATGAGTATATCAAGACATATCAAAATCACTGATGAACATTTCATAAAAAGGACTATAGTTTTAAAAACTTTAAAAAACAAGGTCCAAAGGACAAATGGTCCAAACATAGCTTAACTTGGTCTAAAAAAATAGATATGTATCTATAAATATGTTAGTGCTAAAACTTGGTAAAAATAGTATAATTTCAAATCTCTAACATCAAATGTCTTATACAAAAAGATCAAGTGGATGAATAAAAATTAGAATGTCAAACATAGGTAGAAGGTGTTTCAAACAAGTTTAATTTAGTTCTAAATAAACAAATGTTTCTAGGTATTTTGGATAATAAGGTACAAAATATAGGCTCAAAACAAACATTTCTAGATCTTTTGGAAAATCAGGAACAAAATCTAGACTTTAAACAAAACAAGGTTTAAAAGGAAAGAGATTTAATCTAAAAATTTTGAAACACTTTGACACAAACTAGGCATTCAAATTTTAAACACAAACATGATCATTTGGTAAAATATATTGAACTCTAGGGATATGAAATATAGACCACTTCTCCAAATTTAGACACACCAATAGTCTTTAAATTGAGAAATAAATTAACCTAAGTTACACAAACCAAGAGTGAAAGCTAAATGTGTAGGATAAAATTACATGAGGCATATGTATAAAACCAATCAATGTTTGGATTTGAAATTTTCAAGGATAATATTGAACTCAACTTAAAAGGCTTGTTTATTCAAAATAGACAATAATCTAGACAAGAATTAATGGCATCACGGTACTAGGTATAGAACCAAAAGGTACCCATGGTTTTGATTTGTAATTTTGACATAAAACAATAAGTATTTGAAACAATTTGAGTAGAATAATGACATTATTGTGCTATAAAGGTATGATAAAATGGTTTTTCTCAACACTTTAAGGCATAAATATTTTGGAATGAATTGGGCAACATAACGAGTCTTTTATAACAAATGATGCACACAAAAAAGTTTGATAAATGACTAAGTCAAATGTGTGATGTCAAATGGATGGAATAATGACTCTTCAAACAAAGGAGTGATGAAAAAACAAAAGTCATTTTGGATGTGGTATGATAAACAAATATATTTAGGCTCAATACTATGTAGTAGAAAGGATAAAATGACAAAAACACCTAAATATAACATCCTAAATCCTAAAACTAACAAGGTTGCATCATACTATTAAGTTCTATCTATATACTTTATCCTAACAAGATTTTAAGTTATTATTATAAATAGTAAACGTGAATGAAAATTAGGGTTTTTTGGCCCCCTCTTCTATCAAGAGTTTGTATGGTGACATGGAACTTTAGGCTACTCATCCTACATCAACAATATGTCCATGACAAGTAGGGTTGTTTAATATATTAACTTGCATTCATTTCTAGATGGTGCCATATGTGTGAAAAAAACTAGGGCACAATCATGTCATTTATATTTGAGTTAATTGACTTGTTATGGAAAGTTATTATCATTTTCACAACTACTACATCCATCAATTTCTCAGTGTAGTGCTATGTTTGAGTTAATCATACAATATGAGGTAGTATCTTACTAATGGATCTTGCGTAACTACTCAAACAAGCATCCCAGTAAGTTGACCTAAATTTTTATATCCATACTATGGAGTGGGGTTTAAGTGATTCTAAGTGATAAATTATTAGGTCAACACTTTCATAGAGAACCCATAGGGAGGTGACGAACTTCTGTGCATTTGCCAAAATACATGAAATAAATAATGTGGAAGGACTTTAGGGTCATTTTGGGGTCACCTAAATCACTCAAATTTTGGGGAGGGTCTTAACAAATTTTATTCCATGATTTTATATAAATTGACAAATGTAAAAAGTGTAGAATTTTTTCATCACCCATGTTTTATAAAGGGGACAAGGAGATAGCATACATGTGACACTTGGCTTGTAAAACAAAAACTCAACAACAATCATGAAAATGAAAAATCTTATGAGAATTTAACTAGAGTGTGAGTTCATTTTTATATCACAAAACAAAATATGAAATGAAATTTAACCACTTGGTATTGTGTGAAAACTTTGTAAAAAATGAAAATGACTTAAGTAAAAGACTAAGTTTTAAAACACCAAATATAAATGTTAGTTTAAATATTAGAGTGAAAAAAAATTCTTCTCTTGGGATATGGGTCTTGAAAAATATGTTAGGGGGTCCTTGTTATTAGAATCAAAACACAAGTGATCAAATGACATTTTTAAATTTATCTCTCAGGTTTTAAATGGTTTCTTTCACCTCAACTACCAATCCTCATTGAATCCATAAAGTATTGATCCTCAACTTTTCCATGCATAAATTCACATTGACTACATTAGCACAAATTGCTAAAAATTCCAAGTAGAGAAAAGATGTTTAGTGTAAAAAATAGAAAGTCTACAAAGATAAATCACTATTCTGATAGTTTAAAATGGTCACAAATGAGCCTACAACCACAATACCTTTTAAATTCTGCAAAAAATAGAGGGTTATACAAGCAAAATTGCAAGTGTATCAAAGCAAAAATGTATGTTTCAAAGGTAATATCACAAATCTATAGAGAAATACCATGATTAGTCATATTCCCAGGAAATAAAATGATTTGTCACAGTAAGGATACTGGTCAAGTTTCAAGTAAATGATCATCAATATAGAAGGTAGTATCTCAAGATCAAAAAGGCAATATCATCCAACTTGATAAAAGGTAATATCGTAAGTCATGAGAGCAATATCCATGACCCTAAAAAGGAAATATCATAGTCATTTTATTCTCCTTGATAAGTCACATATAGGATTATCAATCCCACCAGACATGTCATTATGTGAACAAGGAATATGTAGAGGGGAGGTTAGTATTTTGATTAGTCTAATTAAACACATAAAATTAACACACTAAAATCCTATAGCATGTTCATGAGCTTTTAGATTTCTACTTTTTTGGTTATCATAGTTTGAATTTTTACATGACAATATGTTAGTAAGATGTCCTAAAATTCTATGGGAAGAACTTTGTGGGTTCCTTAGAGCTCCAAATGGCTAGTTGAAGTGGCTTACTCAGTTTGTGTAACAAGGATATCTTCATAGATGGAGCTTTGTTAGCTATCACCTTTCTTGGCACCTTGACTTGGTTATTTGGCTTATGATTCAAAATAACACAATAAACACTAACACCTCTAGCCTAGACACTAGGGAGAGCATAAGAAACAAACATAAAATGAAAACATGAATATAAAACAAATGTAATAATATTTTTACCTTCCTTGTAGCTCCAAAATATCTTGTTTAAGTGGATTACTTATCCTTATGAATCAATAAATCTTTATCAATTAATCTCCCTTTGCTCCACCTCTCATTAGCACCTGGGCTTGGATGGTTGTATTATGAATTTGGCATGATAACACTATCTTAAAGGATAGTTTGCATCCATTTTAGAATAATTACATTGCACCAAGATATATTTTTTATCAATATGTAAGGCCTTGTATTTATAGCCTCCAAAGTTAACTCTCACCCAAGGTGAGTTAAGGTTAAGTTTAAACATGAAATAATTTCAAACTAAACCTAAGAGAGTTGAGGCTAACTCCAATTGAGTTAAAAGGTTTCATGTAATTATTATTTTCAACTAATAGGCATGGATCTCAAATTAGATATCTTTATATATTTTGGAAGAGCTTGATAACACATAAAGGTGATGATGAAAAGACTTGATATTTTAGATTTTTTAATTTCCATTTCTAGATATTCATTAATTTAAAATGGATTATTTATCTAAGCATATAATATGATTTAATTATTTGATTATTTTTAATTAGAAATTTATCTCTTTTAATAAATTTTCAAGTTCCCTACTTAATGGGTCCATAGGATAAACTATCATTTGCTAGGTTGTAAGGTGACTGAGGATGAATCCATGAGAGGTTATTGTTGCATATGGTAGAATACTACAAATATGGATACCTCAACATGATTATGAGCCTTAATGAATTATGTGTGAATGAAATTTGGACATTTATTGATTCTTAGGTTTAATTTTCAATGTTTGATACAAATTAGTCTAAAGTCTAATTAGAATCTAGTTGTGGCTATAATTAGGTGTCTACAACCTATACCATAAGCTTCAATGTTTTTCTTCCTTCCTCTAACTTTTGATTTTTACCAACCAAGATTGAGTATTCTCAGGACTTCCTTTACTTCTTATAATTATAAGGCATCATGCCATTCAATTCTAATTATTGACCTAAATCAATTTTGTATCTATTTGATCTTTAAATCTAAACACCTTTTGACGTTTTCAAACAAAAATTTGAAATACTTCATAAACATAGAAAATCATTTTCAAACATGCAAGGTATACTCATAGTGGGGTCTATTACGGCCCTAGTTATGAGGAAGAAATTTTTTATGATGGGGAATAAAATGCCATCATGTTTGATGACATCCCAACTATGATAGGATCCAATCAAGGTTATTTTGAACACCAACCTATAGAAGATAAAGACAAATCTCTCCTAAGTTTGATAGAATTGGGATCTAGACTTCCACCTAATTTCCCAATGGAGTAAATACATACACTTCTTTGAGTAGAGGAGCAACCATTAGAGTAACCTCTTACTCGTATCACAAAACCAAACATTGATTTTTCTATCAAATATAAAGGCCCACTTGTGAACTCCACCTTAACTAATCAAGATCTTATGACCAAAATACAATAAATTAGTCAATGATATGCTGATAGATAATTATATACTTAATGGCTTCTTTGGCTGGAACTTCAATCAATAATACTACATTTTTGGAGTAAGAATAACCAATATAAAAAATGTAGTAAGACCTATCCAATCCTACATATAATATATACCTTATGGCTTCTCCTGAATAGAGTAAACCCAAAGATACTTTTCCACAAGTTCTACTTGATATGAAACACACTTTATTTTGAACACCAACCTATAGAGGATAAAGATAAATCTCTCCTAAGTTTGATATAATTGGGATCTAGACTTCCACCTAATTTCCCAATGGAGTAAATACATACACTTCTTTGAGTAGAGGAGCAACCATTAGAGTAACCTCTTACTCATATCACAAAACCAAACATTGATTTTTCTATCAAATATAAAGGCCCACTTGTGAACTCCTCCTCAACTGATCAAGATCTTATGACCAAAATACAATAAATTAGTCAATGATATGCTGATAGATAATTATATACTTAATGGCTTCTTTGGCTAGAACTTCAATCAATAATAATATATTTTTGGAGTAAGAATAACCAATATAAAAAATGTAGTAAGACCTATCCAATCCTACATTTAATGTATGCCTTATGGCTTCTCCTGAATAGAGTAAACCCATAGATACTTTTCCACAAGTTCTACTTGATATGAAACACACTTTATTTAACCATCTGGATACCCTTACCAAGTCACAACCACATTTTGCTAAAAACCCATCACAAACATAGGTTTTGGCTATTTTAAACAACATTATATTGATTTATTCTCATTTACAACCACCATTAGGTCCCATTGTGAACTAGAAAAAAATAATACCCTATGGTAAACCAATAATAAATACTACAAAACCAACATATTTCCTATATTTCACAAGAATAGATTCCTGAGAATCAATATCAAGTATCTATGGATCAAAAACAAAATCCTTTGTTTCAATAGTGTCATAATTATTCATGCTCAAGGATGAACCAATATCAAAATTTTGGGAAAAGGGTCTATATTCCTAATAGGAACACATAAGGTGGGGTACACTCCTACCCATAAAAACTACCTTCCACCAATAAACACACCAATTATGCAAGAGTGGAAATAAATGAGATAGATAGTCATGAGGCTTGAAAAAGGCAATCAGATCAAAAAATACAAGTTCAATAAGATATGTCCTTATTTATTTGACTTGATAATTCTTCAAGTACCTTTTCCACCCCATTTTGAGCCACCAAAATTTGATAACTATAAAGGAAAGAGTGACCCTAGAGAATATATTCAAGGCTTTTTTAGGTATGTTAGGAGGTAGCTTACAATAGTATCTATTTGCTACTCTTGTTTCCATTAAGCTTGGGTGTAAAAGCATTAGATTGGCTCCTAAAATTACCTAAAAAATTAGTAACAAATTTTAATGATTTATAACAAAAAATTATTAACCACTTTTCTTATAATATTAAGCATGATTTTATAGTGGTTAAATTATGTAAAGCAATATAAAGAGATGAGGAAAAATTCACGACATATCTACAATTGTAGATAGCACTAGGTAGTCATTTTTAACATAATTTTTGAGATAGGAAGCTAGCTAACATATTCACACAAAACCTACACCCCATGGTTGTCTAAAATCTGAGACTCACTTTTTCCAACACATTCAAAGAAATCATTGAGAAAGGTGTAAAGATTGAGAAAGTGCTTATTATTAGAGGCGTAGTGAAAATCTATTCACATACTCAAACATCTAATCAGACTCAAACACCGATTCAAGTTAATACTATGAATAAACCTAAAACTTTTAATAAAGACAAGAACATGGTGAATAATGGAGTAATAGAATCATGACATGTGCAAATAGTATAGACTCTATTGGCTCAAAATGCATAACATAATCCACCACCCAATTTTTAGAGAGATCTTCCACATAGAGGATTCAACAAATATAGACCATTTATCAAGCTAGGAGAACTTATTGAGGTAGTGTTCCAAATTTTGGTTACAACCAATTTAATCATATCGCATGTGCAAAAACCATTTCATGAAGATCATATCAAACCTGAATGGTATCATGAATATGAGTTGTGTGATTTTTGTCAGGTTATTGGACATTCCATTTATTGATGTGTACAAATGAGGCATCTCATTAAAGACATAATTAGGATAAGAGAGATTAAAGTAAAACAAAAAACATAAAACACTAATCAGGATATGGAAATTTACAAAGACCCATTTCCCAAGCACAACCAACAACAATAACATAATAATCTAAGTCAGGGATAAGGTCAATGTCATCAAGGACAAGGTAAAAAATTGAATTAACATCATCATAATCGAGATCATGATATCCACACCAATAACTTGGGCTACGATACTATTCTATATCATTATAATCATACCATGGGGTATATATATAATAATCACATCACCACCATTATAGTCAAATCCCATATATTATTTGAATATTCTCAAAGCATTGGTCCCTCTATTTTAGGGTCATCGCCCTCTTCCTCAAGTAAGGCTACACCAAGTTTAAGCAATTATATATCACCTCAGTTTTATGGTTTACTATTCCTAGACCATGATCCAATTCTTGGGTAAGTAGACAAAGTTTGGGGATAAAAAGTGGCCTATCCATAAACATGATTTTCCTAAAAAAATCATAAATCTAAACTTATATAGATAATTTGAGATATCTACACTCCAAATTTGAATATGGTGTAGAAATATTAAATGTAGAATTCAGAGTCTAGTTTCCAAAACATTAATTTTTTTTTAAAATGGTTAAGCATAACTAGATAAAACATCTAAAATATGAAGAGGAACTCTATTTTTTTTTTTAATAGAATAAATATATGTCCGTGTGGTAAACCATTTTTTGTTCAACATTTAATAATATTGGAAACCCTCTAGCAAAAATTTAGATCTATCTTTTAGTTTGTGACCTATACTTTTTTTTATTTTTTTAAAGATTTATTTTTTGTTATGAATTTTACAATTAAATAGATCCTAAAAAAATTATAATAAAATCCATATCCATCCATGTGACATGCCTAATCATACATATTTCATCATAATCTTGGATTAGTTAGATAGAATACATAACACCAACTTACGTCTTTACCCCTGCCTATACCAACTGGATCTAACCCTTACTTTATCTTGTTTGTTCTCAACCTTTGATTTCATATGGAATATTTATCTCTCTAACTTAAAATTCCCTATCCTTTATCTAATAATTTTCATCCTTTAATCAAAAAAACACATTGGTTATCCTCTGTTCACTACTCACACTTAGCTACTTAACATACCTTATTTTAACTTGTTCATATTTACACCAAGACAACTTAGTTTTTGAAATAGGGTTTATGATCTCTCACTTTTTAATTATCCTCTATAAAATATCCATTAATTTTTATATAACCCCACTTTCCACTCACACAACCTTTCAATATTCACTTCACACCAATTACCTTTTCCTCTCACTGTCTAGGTCTTATTAGTAGCCTTTTTATTTTTTTTTCTTATTTGTATGATCACGTACAGACATCTAATGATAAAATTATACCTTTTAAATACACCCTTTATCTTATTATATTAAACCAAAAAGTTTTAGGTCCTCATTTTCTGGTTTGATCACTTTTTTTAGGCCTTTTCCCTCACTGTTTAGGCCTTTAAGGTCTTTTTATACCTTATCTATACTCAGTCCTTCCAAAAATCTACTCTAAGGTATGAAAAAAGTATATAACCTAAAAAATACTTTTAAATACATTTTAACCCTTCTATATACCAATATTTGAGATTTTTTTTTGGTTCATTCCTCTAGAAATACTTTTTTTTTGTAAAAACCCTAGATCAAGATTATAGGCAAACTATGTTTCTTGAGAGGACTTATCTTGGAGTTTTAGGTTTTCCAACAACCTTAAAGTGATTTTGAAAATTAATTTGGATATATTAAAGTTTTATTAAACTTATTTAATCATTATACATACCATTGGACCCCTTTATGGGTTGTTTTAATCATGGTTGCAAGTAGACTGAGTACATAGTCACCAATTGTTATAGAGTTTAAACATGTTTCTTAATGAAATGAATATAAAACAGATTTAAACACTTTAAAATGTTTCAATAAAATTATCAATGGAATTGAATCTAATTCTTACCATTTTTTTCAAGTCTGTACCAAGTCTCCACACCAACTATGTCACTCAAAATACAAATTTAGCTTTATCTTTACAAGGAACAAGAATACAAGAATAGGTAATAGAATGTTTCAAAAATGCTCTTTTAGAATCAAAAATCATTCCTTTCTCTCAGCCATTATGATTAAATAGATTTTTTGCTAACAATTCCTCATCTCTCCACTATCTCTTTTTATTTAGGGGTTCTTAAACGTTGTCTTCTTTATTATAGGAAACAGGGTTTGTGTTAGACTATTTAGTATATGCTTAATATCATAACAAAGTACAGTAATATAAGGCTCTTTAAGGAATAATTATGTCAATTACCAATCTTTCATACCTCCTCAAATGTCAACAAAAACTTCCTTTGAATTTTCTTACCTTTTTTAGACTTCAAACCACAAAATTTAAGAAAATAGGGCACATAATATCTAATTTGAGTTTCTTAAGAATTCTCATGAATGTTACTTCATAGAGTAAAGAACTTCATAACTCAAAGATTCAACTTATCACAATTCCTCAGATGAATGAAATAGGTTTTTATCAAATTATCCTCTCCTACTCTATTTATACAATCATGCCAATGTATACATGCAAAAACATGTGCTTTTACAAGCAATTTTCCTTAAAAAAACAAAAATTATTCTATATTCTATTCTTTATGGTTTATTTTACAATATTATTTCAAATCCCAACCCTTCATTGATGTTTTATATATTCAATGATTCAAAACACCAACAACCATATATTCATAAAGACTCTCAAAAGCTTATAACTAATTTGTACATTGCAAAAATTCCTAACCTACAAGCTTATTCATCATGATGACTCATCATGTGAGTCATATGGGTGTTATTAAATTATTAATTGAACCTAAAACCTAACAACAACTTGAGACCTCTTTACACAAGATGTATATTTATTACATTACACATCAAATTTGAAAATTCAAATGATTGACTTTTGGTGACAAAGTTATTTCAGCTATAATTCAGATTTGTTAAAATCATAACACCTTAAAATGACTCAAAGAGGCCTAACATGATATAAAAAACCTGATTTAGACTCTAAAACATGACATTTTACTAATATGTACAAGTGGTAGGTGATGCTCTTGCATCATACTATGGAGGATCAAGAAAAACTTTCCCATGAAAGTTATAATTGATGTGATTGTTAGGTCCATTACAGTATCCTTCTCCAAGTGCACATCCACCTAGGTCATAAGGACTATTTGAGATACCTAGGCCTTTATGATTCTTGCTTATGTTGGCTCCTCTTTTCTTCACTTCTCTCTTGCATCTTCCTTTGAGTTTATCTTCTTATGCTTTTATCTTCCACTGCATAATCTTCAAATTATTAGTGTTCTCATGTAACCAACCTACACATGGAACACATAAATTAATGAAAATAATCTACTACTTGTCCTCTTAGAAATTTATTTCTTTATCATGGTTCTTTTTTATATCTATGCTTGCTTATACTACTTATAGAAGTCTTATTATAACAAAGGCCTCCTCTTCATCTTTTTATCTTCCAACATGTAGTTTTCATCTGTTACATCTATCTTCTCTTTATTCTCCTCCTTGTCACCATACAAAGCATTATCCAAAGATGTTATCTTATTCTCTAGCTACTCAACACTCTCATATGTAAACTAAAAATTGGATTTCTCTTTTCTTTCTGAGCCTTCAATGAGGTCCTCAAATTGATCCATTTCTTTGTCTTTCTCAATATTTGATTGGCTAAAGCTTGCATCATGTTCACTTGGCTACTCATTCAACCAAAGCTTATGAATCTCTATCTTGAGTTTCTTGCATAACAACTTATTCTTCTCTCATGGTTTTCATTCTCCATTTCCTCATCTTTTGTCTTATTGTCCATTTGATTGGCTTATTCTTTATCATCCATCCAATGTGTGGAATCTCAATCTCTCTCAACTAATCTATCATGAGGTTCATCAAGGCTATCTATTGTTTTATCTCATTCATCTCTCTTTGGAAGTCTTATTATTATTTCTTCTTTATCAACTCTCTTTCCCTTTACTTTCTCAACTGGTCATTTATGTTAGGCAGCTCCCTCATCATTCTCTTAACTATTTGTATTATCTCAATCAAGTCACTTTCATATTGCTCTATTCTTTATCTAAGATTTATCCTTGGATAAACTTATTTGAGCATTCACTTTGATCTATTTTCTTGAGATTCCTAAGATCCTTGTTTATTCTCAAGCCTTTCTTGTCTTTCTGCCTACCTTGACCAACTTTCAATCACCTTACAATTATTATTAGCAACTTTTCATGAAACCTATCATCATACCTTTAATGAATTTGATCAAATATGCACAAACTAAAAATCAAAAAAATATGTACCTTTATATGCAAACCTTATCCATATAATATTTCTCTCTGTAATACCAAAAATTATATAGAGGTCATCATAATCTTATATTATTCAGATAGAATACATAACACCAACTTACATCTTTACCCCTTTCTAT
The DNA here is from genome assembly GCA_037957365.1 of Torreya grandis. Taxonomy (NCBI): domain Eukaryota; kingdom Viridiplantae; phylum Streptophyta; class Pinopsida; order Cupressales; family Taxaceae; genus Torreya; species Torreya grandis. Next base: position 360,122 of record JARHVA010008123.1, read on the forward strand.
ACCAATTGGCTCTAACCATTACTTTCTATTGTTTATTCTCAACCTTTGATTTCATACGAAATCTTTCTCTCTCTGCCTTCAAATGCCCTATCCTTTATCTAATAATTTTCATCCTTAAATAAAAAAATGCATTGGTTATTCTTTGTTCACTACTCACATTTAGGTACTTAGCATACCTTGCTTTACCTTGTTCATATTTGCACCAAGATAACTTAGTTTTTGAAACAGGGTTTAGGATCTCTCTATTTTTAATTATCCTCTATACCATATCAATTCATTTTTATATAACCCCACTTTTCACTCACACAACCTTTCAATATTCACTTCACACCAATTACCTTTTCTTCTCACTATATGGGTCTTATTAATGGCCTTTTTCTTTTGTTTTCTTGTTTATACGGTCACATACAAACTACTAATGGCACACTAAGACATTTTAAGGACACCCTCTATCCTTTTCTAGAAAACCACAAAGTTTTAGGTCTTCCTTTTATGTTTTGATCACTCTTTTTAGGCCTTTTCCCTCACCATTTAGGCCATTAAGGTTTGTTTATACCCTATCTGTACTTAGTCCTCCCAAAAATTTACTTCAAGGTTTGAAAAAATTATATAACCTATAACATACTTTTAAATACATGTTCCACCTTATATCTACCAAGATTTGAGATTTTTATTTGGTTCATTCTTCTAGAAATCAAATTTTTGTGTGAAAACCCTAGCTTAGGGTTACATGCAAACTGTGTAGCCCAAGAGGACTTATCTTGGAGTTTTAGGTTTTCTAACAACCTTAAAGTGACTAAGAACATTAATTTATATATGTTCAAGTGTTATTCAATTTCTTCAATTATTAGGCATACCCTTAGAGCCCTCTATGGGTTGTTTCAATCATAGTTGTTGTGGACTAAGTACATAGTCACTAATTGTTACATAAATTAAACATCTTTCCTAATGAAATGAAGATAAAATAGATTTAAATCCTTCCAAATGTTTCAATAATATTGTCAAGGGAACTTAATCTAATGCTTATCATTCTATTTCAAGTCTTTACCAAGTCTTCACAACAAATTTGTGACTTAGAATACACATTTAGCCTTGTCTTGACAAGGAACAAGAATATAGGAATAGGTAAAAGAATATTTCAAAAACATTATTTTAGAATTAAAAATAATTCCTTTCTCTCAACCATTATGATTTACTAGTTATTTTTCTAATAGGTCCTCATCTCTCCACTATCTCTCTTTCTTTAGGGGTTTTCAAACTCTGTCTTCTTCATTATAGCAAATAGGGTCTATGTTAGACTATTTAGCATATCTTTAATAGCATAACAAAATTCAGTGATCTAAGGCTCTTTAAGTAATAATGATGTTAGTTACCAAGATTTCATACCTCCTCAAACATCAATAGAACCTTCCTTTGAATTTTCTTACTTTTCTCATACTTCAAACCATAGAATTCAAGAACATAAGGTACATAATATCTAATTTGAGTTTCTTAACCATTCTCATGAAATTAATTTCATAGATTAAATAACTTCATAACTCAAAGATTCAACTTACCAAAATTCATCAGATGAATGAAACAGGTTTTTAGCAAAGTATCTTCTCCTACTTTGTTTATACAATCATGCCAATGTATACATGCAAAAACATGGGATTTTACAAGGAATTTGTCTTTAAAGAACAAAAAATTATTCCTTATTCTATTATTTTGGGTTTATTTTAAAATATTATTTCAAATCCCAACCCCTCATTCATTCTTTCTATCTTGAATGATTTGAAACACCAATAACCATCTATTTATAAAGACTCTCAAAATCTTATAACTAACTTGTGCATTGCAAAACTACATAACCGACAAGACTATTTATCATGATGACTCATCATGTTATTAATATGGGTGTTATTAACTTTTCAATTTAACCTAACTACCTAACAAGAACTTGAGACCTCTTGACACAAGATGTAGATTTCTTACATTACACATCAAATTTGAAAATTCAAATGATTGACTTTTAGTGAGAAAATTCATTTCAATTATAATTCAAATTTTTTAAAATCCTAAAACCTAAAAATGACTCCAAGAGGCATAACATGATATAAAAAAACTACTAGAGACTCCAAAACATACATTTGACAAATATTTACAAGTGGCAGGTGATGCTCCTACATCACTTAACTAGCTCAAAAAAATGAAAACCAATTTTATTTTAATGTGTGGAATTAGGCCTAGTTTGTGACCATATAAATTGTTTTTTTCAATTGTATTAATGAAATAAAAATTAAATAAACATGTCTAGGCATGTATGTTTTCAGCATGTAGTGGCCTAAAAACATTAAGGTTAGAAATCAACATAGTTTGAAACCTTAAATTAGTCTAGAAATTATAAAAATAATATTTTTGGAAAGTGGAGAGCATGATCATCATGATGGTATTAAGTTTTTGAATTTTTACATTGAAATTTTTAGTGTATTTGGCTATCAAAGTTGATTTTTTTTTATTTTTATCATAATTTTTAGACTCAGCTTTAGATTGACAGGTCCAAGCCTTAGGCTCGAGAATCCTAGCCATTCCTAAGCCAAAAGGCTTAGGATCTAAATTCACATTAAAATAAAGTGATTAAATTAATGTATAATATGATCACATTAATAGATAATGTGATTATGTTATATAAAATCAATAACACTATCATATTACTATTATTTTACAAATTAAATCAATGAACATGTATGAGTGAATGTTAGTAAATAGATAATGCAAAGTTTACATTTATTTCCTTGTTATTTAAATTTATTTTATTAAATATAATAAATTAGGGTAACTATAAATATGATATATTTTTTCTCATAGCTACATGCCTTATTATGTGGAAAATATTTTCTCAAAATCTAATATGGTAAGTACTTAGGCATTTTTGGGGTCTAGGTATTAAACCTAGGGATTTCAGTACATGACTTTTGTAATTGATATCCATTTTTCATAAACATATAGTCATTTTTAGGTTTTTATACCTTTTGAATTGATTCATAGCATTTATAAGAGACCTATGTTTGTTAAAATTGAATTTTGAAAAGTACTCACTTGGAACTTGATCTAAAGTGGTGTGATTGGGGTAGTGTAAGTTATATTGATGACATATACACATCAGATGATCACTTTATATTAATTTCACATATTCATCACCCCTCCCTCATCCCTAATAATGTCCTACTCATCCCTCATTAACCCTAATCACTCTCTCATCATTCCTCATTATCCTTAATCACTTCCTTATTGACCCTCACTATACCTAGTCATCTCTAATCATTCCCTTATCATCCATAATCATTCTTCCATTAGCCCTCACTATCCCTCATCATTTCTAATCATTATTTCCTCATCCTTGATAACTTCCTCATCCTTATTCACTCCCTCCTCATCCCTCATCATCCCTAATCACTCCTTTATTAATTTTAATTATTTTTCTTAATTTCTAATCACTTAGGATTATCATCCCTAATCATCCCTTTATTTACTATCACCATCCCTTATCATCCCTAATAACTCCCTCTTCATCCCTCATAATCCCTAATTAATATTTAATCATCCCTCATCATCCCTAATCACTCCTTCATTTACCCTCACCATCCATCATCACTCCATCATTAACATTCACCATCCCTCACCATTCATAATCCCTCCTTCATCATCAAATGTAAGTATATACTCTTAAAATATCTCTGATTCCAATAATATTTTGTTTAATCCATTATAATATAAATTATCTCTTTCTAGGGCTTATTGTGTGATCAATATCCATTTGTGTTAGTCAATTTCATTACTAAATGAATTGGATGATATTCCAAATTTATAGTCAAATAACATAAGTACTAACATAAAATAGAGTATGAATTTTAGTTCACTTAATTATCCTTGTTGTGCAGCTGACTAGATGAAACTATATTCGGTTCCACCTTTGGTAACTTGGTTTAAAAGATAAAAATTAAACACAAATCTCTTATATAATTTTCTAATTCTAGAAGATTTAAATTAGATGCAAATTTATTTAGTGTTTCTCATTCTTGTATGACTTTAATCTTGGTCAAGTTCACACATGAACTCCTTGTGTCTATAATGTATCCCAAATATTTTATCTCTTGCATGAAAAATGAACATTTATTCATGTTATCATAAAAATATGTTTATGCAAAATGTGAAACACTAGTTCGACATGGTGTAGATGTTCATCCAATGTTTTCTAAAGATTAAGATGTCATCAAGGTAGATTTAAAAAATGACATAGATAAAAGTCCTAAATATGTCATTCAACATCTCAATGAATTAATTTTTAACATGATTTAAATTAAAATGCATAACCAGCTAGTCAATCAATTCTTCCTTTGTTTTTAAGACTATATTCCAAATGTCTAGAGGTTCTACATGATATGAAGATACCCAAACTTAAGATAAATTTTTGAAAAGAATTATACACCATGGATATGGTATAAAAATTCCTTAATATTTACATTAGGATAATGATTATTCACTTTAATCTTCTTAATATTTTTTAACTAATTCACAACTTTGGCACGAGCACAATTGGACTTCTACAAGGTAATGATTTGGGCATGGTGTGTCCATCATCCATGATTTGGTGGATCTACCACTTTATATTAAATGGATCAAATTGGTAGTATTTTTTAGTGTAAAGTATGTTTGAACTTATTTAGGTGAATGAATGATATCTTTGTATTCATCTAGTTTATGGTTCAATTATTTTATCTTTGTTATTGTTGTATAAACCACATTATGATATGGCAATATAAGGATGATATTGCATTTACTTATTATTATCAATAGTATACTTCTTACTAGAACTGACAAGATTCTTGCACTTCCTAGCACTAATGACTGAAATCTTATAAACTAACTATGATATATGGTATTTTATATCATGATAATTTATCACAACATTTAAATTATTTAATTCATAGGATACATATAAATGGTAAATATATGTTTTACCACATGTAAAACATCACACACCTCTAATGGTGAGATGTCACAAAGGATTGAATCTTTAAAAAAAATGATTATGTACACCTAGTGACACTACTAGGTGATATATTTTCCAAGGCCTACACTAGACCCTACACTAGCATATGGTTATAGATGATGTATAAATTTCAAGTTCAAATTTTTAAAATATGATTTAGTAGAAATTAAATTCCTCTAACTTCTATTGGAAATTATTAAGTGTATTGAATCACCATTGATCTACATTTGTTAATGAGACAATATTTTTAATGCATATAATTTCTTGTTGGGGGAAGTAGAGATATTTTTAGTACTGACCATATCATTAGGTTAATAATATATTATATACTTACCTTTTTATATTTATAGATAAATTTTACCCACTTCTTGAGCTGTGCAAGTAAAGAGCTTAGAGTGTGATACTCTTTATTGGATTGGATATTGAATCTATGAATTAAGCACCACTTTCCAATCTTCGATACTTGTTCTAATCATTTAAAAATTATTTTCCACTCTCTGGTATGATGAATCAATAAATAGACATACAAATAGAAGGGCTTCAATGTAATATATGGATCATAAAATGTCCTCATATGGAAAGTAATTGATTGGTTTTAGGAAATCACATAGCTTCATGATCCTCGTGTATTTACTACCCATTTTTGTTTCTATGGTGGTTTTACTTACTTCTCTTTTTTTGATGGATTTTAAATTGTGAATTACATCATTTATAATAGGCTCATAATTTTTCATAGGTGTTAAATATTTATGTTTCAAATTTTCCTCCACATTATTTGATCACTATATCTTATATTTTATGCTATCACTCAACTCTCCACTTGTAGATCCTAACATTGTTAAACCCCAACAAATACCACCATCAAAGGACTAGATGGAGTGATTAAGTATGGGAAGGGATGAGGATGGATGGTGAGGGTCAATGATGGAGTGATTAGGTATGGCGATGGTTAAAGAGGAAGTGATTAAAGGTGATGAGGGATGAGGAATGAGTGATTAGAGATGATGAGGTATGATGAAGAAGTGATTAGGAATGATGAGAGATGGTGAGGTTTAATGAGGGAGTGATTAAGAATGATGAGGGATTAGTTATAAATGATGAGTAATGGTTAGGGTAAATAAAATCATGATTAATGATAATGAGGGATGAAGAGGGAGTGATTAGGTATGATGAAGTGGTGATTAGTGATGATGAAAGAGTGATTAAGGATGATAAGGTATGGTGAAATCCAATAAGGAAGTGATTAGAGATGATGAGGGAGTGATTAAAGATGATAAGTGATGGTGAAGGTCAATGAGGGAGTGATAAGGGAAAATGAGGGACAAGAGGTGAGTGATTAGGAATGATGAGGGATAGTGAGGGTCAATGAGTGAGTAATCAAGGATGATGAGGGAGTGATTAGATATGACTAGGGATAGTGAGGGTCAATGAGGGAGTTATTAGGGATAATGATGAATGATGAGAGAGTGATTAGGGGTGATGAGGCATTAGTATGAAGTGATCATGGATGAGGGAGGGGTGATGAACAAGTGAAATTAACACAAAGTGGTCATTTGATGCGTGTAGGTCATTAATGTGAACTATGCTACCATAATCACACCATTTTACATCATTTTCAAAGTGAATGGTTTGAAAACTTCAATTTTGACAAACCTAGGACTCCAAAAAATGCCAAGAATTAATTTAGAAGGCACAAAAACCTTTTAAAATGACTATATTTTTCACCAAAAATGGAAATCAATTGTGAAAATTATGTCCTAAAATCCCTAGGTTTAATACATAGACCCTGAAAATGCCTAAGTACTGACTAGACTGGATTTTGAAAAACTATTTTCCACATCATAAGGCATGTAACTATGAGACCAACTCTATTAGATTTAAAGTGATCCTAATTTCTTATATTTACAAAAATAAATTTATGTATAATAAAATAAATGTATCAATATAAATATAAACTTATACTTGACATTTAGAGTAGTAAATATAAGCTTCTCACAAAAGATAGCTTCATATGTAAGTACATAAGCTTTTTTATGTGAAATAATAGTAATGCAATCACATTATTGATAACAAGATCTCATTATCAGAAACATGATCGCATTACCTAATAACCAAGATATGCTCTATCTACATGTTCACTACTTTAATGTGCAATATGATAATAACATGATCACATTATTATTTTTATAATAACATGATCATGTTATCTATTAAATAAATTGTATTATCTATTAATGCAATTGCATTATACATTAACATGATCACATTATGGATAGGTAATTTTTCATCCATAATTTAAATAATTCAATCATGTTACATCAATAATGGGATCGCTTTATGTCAATAATGTGATCGTGTTATGTCAATAATGCAATCACATTATGTCAATAATGTGATCACATTATGTCAATAATGTGATCACATTATGTTAATAATGTGATCATGTTATTTCAATAATGTGATCAAGTTATTTAATAACACAATCATGTCATTTAATAATGTGATCACATTATGAAAAATATCCATAGAACTGTCCCTCAACTTTGTGCACTTACCATTTTCTAATTATGATAACTCTATGTTCACTCAAAATTACAAAGTCACAACTAGATGATCATGATTTAACCTTCAAGGCCCTTTTCCTTCTTAAAATACTGATATAAATTTGAACCCTATGCCTTTCAATCCTAAACTAAACCATCTACTAGTTAAGGCCAAACCTTCTCACCCTATTGTTGATAAACCATATAATATTCATGAACAAATAAGAAAAATATATATGCAAAATTATATTCTAGATATCTTATGTACATCAAAATTTCAAAGTAACATACCAAATGAGTCCCTCTAATAGTCATTGGAAATTAACCCAAGCCAATTCCAAACACTCATGAGACATTTATCTCCAATCCAATAACTTACCTTTTATCAATGAGACATGTCTTCCCTTGGTCCTATCCATAATAATCTCTTGTATATTGAGGTCATTCTAACACATCATAAGATCAAGTAGGTTATTATAGACAATTATTTAGGTTTAAATATAGTGTCACTAAAATTGATACAATAATTGGGATATACAACCAAAAACATGCAGCCAAAAATAATCACAATCAATACATATGACAATGTCTAAATAAAGTCTTTAGGGACCATTTATTTGCTAATTATTATTGGGTATTTAACCCATGATACAATGTGACATGTCATATACATATAATTTACTTATTATTCATCCTTGGATCTATGACGTATGAGTTATCCCTTCTACCCTACATCAATTCCTCAAGTTCCCTCATTCTAGAATTGAGGTCATTATTTATGTTGATCTATAGACATACAAATATTGTAATCACTTTGAGGTTGAATATAAGAACTATAATTATTTCCCTATTTTTTAATTTGTATCTAAGAATAGCAAATCCATAGTTTTTGAACCACCTGAATCTAATTATATCAACCCGAGTGGTCTTACTTCCACTTTGGTCAATCCATTTCTTATTGCCATTGTAAACCATTTTACTATTGAAGACATTGACATTTTCATAGACCATATAAAATATGGTTTTTGTATAGGAAAGTTACCCAAATATCCTAAGTCTTATGGAAGACCCAAATCTTCTAAAAACTCTAGCAGGCCCAACATGATTTGGTAGAAGAAAAACACACCTCAACAGAAGTAGCCAATGGGACTTATACCAGACACAACCAAATCATTATGGATATGTCATTACTAAAGGAGATTGATTGTATATTAAAAACCTCTCCAATTTATTTAATAATTCTAAATACCCTATCCCTAATTAAATTATGGATAGTTTGGACTATGCAAGTAAAGGCTTGGGGCCATATGAGCAAGGTATTCTAAACCTCTATCTACTAGAGAACCTACTAATAACTAGGGCCTCAGATTTATACTACTTGGGGGTGATCTCATGTATTTTAAAATTGATTCCTCTCTTTATTGATGGAGAAATTATTGAGAGAGAAAAATCATCCCATTATATCACCTACAATGAGCTAATTAATACCGATCTATTTGATTCTAATTCTGTTATGACCATCACATCTTGTTACCCACTTAGCCTTTCCATCTTGACCTTATATATTGGGATGAGAAAATTTATATTATACATTTGGATGAGTTTCAAAATGAGGAATATATTTCAAAGTAAGTGCACCTTAGATATGTATTTCACTTGGAGATAACAAACAAGGTTTTGACTTCTCATTAGACCCTATCACCTAATTTAGAGAGAAGGAAAACTTATTTATCCATATAATATAAAAAAACATTGAGATATTTAGGTGAAAACCTATTTGAGGTGATCTTTTGTGTAATAAATATTAAATATAAAGATAATCCCTTGAGTTAAAACATGTATCAAGTGATCTTGGATGGGGAAGTTTGTTAACCTCTGTAGGAAGTGTAGTGTCCACCAAGTCCAAGCTTTACAACTAGTTCCAATATTAGTTTTGAATAACATAAATTCATTGAGTATCTTGTTATCAACTTTCCCTAGAAATTTTCAATTGTCCATTACCAAAATAGGAAGACTCAAATTATTATTACTATATGGATGAGCCTTGGGACTCATAACTAATAGTTGAAGAAGAGGATCAATATCAAAAATTGCCTACTATTCTAGAACACAGATCTGTACTCCTAGAGAATACAACTAAGGTAAGCCTTCGAACCTATGAAGATCCTAACATAATTTATCTATGCCCATACCTCACTAATAAATAATGTGATTAAATTATCACTATTTTGATGGATTTTTATTATTATTTTCACATGGGATTACTCAGACATGCCAAGTATGGAAACTACCTTGGTTGTGCATCAACTTGTAGTACATCCATATATTAATTTGATCAAGCATAAATTATGGAAAATGCACTCATATATTTCCATAATAGTGAAAAGGAGATTAATAAATTATGGGGAGTTGGTTTCATAATACCACTTGACTACTCTAAATGGATATCAAATATAGTCCTAGTTAACAAAAATACATAGGGCATACACTTGTTTACTAATTTTAGAGACATCAATAAAGCATTTCCTAAAGATGATTTCCCTCTATTAAATATAGACATAATTTTCAACTCAAATTCAGGGTATGATATGTTGTCCCTCATGGATGGATTCTCTAGGTAAACCAAATCAAGAAATGTCAGAGGACCAACACAAGATTGCATTTACCACACTATGGGGAACATTATATTACCAAGTCATGCCTTTTATTTTAAATAATGTTGGTGTCACTTATCAATGTGTCATGACTTCCATATTCCATGACATGATGCATGATATAGGTGAGGATTATGTTGATGACATCTTATCAAAATCAATAACCTATGTTAGACATCCTAACATTAAATGGATAATATTTGAGATACTTCACAAATAAAAGGTTCAACTCAATCCTAAGAAATGCATCTTTGCTATTACTTTTGGAAAACTATTAGGATTTATTGTATCAAAATGAGGGATTGAAGTGGGTCTTGATAAATTCAAGGCCATCATGGAAATACCTCCACCTTCAAATCTAGAACAACTTCATAGCCTACATGAAACAATCCAATCTATTTACAAGTTTATATCATAACTAGTAAACAAGTTCCATCCTTTTATGCACCTCTTAGAGAAAGGTGTCACATTTTAGTTGGATATTAAATGTTAGAAATCATTTATAAAAATTAATAAATACTTAGCCAACCTACCAGTATTGATACTGCCAACACCTGACAAGCCATTATTCCTTTATATATTAGCAACAAAACATGTAATGGGGGCATTCTTGGCATATCATGATGAACAAGGTAAGGAACATGTGATTTACTATTTAAGTAGGACACTTATAATATATGAGCATAACTATTCACCTATTAAGAAAGACTATTTGGTAATGGTGTTTGCTTCCAGAAAGTTGTGGAACTACATTTTGAACAATAACACTATTGTCATTACTAAGGTGGACCCTCTCAAGTACTTATTATCTAAAGTAACTCTTAAATGCTACTTGGATAAATGGGTTATGTTATTGAGTGAATTTTATGTTGAATACCATTTTTATTAATGGGCAATTCATCATAAATCAACTTGATGAAACTCCTATCATAGATACTTAACCACTTACATTTGATTTTCTAGATGACTCTATCATGACACTAGAGGAATGGATCATGAATTTGAATAATGGAAAATATATTTGCATGGGTCATTCACATCTTGTGGATCTAGAGCTAATATTTTACTAGTTACACCATAAGGGAACCTCATCCCCAAGGCATTTCATATCAGCTTCAACTACACCAACAACATGGTTGAATATGAAGCCCTTATTGTAGGAATTCATATTGTAATATAATGGGATATCTAGTAGCTAATGGTTTATGGGTAATCTCATTTAATCACTAATTAGAATAAAAACTATTATTAGACTAGGGATGAAAAGCGTGTAACCTACAAGCATATTGTGGACAATCTCAAGCCACATTTTAGGTCACTACAATTAAACAGGTATCATGGTTCAATAACTTATTAGTTAATGCAATGGAAATAATTGGATCCATGATACAAGTCACCATCAATATTAAAGAGTATTATTTTCTCATTAAGAACCCTATATATCTTGTCATGTATTACCAGATTCAGATAGAGTTTGTACTATTGTTGGTCTCAATCTCCCAACTAAACATCCTTGTTTATAATATATTTATAACTATTTTCATGACCAAGTTTTTCCTCTCAAACTTTAAAATAATTTCTATAAACTTTCTTTCATAACTTGTCTCATTATACCCTCCTTAAAAACATGCTTTATCATAGGCGATATGATGGAACGCTTCTTTATTATTTATCTTCAGGATAATTAACATTAACACTTAAACAGGTCCATAAAAGAATGTGTAGGCCCATACTTGTGATGTATTCCTTGCCAAGAAACTCATAAGAATAGGATACTATTATCCCAAAATGGAGATAGATTCTTACAAATGTATCAATAAGTGTGTTTCCTACAAACAACATGATAATCTGATACATGCACCTTTATTGCCACTATAAATGCTTACTACACTATGGCTATTTTCTACATAGGGTATCAATCTCATTAGGAAAATAAACCCAGCATCCTCTAACATTCATAAACAAATTCTTAATATTACAATGTATTGTACTAAGTGGATTGAGTCCATTCCTCTCACTTACATAATCGGAAATCAAATTACCAAGTTTTTCCATTACCATATCATTTATCATTATGGTATCCCCACTTGAATCATATCTGATTATGGTGGTTCATTTATGAACAAAGATGTTAAATCCCTCTCTACCCAATTAAAAATTAAATATAAAAAATACACACCATACAACCCTCAAGGTAATGATCATTCCAAGGCATCCAACAAAACCATTGTCACAATCCTTAAGAATATTATTGATGACATTGTCTATAATTGGCACTTACAAATATTTCCTATTCTCTAATCCTACTGTACTAGTCAATGTATCCCTATATAACCCACCCCATATTCCTTGGTTATGCCACAAAGGCTATTATCCCAATTGATATAAATATACCTTCATTATAGGTATCTTTATAACACATTACTAATGATAAAGACAATAGAATTTATAGGTTTAAAAATCTATAACTTCTTGATGGAAAGCATTTAACTTCCCTAGATAATTTAAGAGAATATTAGAATGGGTTGCATCATATTTATAATAAATGCATTCTCCCTTAAGATTTTGAAGTTGGTGACTTCGTCCTAAAATAAAATAAAAATAATACCAATATTGAATGCAATAAGAAGGATATGTTTTAGCCCAATTGGCTAGGCCCATATGTGGTTACATCGAATTATGTTTTAGGGGCATATAGATTGGTTACTCTAGAAGGTGAAGAGATCATAGAACCAATGAACAGTGTACATCTCAAGAATTTATGCACTTGATAACCTTTTAAACCATTATTTATAAAAGCCCTTACTTTGTGGTACCTTGAGTTTAAGTTGCTTATTTTTCCATCATGATTGTATCTTTGACCATTGTAACCTAGACCATTGTACCCTAGACCATTATAACTTGGACCATTATACCCTAGACTATTGTAACCTATATTATTGTACCCTAGACCATTATAACCTACACTATTATGCCCTAGACCATTCTAACTTGTACCATTTCTATTCTACTATACCTAGATTGATATTACTTTCACTTTGACTATTCTAATTTGTTGCCCATCACAAATTATGATCTTAATTATGATTCATTGACATTCTATACACATTCAACGGTTATTCTATGAGGAAATTTTGCTTGATCACTATTCACATCTTATTTTATAGACAAGTATACCAGGGTATGTCAACACATGGTTTTTGCCTGCTTGATGGCTCCTTGGGATTTATTTTACACTATGTATTGTCTATTATTATTTTGTTTCTACTTGGTATTTATCATTGCCTTAATATGGTCATTGATTCACCGTCATAACCACCCGTTGTATCTAGTATAGTTGTCATTTAAACTCTTACATTTGGAAGTGTATCTCTGTAATGTCCCCATTTTAACAACTAGGCTTACTCAGTTTATAGCACACTTACTATTTGTAGTAAGCTAATAAGACACAACAGAGGCCAATTTTGATGATTGGATTTGATGCTCCTTGTTGAGAGCTTTCTGGAAATCTATCACTTACACCATTTAGAGTTTAGTTGCTAGCATTTTTGTGGGCCTGAAGTGCTACAAAAATGTAACATTTAACCTAGTTGAAAGGCATTGAGTGTCACTTTAAACATTTACTTTATAAGGGACTGTTACACATCCTTTATCCCTCATTACTCCAGTGAGTTGAGTCACCCCTTGGAGAAAGGATAAAGGGAAGTGTTTGTGGCTTCTTTGGGGAGGTTGGATAAGAAGAAAAGAATTGTTGCACTTGTAGCTTATTTAGGAATTTGAGAACATCCTTCTCATTTGTAGCACTCTAGACATCAATCCTTGGGGTTGGTCTTTGGAGTTTGTGCTCTCAGCCACTATAGTAGCCGTGTCCATGTAGCAGTTGTGCCACTATAGCAACTATGCCACTATAGCAGCCATACGACTGTAGCAGTCATATCACTATAATAGCACATCACTATAGTAGCAAGATCACTGTAGCATTTGTATACAGCCAGGTGAGTCTATAGAGTCTATAGTTTATGCCTACAGAGTCCATAATTTCTTGCCTATAGAGTTCATAGATTTTTTCCTATAGTGTCCATAGTTTTTTGCATAATCCATAGTTTCTGTTTGTAGAGTTTATAGTTTCTTGCCTGTAGAGTCTGTAGATTTCTACCTATAAAGTCTGTAGTTTTTTACATAGTTCATAGTTTCTGCCTATAGAGTCTATAGTTTCATGCCTGCAGAGTCCATAGATTTTTGCTTGTAGAGTCCATAGTTTTCTATAGGGTTTGTAGTTTTTACCTGCAGAGTCCATAGATTTTAGCCTACAGAGTCCATAGATTTAAGCCTATAGAGTCCATAGTTTTTAGCCTATAGAATCTAAAAATTTCATATTGCAGAGTTTGTAGATTTCAAGCCTATGGAGTATATAGATATAAGCCTATAGAGTCCATAATTTTGGCTACAGAGTCTGTAGAAGCTTCTGTAGAGTCTGTAGATTTAGTTGTAGAGTCAAAAAAAGTGGCTTGTAGAGTCTGTAGATCTAGTATGTGGAGTTCATAGAAAAATTAGCCTACAGATTTTGTTATTCTGGGGGTCAAAGAACAAATGAAGCACCTTTGGCACATGCTGGGAAATCCACTTGAAATAATGTTCATATGATTCTGAGAGAAGATTTAGTGAGTCACCACGTGACTGGCATTATACTAGTTTACTCATTTTGTAATCAATACAAATATAGTGTATTGGCTAATTTAGCCATGTGTATCTACACTTGCAATTCTATATTTATGTTACATGTATTGGTCTTTGTAAACCAAAAAAAAATTCCAACAAATCTACTAGAGTCATAAAGAGTCCCTACTGGGTTAGTTTTGGGTGCAACCAAGGTGCCCATTACAGTGGTATCAGAGCCTATTATTCCTACCATCCTGTGAGGTTTCATGCATCCCACACATCAGTACTTCTTGAGGAGAAATCAAACAAACCTAGAATTACAAGTTTTTTCAAAAATTGAGGTGAGCCCTTTACAGCACTAGCCATGGGTGACCCAGATGGGGAGGAGGATAACCCAACACCAGGATGATGCTCAGTGATCTTGCTAGGGGGAAAAGGGAGCTATAGACCACATTACATCAAATGGCTCTAGCAATTACATAACACCTGACTAGAGCAGATCAAGGCAACAATGCCAACTAGGGTAATAATGCTAACTAGGTAGGTGGACTGGGTAATGGAGGTAATGGAGATGAATCAATTAATAGAGGAGCCTGGACATATGCTAGAGTAGGTTCTTCTGCAAGGTCACTCATGCCACAATTCCCTCCAAGATAGAATGACTAGGATAATGCTAGTCTAACACAACAGGAGATACAGGACCAAATACTAGAGGATTAGAGAAATGTTGGACCATATTTTCAAGGTGAAATGTCATTTAAGGAGTATATGGATGTTAGACTCAAGCATATGCCCATGAGGGGAATAGGAAATAAAATTATGAATGAGGAAAATGTTAGGAAAGTTGTCCATTCCATACTATGACGGTATAGGAAAGACTTCAGCACGAACATGGGTCCAAAAATTAGACACTTATTTCCAGCTTAATCCCATGCCTAAGGAGGATGTGATTAAGTATGTTGCATTACACTTGGATTGAAGTGCCCATGAGTTGTGGCACCATGGTATGGTCACGGTTGGCCATAACTAGATAGATACTTATGTAGAGTTTACTGAGAGACTCATTA
This sequence comes from Torreya grandis, assembly GCA_037957365.1. NCBI lineage: Eukaryota > Viridiplantae > Streptophyta > Pinopsida > Cupressales > Taxaceae > Torreya > Torreya grandis. The sequence goes on from JARHVA010008123.1 coordinate 376,077, forward strand.
ATAGGTTTGATACTAAGGACCCAGAATTGCATTTCAAGGAGCTAGCTCAGCTTAAACATTAGGGTTCTGTGGAGGCCTATATCATCGAGTTCCAAAAGCTAGTAGTATTGGTGATGGATATATCAGAGAGGATATTGGTTGTTCTTTTCATGGATGGGCTTTTTGATCCCTTGCGAGGATGGGTGAAGGAACAACCCCTCTTCACTACAAGAGGCTATTAAGAGAACAAGAAACCTAGCATCTTCTTTTTACAAGAGTAAACTTCACTCTAAGGATGCTCATTTTAAGAAGGATTAGGAAAGTAAGAAATTTCATAAGGACCCTCAGTGGCCTAAGGGGGAAACTAAAGGGTTGCATAGTGATACCCTCAATGAACTCAAGAAGAAAAAACTATGTTTTCATTATAGGGAGCTGTGGAACCCTTCCCATGAATGTCCACTTAAAGTGAAGGCTAAGCCCATGGAGTATTTCTCAGTAGATGAATCACCTTTCAAAGACAAGGGGTAGCATTCAAATTTAGAATCTAGTTAGGGCAATAGTGCTACTAAGGAGAGTTCAGATGATTAGAAGTCTCTTGCTCAGTTAACAGGTGTCTAGAAGGCCATGACTTTTAAGGTAAGAGGGATGATTCAGGGGTAGTGCGTGGTCTCCTTGATCGACATAGGGGCAACACATAATTTCATCGACACAAAATTGGTGGCCAAGAGGGGTCTCTAGACCCAAAAAAACATAGGGTTCAAAGTCATGGTGGCCAATGGCCATAAGTTATTATGCACCCAGAAGATTTCTAAACTATGCATCAGATTGGGAGGAGATTATGAGTTGGAGGATGATTTCTACATAGTTGACATGGGTGATTATGATCTCATCCTAGGAATGATGTGGATGGATTCTCTAGTATCAACTTGGCTAAGCTGGAGATGAGGTTTCAGCATCAGGGTAGGAAGGTGGTGCTCCGAGGTTTACCTAATGAGGGGCTTAGGGTAGTATCCTTGAAAATGATGGAATAGTTGTTTAGACATGACAATGTTGAGTGGGCAGTTGAATTTTTGATCATACCTATGCCTCTAGAGTAGTTGGTAAAGAGCTATCACCCAAATGTATAGGAGATCTTTTCTTGGCATGATAAGATGTTTGGTAGCATTCCACATGGGGTTCCTCCTGAGAGGGGTATAAAGCATGTTGTTGAGCTAGAGGAGGGGGCTAAACTAGTCATCACCACCCCTTACCACCATCCTAAAAAGAATAAGGATGAAATAGAGAAGTCAATAAAGGAGTTATTGGAGATGGGGCATATTAGGCCTAGAAAAATCCCCTTTGCTTTGGCAGTTGTTTTAGTGAAGAAGAAGGATGGGACAATGTGTATGTGCATTGAATATAGAGCTCTTAATAAGAAGACAATTAAGAATAGGTACCCCATCCCTAGGATTGATGAGTTGATTAATGAGCTGCATGGAGCATGATATTTCTCTAAGATAGACTTATATTCGAGATACCATTAGATCAGGATGTGAGTGGAGGACATAGAAAAAACTACCTTTCGATGTCACTATGGGCACTTTGAGTTTCTGGTTATGCTGTTTGGGCTAACCAATGATCTAGCTACCTTCTAGAGTTGTATGAATCAAGTGTTTAGAGGGCATCTCCAAATATTTATATTGATCTTCTTTGATGACATCTTGGTATTCAATAGGACATGTGATGAGCACCTACAATAATTAGAGGAGGTGTTAGTCATTTTGGAGGAGTCACTGTATGCCAGTGTGAGTCTGACATGACCAAGTTACTCTACCTCAGCCATATTATCAGTGTTGAAGGAGTTTAGGTGGATCCAAAAAAATTTAAGGTGGTTGTTGATTGGCCCACTCCAACCAGCCTTACACAACTCAAAGGATTTTTTGGATTATGTGGTTTTTATAGGAATTTGTGAAGGGCTTTTCACAGACTGTAGCACCATTAACAAACCTCACCAAGAAGGGTGATTTTGTATGGATAGAGGTATCACAACAGTGTTTTGAACATTTCAATTGAGTGATGTCTTCATGTTTGGTTCTAACTCTACCCAACTTCACAAAGCCTTTTGAGCTTCATTGTGATGCATCAGGTGATGGGGTTGGAGCACTATTGATGCAAGAGAAGCACCCCCTTACTTTTGAGAGTAGGAAGCTCTAAGGGGTGGAGAGAATCTATTCTATTTATGATCAAGAGATGTTAGCCATCATGCATGCCTTATCCAAATTTTGATCCTACTTGGTTGGAGGGAGGTTTGTTATCAAGACGGATCACAACAGCATAAAGTACTTCATGGGTTAGTGGGACTTGAATGACAGGCAACAAAAGTGGGTCACTACATTTCAAGCTTATGACTTTGACATTGAGTTTATCAAAGGAAAGAAGAATGTAGTAGCTGATGCCTTATCCAGAAGACCTCACATTTGTGCTCTTATAGAGATTTTAGGAGATTGGTGGGCTAAGATTATAACAGAATATGCTGGAGATGCTTGGGCATCGAGACTGGTTTCAAGCACCATACAAGATGAGTGTTATGAGGTGATATATGGGTTGATCAAGTTTCAGGATAGAATTTATTTATTTCTATCATCACCCTTAAGAGAGATGATACTGAGGGCATTTCATGATGCACCCACATCTGGGAATCTAGGGGTTTTCAAGACCTATAGGTAGATCCAAGAGCGGTTCTCATGGAGAGGGCTCAAGGACAATGTTCAGAGGTATGTTAGGGAGTGTGTAGTTTGTCAATAAAATAAGGAAGAGCACACATTTCTTACTGGGTTACTATAGCCCTTACCCATTCCAAACCAGAAGTGGGAAAGCATTTCTATGGACTTCATCACTAGCCTACCCCGAGTGCAAGGAAGAGATTGCATTTATGTGGTGGTAAATAGATTGACAAAGTTTGCTCACTTCTTTGCTATTCCCTCTACTTATACAGTAGCTCAAGTGGTAGATGTGTTCTTTAGGTAGGTTTTTAGGCTACATGGGTTATCGAGATTTATTGTTAGTGACAGGGATAACAAGTTCATGAGTGCTTTTTGGTGAGAGTTGTTTAGGTTGTGCGGTATAGACCTTACACCTAGTATGATCTACCATACCCAAATAGATGGGCATATGGAGATCATGAATAAATGGTTGGAGGGTTATTTTCAAAACTATGTGATTGCATAGCAAAGAGCCTAGGTTAAATGGCTACACATGGGGGAGTATAGTTACAATACCATACACCACATGACCATCAAGGTGACTCCATTTATGGTAGTATATGGGTATGAAGCTCCAAGGTTCATGGATATGGCTTTGGGGGATAGCAGAGTGCCCAAAGCTAAAGACCTATTAAAGGACAACGAAGATATCTTGAGAGTGCTCAAAGAGAATATATGGTAGGCTCAAAATTAGTAGAAGTTGTATGATGATCAGCATAGGGTAGATGATAGTTTTGAGATAGGGGACATGGTGTATTTAAGGCTACAGCCATATAAACAATCATCGCTCAAAAAGAGTAGAGTAGAAAATCTTAAGCCCAAATTTTTGGCCCTTATAGGGTGTTTTAGAGAGTGGGTGAAGTTGCATATGAGCTTGAGCTTCTAGAGGGTAGTCGAGTGCACAATGTATTCCATGTGTCTAGGCTTAAGAGGGCCATTGGTCAGGGTGTAGTGCCTACTATAGATTTACCCACTCTGGATGAGGAAGGGAGGCTTGTGTTAGAACCTGAGGCTATTCTAGACACTAAAGAGAAGAAACTCAGAAATATGATAGTGAAGGAGTATTTGGTCAAATGGAAAGACATGTAAGAGGAGGATGCTACCTAGGAAGGTGAGCAAGTTATTTAGCAGGTTGGGCTGAGATTGCTTGAGGACAAATAATTTCAATGGGGGTGGACTATAATGTCCCCATTCTAGTGGTTGGGCTTACTCAATTTCCAGCACACTTAATATTTGTAGTAAGCTAATAGGACACAACGGAGGCCAATTTTGATGATTGGATTTGATGCTCCTAGCTGAGAGATTTTTGGCAAGCTATCACTTGCACCATTCAGAGTCTATTTGCTAGCATTTTTGTGGGCCTAAAGTGCTACAAAAAGGTAACATTTAACCCAGCTGAAAGGCATTAAGTGTCACTTTAAACATTTTTTTTATGAGGGACTGTTGAACACCTTTATCCCACATTGCTCAAGTGAGTTGAGTCACCCCTTAGAGAAAGGATAAAGGGAAGTGCTTGTGGCTTCTTTGGGGAGGTTGGATAAGAAGAAAATAATTGTTGCACTTGTAGCTTATTTAGGCATTTGAGAGCATCCTTCTCATTAATAACACTCTAGACATCAATCCTTGGGGTTGGTCTTTGGAGTTTGTGCTCTCAGCCACTATAGTAGTTGCATCACTGTAGCAGTTGTGTCATTGTAGTAGCTATGCCACTATAGCAACTGTACCATTGTAGTATCCATACCACTGTAGCAACACATCACTATAGCAACAAGATCACTATAGCATCTATATACAGCTAGGTGAGTCCATAGAGTCCATAGTTTATTCCTGTAGAGTCCATAGTTTCTTGCTTGTAGAGTCTATAGCTTTCTACTTACAGAGTCTATAGTTTTCTACATAGTCTATAGTTTTTGTTTGCAGATTCCGTAGTTTCTTGCCTATAGTGTTCATAGATTTCTAGCTATAGAGTCCATAGTTTTTTGCATAGTTCGTAGTTTCTACCTGTAGAGTCTGTAGTTTCTTGCCTATAGAGTCTGTAGATTCTGCCTATAGAGTCCATAGTTTTTTACAGAGTCCATAGTTTTTGCTTTTAGAGTCCATAGATTTCAGCCTATAGAGTCCATAGATTTAAGCCTACAAAGTCCATAGTTTTTAGCCTGCAGTGTCCATAGATTTTAGACTATAGAGTCCATAGATTTGAAGCCTATGGAGTCTATATATCTAAGCTTGCAGAGTCTATGGTTTTGGCTGTAGAGTCTGTAGAAGATTCTGTAGAGTCTGTAGATTCGGCTGAAAAGTCAATAAAAGTGGCTTGCAGTGTCCGTAGATCCAGTATGTAGATTCCATAGAAAACTCAACCTGTAGAGTTCATAGTTTTGTGGGTCAGAGAACAAATGAATCACCTTTGGCACATGCTAGGAAATCCACTTGAAATAATGTTCATACAATTTTGAGAGAGGATTTAGTGAGTCACCATGTGACTGACATTGTACTAGTTTACTCATTTTGCAATCAATACAAATACAGTGTATTGGCTAATTCAGTCATGTGTATCTATGCTTTCAATTCTATATTTATGTTACATGTATTGGTCTTGGTAAAATAAAAAAAGAAATTCCAGCAAATCTACCACAGTCATAAAGAGTCCCTGCTGGGTTAGTTTTGGGTGCAACTGGGGTGCCCATTATAATCTCCTTAGTTAAGTGGTTCCATGCACCTTTGTTCATATTGTGTTTCCATTGCTTATTCCAAAAACACAAAAAAAATAGAAAATGATAAAACAAAAGACCAAAAACATTATTATTTCATGAAGATAGGCTTCAAATCTCCATGATAGTTATAAATTCATGTCATCTTTTGGGTGGGTTTCAATTTTTGTAATCATAAATTATATTCTTTCATTATCACTAACATTTTTGGGAGAACTACATCAGCCTTAGGTCTACACAGACTATATAAGCAACACACTGATACATGGGGTATCTTAGGTTAGTTTGGTTTCCATTTCTTTTTAACCCTAAGAATGGTGAATTTCTAAAAACTATTTAATGAGTAAACACTCATATTTTAGTTTTCACATTCTTATTATTTATTTTTCTTCATTTTGTACATCTATTCTCTCATTATTTTGCAAGCCATCCTAGGCCCTTATTATCTCATCATTTTGTGAGTCATTATAATCCTTTATACACTCATCATTTTATGAGACCATTCTTATTTCTTCTACCTATCATAATTTCACTATTAGTCATCATGTTTCCTCTGTCTTTATTCCTTGGAGAACTAAATTTGGCCTAAAGTTCACATTGGATCTTGTGCTAATTAAACTATGTAGGTAGCAATCACTTACCTATTACATCTAGAGTTAGCTCAGTTACCCCTCCCATTTTATTTTTTCTTATTTGTGTCATCATTTCCCTATATCCTAGTGAAAATTGTTAGTCTTTTGTTTTTGTGTTGTTTTACTAGTGTTGTTACTACCTAGCTTAGGGGTCTACAAGAGAAACACCTAAATTACACATACATGAATATTTTTTTTTATTTATACTAACATTGTGATTAACCATTATTTTTGGTTTTTAGGTTTTTTACCTTCGTATACATGCATACTGATTGATCGATTGTTTTATCTTACTATTTTGTGTTTTTGTGGGTGTCTTGATTATTACGTTGTTGCTTGTTTAGAGTGTTATGTCTGCATATTGTTGATCAAATTTGAATTTTAAGTCAAATTAGGGAACCCCTAGGTAAAAATTGACTTTTAGGTGTTTTATGGGTCTAATATCGATGTCACAAGGAGTTTTATAGGTTAATTAATACCATTTAATGTTGTACTATCCTTGGTCTTTTGTCATTTTAGTCTTTTTAACTAATTTAGGTCATTTTGAGGTCAAAAAAGGTGCATTTAATGAATTGTATATATTTTTGGTAAGTTTGAGGGTACAAAAAGATTATTTCATGTCCCATGTGTCCTAATAGGTCTTAATTAGCTAAAACCAACTAAAAAGTGGTAGGTTCCTCAGAAAAAGGGTAGTTTTCTTAAGGAAAAGAATATGTTTGGAACTTGTATGGCTCGTTGGGAAGTGGTCCACATGGTAAAGCATAATGGCATGTCTATTTAGCTTATCCAAGCTCATTTACACATTCGTTTTCCTCTATAAGTGTCGTTTTGGGTATAAATTCATTCTACTCCTTTTTCAATCTTCTTGGCAAGTAGAAGTGACCTTCAGGTTTGTGCTTAGTATGGATAGCTCAAGGGGTTTGAAATAAAAAACCTTGGAGAGGTTAAATAAAACTCATATTCCTTCATTTCAATATAAATATTTCAAATAATGGTATCTTATGCTTCATGAATCATCCTCATGAAGTTGACTATACTTTTCTATTAGCTATTTCATACACCCTATAGGTTTTGCCCTGGTTTGAGAAATTATGTATGAAATAATTACTTATTTATATGTAAAATTATTTTTACCTTATCCTTATGTTATTCCCATGGTTGGCTTCATGTTTCAATTTTATTGGATAGTCCAAATAACTCACTTTGCATGAAAGTGTCACCATATGAGGTTTCAGTCATGATCTTAGTTTACAGAGTGTTTGGTTATTAGAGAAAGATTCATAGGAACATGATGTTATTTTTAACATATATTAATTACATATTTATCATCCTAACCTCATTTTTAGTCTCATATCACCATGTATGGATGAATTTGTTAGTCATGTTAAACTCAGCCATTTCTTTGCTCAATTACACTTAGACCCATGTTGGAGCGTGTGTGGAACTTCTTTATCACATACATAGAGGTGATTTGGAAGTATCATGATGTTTCACATTGATATTTTGGTGAAATTATCAATTTATCATAAATTTAGTCCCTTTGGTGTATGAATCATTTTAGGTTCATTTCTTGCATTCAATCTATTTCCATTTATAGGGGTCTCTCTTTAATAGCATCATGATGGACAAAAATCATTAACAATTGATCCAAATATTTTAGAGTATTATAGTTTAATTGGTATAATTTGAAAAGTCATAAATTGATCACAAAATCATATATTCTTATTGACTTTCCAAACTTGCATTCACTGTATGTAGACAGGAAATATGCACGTATGGGAATTGTTGACAAAGAAATGAGAGCATTTTTAGGGTATTTGAACAAGTGTTGGATATTTTTTTTAAGTAATAGTATCATATTTTTACCATGATATACCATGTTTTAATTTACAATATGGCAAGTGACATGTAAATCACTTGTAAAGATGACTAAACTGAGTTCAAGGAAACCTTCCCAAAAAGGGCAAAACAATGGTCCAACCATGTTTTGGGATTATCATTTTCCAAGGTTAAAATAATTTTTTAGGCATATATGTGGTTTTTTTTTTAATCTTATAGTAGGTACATGATCTCCACCAATTTTTATGGGAAGATTACCTTAGGAGGATAGTCATTAAAAGGCCTAAAAGTGCACATAAAAGCATTAAAAATAGTTAGTGTTATCTACAGTTTGAGTTAAGAAGAGTCTCCTCCATCTAAGAATTGTATTTTAGATCACTCCCTCACATTTGAATGGTTATAATAGTTGGAATGAAACTTTTATGATCTAATAAACATATAAAATGGTTTGAATACTATGCTTATTCCTCATACACACCTATAGGCCTCTTACACCCTAAGTATGCACCTACAACTAATAATGACTCTATTTTCTGAGTTGGTACATGTATGCCATCAATTTTAAATGGTTTAAAGTATTATAAGGATAATTTATGATCTACATATTAATTAAATGGATTATTACACTATTTTTGGTCTCTCATTAGTGCCTATAGGACCCGTGTTCACCATGATGAAGCCTACAGGCTAGCTATAGTGTTAACATGTAGGTTGAGTAAATACCCTTGATGAAGGACCTCACTTCAATCATGGAGGATGTGTAGTCATAAATTTTTTTAAGTAACATAAATTATTATAAATAAAATTATTTTAAATTTTAATACAATCATGGTTACCCTCAAGTGCCCTCTCAAAATAAAAACACAGTCTTATATAGAGGATTGTGATGTAACAATGAACAAGTTTTCATGATGAGGAGGTGTATAAGGATGACATGAAAATTTAAGATGATAAAAATATATCCCAATAGACCTTTAAACATTTATTTCAAGATAAAAATACATAAGGAAAACCTCCAGGTAGGGTCAATAAATAGGGTTTCTTAGTCAGTTAAGAAAGAGACTCAGTTTTGAAACTCAAGGTATATGTGAGGGGTTAAAGAGAAGTTATACCTTATAAAATAACATATGATAATAACCAGTAGTATATTTTTAAACCTTATAATCTCAAATAATTATAAAACAAGCCTACTCAGACCCCATAAGGCCTTGTTTGTAACCTACAATCAAGCATTGGTACAAGCAGTCTTATGAATTCAAGTTTGTGAAGAATTCATGAGAGGTTTGAGGGATAAGTGGGTACTAAAATATTTTCATTAGGATCATGAAAACCTGTTTAGGCTCTTGGAATTACTAATCAATAAAATTGAGTGTCTCCAATTATACAAACATAGTCCACATGCTAGAACCCTACACAGTCTGCTTTCTTCCTAGTCTATCTTATTTTTTGTAAGTTTGGGAGGGCAAATGATATCTATAAGAACTAAATTTTTGTTCATAGTAACTCCATGACTTGAGGAAGGATATAAAATACTCAATTTTACTAATATAATAATACAATTACCCCTATTTTATCTTAGATATGGTGTAATTCCCCTCATACACAAACACTGGCAGGTTTAAGAAATAGGTGATAAAGTGAAGCCAAGAGACATAGAAACCTTTTAGGAAGGTTTGAAAATATTTATGACACATATATAAATATAATAAACCAATTAATTAATATTCATGCTTGAAACCCTTCCCCTTCATTCCAATCATTGGAACTGTTCCTAATCAGTTATGGGATTTTTAAACAAGTCTAAATTATAAAGGCAATTTTCTAAGCCAAGACAAGGAGTTTTATGCTACTTTTCATGAATTTTATTCCTTAAATTGACACTTGAGCTTCTTGACCTTGCATGGTTCATCTCATATCCTCTTCTCATTCATGATTAACTTATTCTTTCATCTTGACAAGTGTCCTTGTGACCCTTGGACCTCTCTCTCTCTCTCTCTCTCTCTCTCTCTCTCTCTCTCTCTCTCTCTCTCTCTCTCTCTCTCTCTCTCTCTCTCTCTCTCTAAGAACTAGCCATTTTAGCATTGTAACTTATTCTCCACATGAGAATGGTGAAGCCATATTCATTTGTATACCTTTTAATCAATAAGAATATTGATTATTTCCTCTTCCATGAATATTATTAGTGTGTTCATTTGGAATGTTTGATTTTGCATAAGTGATAAATCTTGTTTCTTAACATGACTATTTCATTCTATCATCTATTTATAGTTGGAAAGCTTCTTTTTTCAAGGCATGTGAAGTTTTCTATAAAATTTCAAGGATTGAGTGAGTTATTATATTCATTATTTCCATCATATGCCTCTTTTCTAGTCATCCTAGCTTTTCACATTCATCTATAACCTCATAATGTAACATTGATGTGAGAAGATGAAGATTAGAGAAGTGTATGTTCAGTTTATCCCTTTATTTCAAGTTTAACATTCATATGGTTGGAATTCATCAATCTATTTGGTATATCACCTCCCTTAAGATAGTTTTATTTAGTTATCTATCTCACTTTTCACACCCAAAGTTAAGTGAGTTGTGATCCAATGTGGTATATCAAGGGAGGTAGCCCTATCTATAGATTCACCTCATCCTTAGGTTTCCCACGAGCCTAAAGGTGTTTCCATTTTTCCACTTGTATGAGGAGAAATTTTACATTTCCTCAAAGGGTATAAATCCAAGTGACAACACATATATTTGGTAAACCACTTGAGTATTACCTTAACTGGGGCTTGAGTTATTTATGTTTGTATTTTGATTTTTTATTGCTTGTTATTTTTTGGTATATTATTATTCCTGATTAATACTTGATGATTCATATTTTTATTTTAAGTTGGTTAGATTTTTTATCATTTTCTTTTATTTGTTTTTTGTTCAAACGTAAATGCTTTCAACTTTAGTTTTGGTATTTTTTATCATTATCTTTAGTTGAAAATATTCACCTTTGAATTGGTCCATTTGTAATTAAAATAAAATGTTATTATAGGTTATTCATAATTCTTATGCATAATTTCATTTTCCAAAATAAGCACCAAGTGTTCCAAGTCCAAAAGTCAATGTGGCATCAAACATCTTTGACTGCACTATTCTCCATATTCGCTCCCTACCCAACATATCATAAGCACAATAGAGGCAAAACATTGGAAATAAATAAGACTCTCTATGTAGGACATGCATCTCCTAGCATACACATTGAGTTATACTGGCTATTTATATTATTGGTTTAGGATGTACACCTCATAAACTATCATCTAGCATCTAGTCATACATCAAACTAAATAATAGATAAATCAACATCTAAATGTTAACTAAGGATGTGCATCTCCTAACACTAGCATATACCATCATATCATAACAAGAGAAAAAAATACCATACAACACAAAGAAAATTAACAGTCCATGTACAATTAGTTATGATCCAAAAATGAGTGTCTTATATATATATATATATATATATATATATATATATATATATATGTAAAGAATATATACATCTCATATACAATATAGAGCTACAAATCAGCTCTGATCTGGGCCATCCCTCAGGGGACTCTACTAAAAAATTTAGCTCATTCTAAATGTTGGTAATGGTGGTGGACATGGTAGTGGTAGGCCCATCTATACCTGCTCTAGATTTAGTTTTTCAACTAAATATTTTGATCCTATAGTATGTTTATACCTAAAGTTAATGCTACACTATTGTGATCTAGAGTACTCTATGAATGATGGTGTTTTCCTTTCTCTAGGGACTACAACCTCATACAACCTATGATAGTAATATATCTCATCCTTAGAATATAGGACATCATACTTCATGTGTAAGGCATCATCCTTGGCTAAAATCACATCGGTCAAGGCTATAAAATAACTCTTATCTATACTAGCTTGTCGAGCCTCATCCATCTCCATAATAAGCCTCTTTTCCTAAGTAACCAACCACTCTCAATCACCCCAATATCTATCTCACATGATGGTCACTATCATAACATTTGTGTATCAAGTAGTCAACTAGGCCTATACACCTATCAACTGGGGCACCTATCCTTTAAGTGTAGTGATCTTGGCATCCTTGATAGTAATAAGTCCCTATAGGTGGGTAGTCTCAACCTATGTAGTGTCTACCTATACACATAATCTAGATATATCTTATTAAAGGCCTAAAATCTCTAATAATCATGTGGTAATCTTTCTCTATAGCCTATCAATCAAAGCCTCATCCTCTATAGACCTCCTTGTGTTAGAGGGACCTACCTTTATTGTACCTATAATTGATGGGTGTTGTTAATATCCCTTCATTTAACTAATGTATGATGGTGTCTATTATTACCAAGGTGGTGCCTAAAGCTATTTATAGTGAAGCACTTTATGGATTCCAGGTTAATAGTACATTTTTTATGGTTTTTTGGATGTTATCCTAAATTATATCTACTTCTAACTTCTAAGCTACTATTTAAAAGAAAACACTTTGTAGAAAACATAAACTATTCAATCTAATCTAATTTTTAGAATCTAGAAATGCTTCACACAACTACATAAAAAACCTATTTAATCACTTCTTGAAAAATTAAATAATATCAAATCCTTACTGATTAAAATTAATCATAAATCTATACTTGGAGAATCTGAAAGAATAAAATGAATGTTTATGTTGGAAATAATAGATTAACTATTCAATCTTCCCTACAAGTTTTTAATCTGAATTATAAAAATATATCTCTATACCATTATTTAAAGGAATGCAAAATTAACTTATAAATACCAAATATATTTCCCATTTCTTCAGGAGTGGGCCCTTGCTCCTTCAAATCTAGGTCTAAATTAACTTAGCTCCAAGATATTTCTTCAACAAATAAATTGAGAAACTGCTATAGTACTTTATATTTCAAAAAATCATCAAAATTACAATATCTTTGTATGTAGTCACAAAAGGTATAGATCTAAGCATGTATCTATGTATTTATTCTATACCAAGAAATTTTTTATCACTACATCATAGGTAACAACTTAACTAATTTAAAAATAAATGATATTCTCGACAGATTGAGTGATATAGTTGGAAGAGAAATTCATTGTAATGAGATATTTATGGAGTCAAAGAATCCATAGATAAAAATTGCCATGCCTAACTATATGAACTAGATCTTTACATATATTGATAGCCATATCATCTATCTTCATCGTTTCAACCTAAAGTAGCAACTCCCAAAATGGAAGACTAAATAGAAATAGACATATATTTATAAACATGTATACAAATGAAAATGTTGAAAAGAGTTATTTATATTGTCATGAAGAGGTTGGATAAGCTATCGGAACCCTTTAGAATTTACTAGGATCAATTATAGAGCAATCTATGTTAATCAATAGCAAAACTGGAATAATTTATAGCTTTTTTTAAAACTCTGTAGCTAACTATCAAAATCTATAGGTCACATATCAAAATTTGTAGCTCACCATCAAAATCTATAGCTAACTATCAAGATTTGTAGCAACTTTAGAATTTGTAGATGGATCTTAGATGGTTCATTCTTTGTCTTGGATCCTCCTTATCTTCACAATCTTGTCAAAACTCATATTAATACTACTATTTACCTATACATGTCAAAATGTGGAGCCTAAAACATGCAAATGTTAGAACAAAGTACAAAGAAGATAGAGTTACACTTTACATGAGTCTATATAGAAAAATATGTTTCCTAATTTATACAAGTTTTAAACATCAAGATTGCATACAATGATCAACTAGTTGACATATTTAAGGCTATAAACTATAGTAATAATGAGTCATTTAATGGACTTATCATCTCCCCCACTCCTTACCTTTTAAAAGACCCTTTGAAAACTATATCCTCAATCTCCATGTTGTGAACTCTTTATTTTAACTTTAAACTCAAATCATAAATGGAATATAGATATTTTTGAAGTATCCTCTAATGATGACGAGTGAAACCCATATCTCTTTACATAAAATGAACCCAAATATAAAATTGTTCCTGAGATTGTGGTCCTATATTTTTCCAAGGGGAAATAAGAGAAAGTAGTAAGGGAGGTATGAACCTCATTCCAATACATGGATTTCTTCTATCCCTCTGTAAAACTTCTAAAATTATCTACGCAAGCACTTGAGCTCTTTTCAAAGACCACTGAAAGGTAGTGGGTGACAACACTTCTCTTCATCTTAACATAACTGGTAGCATGTGCCAACATTGTCTATAATCCACCACTACATCATCAAAATTATGATGAAAAAACATCTCAAAGTTGAGAAGGACATCTTGTAATGTGGAAAGATAATGATCATGGATTCTTGACTATCGATAATAGCTATGAAATTTGTGTAATTATTTCTATCAATTTTTTTACTATCTAATATTAAAGGAAGAAATAAAAGTATGAAGGTTAGGGATAAGTGATTAAGTACCTATAACAATGCACATCATTCCAAAAATTTTGATAACTCCTCTTTGGATATGAAGGAAGATACCTGTCTATTAAAAAACACTAAACAAAATTACTGTTAGTAGAGATATGTGTGGGATGCCAAGCTATGCACTTGTTATAGGAAGTGTAATGTTAAGCATGGGATATACTAAGAGGGGGGGTGAATTATTATATTATAAATCTTATAAAATTTCACTTAATCAAATTCCACTTAACCATAAATTCAAGATATGCAATAAAACTGAAATAATAAACACCACACAAGATAGAGAGAGACACCAAATTTAACATCAAAACCCAATGTGGGAAAAACCATGGAGAAAAATCTCAAGTATATGAATGAGCACCAACTGAAACTAAAATATTCACAAGAACCAACTTGCAAGAGCACCAACCCCTTTGCTGAGCACCAACACAACAACTATTCATGAGCACCAACCCACAAGAGTACCAACCCATTTGTTGAGCACCAACACAACTATTTGTGAACACCAACCCATAAGAGCACCAATCCCTTTTATGTATACCACACTACTATCTCTTAATGTTGTTTTCTCAATAAATGATAGCACATTACAATATCTCTTTCTCTCCTTTTCTCTTTTAAGCTAGATATAACAATTACAAATCATACTCTCTCTTCAATGTTAAAAATGGCTTCTCAAGCCTCTATTTATAGCTTTCCAAATGACCTTTGGAATTCACCCTTTGTGACCCTTAAATCCTCATGGAGAATGGCACCAAACTTGTATGACCCTTCGTATCCTTACATTTGAAAATTTATATGTTGACCCTTCATAAGCAAAAGCATCCTTTCCTCTTTTATCTTTATCTTGGTGACTTTTCGTATTCCTCAAAGTGTCCCTTCATGAGAAATTACACCCTTCCTCTTTTGTCTTCACTTAGTGACTCTTATTATTCCTCAAGATGACTCTTCATGGTAATATTCATCCCATCCTTCTTTTGTCTTTACCCCATGACTCTTTGACTTCTCCATGGGCCCTCTTTTGACTTATATGCAACCAAAAATATATTCATTAATATTAAATAAATATTAACACACATTAGCTAAGATATGACTATTAAAAACATCATTAAATGCAATGGGGCCTTTATCACAAATAATGCTAGACCTTTGACATCAATGACAATATTTCCAACATGTAACACTTCCCTAGGATGACAGCCTGATATTTAGAAATAGAGTTTAAAGTAAACATAAATGAAAAGATAGAGAGAGAGAGAGAGGGTTAGAATACTATTTACCATGCTATAGGTCTAAATATGTTAGTGAATAAATGTGATGTAAGTTGGGTAGTGGAATTATGCTTTGGTGAGGTTTTTGGGGAGGTTTAGGGTTACCAGTATAAAAACATAGTGATCGATGTTAGTTTAGGTCACTAATATCAATTATAGTTGCTGATGTCAGTCTAAGTAACTGATGTCAATTGGGGTAGTGATACTGGTGGGGTTATGGAAGGCTTTTCTGGTAAGGAAAAAAGAGTTGTAGTCTAGTAGATGGGTCATGAGGAATTGTGAGGGGGTGATCAAAACTTAGGAAGGGCAAGTTAGAGGTTGATATGTTGAGGTAGAGATATGGAGGTGGGGGAGTGTTACCACTCCTTTATAAAGGAATCTCAAGTTTTGTAAGTAGTTAAATAGTATATTTGTAAAACAAATATAAAATGATTATTTAAAACATGTGAAAACACCAAAATGTACTTAGCTAGGTTAGATAGGTGAGCACCTATGCTAGATAGATGGATTTGATGAGGCTAGATGAACTAGTACATGAAAAAATAGGGCAAAACATATGTTTTTAGTCCATAGCGAACAAAACACTATGTAGTTTCTCAATTCTTGATCTGGAATAATCCATGTAGAGTGACGATAAGCCTGAATGTTGATAGTGATGCTATAATTCTCTAATAATGAAATCTCAATATGAATCAATGATTTTTTGACCCTATGGCCAATTTTGAAATAGGCCCAAGTAAGCAACATTTGTGGGCCCACCAATGTTAGTCGAGGGCTAATTGATGTTGGTTCCCTGAGACTAGGTAAATTAGGCTATATTTAGCCTTTTACCCATTTTGTACTTCGACAAATGGGTTTTCCCATTGAAAAATGGTCATAACACAAGGTTGAGAGGTAGTTAGGTAGTTAAGGATTTATGAGGGGGAAGAATAGGTCCTAAGTGGTTAGGATAGATTGACCAAGTCTTAGGATGAGTTAGAGGGTGAGAACTTATCATAGGGTGAGGTGGCTAGGTGAGGTGGCCAAAGGAGATTTAACTAATTTAATTAAATAATTAAAAAAATTAGATGTGCACAAAGGGTAAAGACATAGGTTAGGGAATTAAATAAGAAAGGGGTCAAGGGGTAATGTGACCTAGGTAATCACGTAAGGGATTAGCATAATTATATTATCTACAGTAATATATATATTATGCACTACCAAATTGAGGCCTAATACATAAACTAAAATCTTGTGTAATATTAGTGTGATCATCATATCTCTCCTACTAAGAAATTTTGTATCTAAATGTAGATAATAGAGCTCTCATATAAATTTATCCCACAAAAAAATTTACAAAGAAATTATTTGTATTTCCTAAAACAATGTCACAAAAATAAAATTCATAAAGTAGAACTTGTCTGTTGGGAGTCCTATTTCTAAATGTTGTCATGAAGACATCAATGATGTTTATCTCATATGGGAAATCATAAGATATCTTTAGTAATTACCATTCAGAAGAATTATTCATGTAAAAATAGGTTATATGTAGAAGAAGGGGCTCTACAAGATAACAAGTTTTCACTTAATTGACAGGTAAACTGAAGAGTTTATTTAACCTATTCTTCTTTTTGTTGGGCTTGAGTCATTTCTTCCTACATTTTCTATTTTTATTCTTTAAGAAGATGATTTTCCTTCTTAATTAGATGATTTTGTATCTTCATTTCTTCAAGTTGTGAGTAGACTTCATCCCTTATTTTTTCACTTCTAAAACAAAGTAGTATGACAACCCTGTTCTATCATGACCCTAGGAGGAATATGAGAAGAGCTGGATTTCACTTGGGTTCTTAGCTTGGCATTTTCCATTTCATTTTTTAGGATATTCCTTCTCAAGGAAATATTATTTACTTCAAGTTATATAATATGACCCCATATATTAATAATTTCATCCTTTACCTCATCATTTTTCTTTAGGGACTGTATTTCCAAATTTTTAGTTTGTTTCATTAAATGAGGAATTATAAAATCTTCATTTTGAGTTGCATCAATTAATTAAACTATATCTTTTGCATTCTATTTAACACTGGCTTATAACTAAGACAAGTAGAAATCATTTTAGAGTTCTATATCATCTACTTCCCTTGAAGGCTATCCCTCTTTTTCATTTATGGGGGTCTTTCATTTATCCTTCATCTATTGTATAGGAGGGATGAGACCTTAATCAAGAATAGTCTCATTAAAGTCATCAACCAAATATTCATGTAAGGTTTCCTGCTCTTCTCTATTGTAAGCTTCAATAGTAGTTATTATGGTGTTTTGCATCAAACTATCCAATGTCTAAGCAACAATGGTCTCACCACTGTCAACCACCAAGATCAATCTTCTTCTTCTTTTAAGAGGGGTTTGAGCTTCTGTAGGTAGGGTTTCCTATGTTTTTAGCTAGGAGATAGGATCTACATAAGACTCTTCTTTAACAATTTGAATGGGCTCTTATAATTGAGTAACTTGGGAAGCATGATACTAGCTTCTAGTAGAGGATCAGAACCTTACTTTCCTACTTGTTGGCTTAGGAGGAGAGACTGTGGGAGGAGGATCTAGGGTTTGTAATTAAATAGTCTTGGTTTTGGATCTAGTGCTACAAATGAACTTAGAGGAAATTACTTTAGAAGAGACTTTTGGTGGGGTTTTTGAACTGGAGGCATGCATGTGTGCAAAACTTTATTTAAAACGTTTAGGGGTTTCTTTTTATTTCCTTCAAAGAAGGTAGTACAAGCTTCCATACAATTTTTTTCTACAAGAAGTGATGTTTAATAATGCATTAAATCAACCCATGATGATGAATGACAATAGATTTTTTGACATACCTCATAACTATAACCTGAATGGATCTTAAGAGGAATAAAGACATGTTTATCTTGTGTTGTCATTGTTGAAGATAGTATCTTAAATGAATTAACATTCTTAACACCATGAAACTTAACACACTACATGATCCCTCACATCTTAAATATTTAATAAGCCAAAAGGAAACTGACATCCAAGGTTTAGGTAAAGACTCTCTGCTTATCCCTTTTATTCTACCTTTTACATCTTCTATGAAAACTAGTGTGGCCTTACCTTCACTGCTAAATTTTTTGAAAAGATCATGAAATGAGGATCTTCCTACTATTTGAGCTCTTTCATCTAGAATCCCTAAAAACTCCCTGAGGATTTTCATGGAGAAAGGTATCTAAATACCTTTGACTATAGATAAATCATGTTTCAAGTGAAGAACAAATTATATACCTAATGCTTCATGAAAACCCTAGAACTTGAGAAAGAATTCAAGTCATCCAACTACAGCTAATATCTCCTTTACTGCTTCATTCTCCAATAGTTCACTCACATCCTCAAGTTCTGACTCTTTTTTCAAAGCCATTTTTGCATTCCTCACCCTCATGTTAGTTTTGCACAGTTGATTCTATCCCTTACTTTTAAAAGTAGATTAAACTATGTTTGAAAAATTATTTAGATGGCAATAATATCCTTTGAGGGTTTAACTGTGGATATTACTTAAAACATGTCGAGTAATGATAATAGAATTAATTAAAGGTAATAATGATGTACTTTTTATTTTATTTTGTTTTAAATCATTCCACTATAAATTTCTTTTTAATCTTCCATTTAATGCCTTTTTAAAAATCACACAAAATTACAATGATGTGTCATTATAAAACCTTTTTATAACCACAAGGGGTACTATCCGTAGCTTTTGCATTGACATCTCAAAATATGACCTTTTGAATTAACTTTTGCTGAATTCATAAAGTTTGACCTCTTATTAGAATTTTATATCAATGGTTTGAGCACATGCATGCAATCCTAAATATCTAAAACTAACACTTTATAGAAAAATAAATACTTTACCTTTCAAATCTCAATATTGTCCTTATCAGTCTTCCCTATCTATTCTTTCATAAAAAAAATTCATCAGTTAGTCTTTGAATAATAGTACAACAAATAATAGTATTAAATTTATTTTTTTGGAACCATCTAATTTTTTTGAATTAACTTTTCTATTTATTTTTTTTGGTATTTTGCCCTTGACTAGCCATTTCTAGCTTTTTGGTCAAGGCTCTTTATTTATTGCATGAACAACCAGCAAGCTCGTTTTCTACTCGTGACTGTCAACAATTTCTTGAAATATTTTCATTCTTGAAAACTTTTTTTTAACAATTTTTTAGGGAAGAGAAATACTTTCTTCCTTTATTCAGGGCAATTTTGTCTTTCAAAGATCAACTACCATGGAAGACTTGAGTTCTTCCATGGTACCAAACTCATTTTGTACTGATTGAATAAATTATTCCTTGCTATTAGGATTCTAATATAGTTTTAGATGATATTTATTTATATTAATTGTTTTCTTATTTTCATCTATATTCAATAATTGTATAGAGATATTATCAAAAATATTTATTATCTAAAATGGTCATAACCATCTAGTTCGAAGCTTACCTTTGAAATGTTGATATTTAGAATCATATAAGAGTGCCCAATATCCTTCTTTGAGTTTCATTTATTTGATATGAAAATCATGCCATTATTTTCTCTAGTAATATGTCATTTTTGTCTATTACAAGGCCTCTATCCTCATCTCATCTAATTCATTCAATTTCAACATTCTTTCTTCTTGTACTTCATCCAAATAAATTCATACTTCTAATGTAATCCTCAATGTTTTTATTTAAAATTCAATTGAAAGAATGGGTTACTTACCATAAACCAATTCACATGGTGAAAAACTAGTAGTGGTCTTTCACATATTGTTGTATGCCTAAACAAATTTTTGGGATTTTGGCTACCCAATTATTTTAGTTGCTACTGACTATCTTGGTAAGAATGTTCTCTAATTCTCTATTAGTGAATTCTACTTCTCCATTTTCTTGAGGATGGTATGGTGAAGATTTCCAGTGGTTGACTTGATAGATTTCCATGAATGTTTGAATCATATTGGACATGAATTATGGTCTTTGATCTAATATTATCTCCCTTGGTGCTCCAAAATGCTGCATGATCTTAGAATAGAGGAAGTTTGTAACTACTTTTATAGAAGAAAGAGTTTGAACTTTATCCCACTTGATTACATAGTTTGTAAATACCAACAAGTATTTCTTACCTTGTGAGGGTGGATCTATGGACCCAACAAAGTCCATACCTCACTTCTCAAAAGGTTCAAAGATTACCTATGGAGGATAATATAGGTTTTCCCATTATTTGGCATGCATCACATTTCCAAACATAGGTCTTTACATATTTTTGGAGAGTTGGCTAGAAATATTTAGCTCCAAGAATTTTGTGTACTATTTTTTTCACTAAGTAGTGTCCACCTCTAGGTTCATCATGACATGTATGAATGATGTCATACATCTCATTTTCCTTCACACACTTGTGGAAAACATGATCAAGTTTAAGTTTAAATACTACACCATTAATACATTTATAATAAAAACTTATTCAAATTTTAAAAAAAAAATTCCTTTTTAGTACATTGAAAAAGAAACTTCCCTGTAGTTAAAAAAAATTCTATATCTACAAACCAAGATGTTTGTGATGAAATAACAAATAATTGTTCATTTGGAAAGTTATCTTCTAAAAGTTCTTCTTCATCTTTATTACGTAAAATGGAAATAAAATTAGAAACGACATTAAACTTTCCTGGTTTATCAATAATCATTATGTCAAATTCCTATAGTAACAATAGCCATCTGATAACTCTTCCTCTTACTACTAGCTTCTTCATCAAATACCAAATAGCTACATGATCAATATATACAATGATTTTATAGCCAGTAATATAATGTCTAAATTTTTTTAAGGCATAAATTATAGTAAGGAATTCCTTTTTAGTGGTTGTATAATTTCTTTCAATTGAGGTTAAGTTCTTGCTTATGTAATTTATGTCATACATATGTCCATTTTCATCTTTATATCCAAAAATAGCTCCTATAGCATGATTAGATGCATCAATATGAATATGAAAGGGTTATGACCAATTAATTCCTCTTAAGACTAGTGCAATGCTGAGCTTTTCTTTGATGGTTTCAAATGCTTGTTGATAGGCTAGATTCCAAACAAATTCACTTTTTTTTGTGAGCAGAGAAAACATTGGAGTAGTAATCTTGTTGAAGACTTCTATGAATCTTTTGTAATAACCTACATGTCTTATAAAACTCTTAATTTTATTCTAATTTTGAGGAATAGGTAACTTTGAAATGACTTTAATTTTCTTTGGCTCTACTTGGATCTCTTTTGCAAAAATATGATGTCCTAAAACTATGCCTTCTTCTACCATAATCACACATTTTTCATGACTTAGAGACAAATATTGGTCCTCACATTTTTGTATTTATTTTTCAATATATCTTAAACTCTCATCAATATATTCCCCATGAATATTAAAATCATCAATATAAACTTCTACACAGTCATTGGTGCGGTCTAAAAATATGGGTAACACACATCATTGGAAAGTGTCAGGTGCATTACACAAACCAAAGGGAAAGACTCTATAGGAAAATTCCCCCATCGGTAGGTGATAGTTATTTTGTCTTGATCCTCAAGTTTCACTTGTATTTGATTTTATCCACTAAATCCATCTATAAAATAAAAGTATCTTGTTCCAGCCATATTATCAAGTTCTTGATTAGTGAAGGGTAGAAAGAAGTAGTCTCTCATAGTCACTTTATTCATTTATTTTTAGTCCACACATACTCTCCATTTACCATTTTTCTTAGGAATAATGATCAAGGGAGAGACTCATTGACTATTATAAATGGGATAAATAAATCATATTTCTATCATCTTCTCAATTTTAGATTTCACAATGTCTCGCAAGGCAAGAATGATTCTTCTTTGTGGCTAGCTTACTATATTAATTTACTCTATGTAAATGTGGTGTGTAAATACACTTGGATGAATTCCATTCATTTATTGATACTCCCATGAAAAATATTGAGTGTGATCCCTAAATAGATCAAAAACATTCATTTCTTGATCATTTATCAACCAACTATTTATGTTAAGTGTCTTCCCTGGTGCCACTATAATTTGTTTAGTGCCTAGATGAGAAGAATCATTTTTTCAGAATTCACTCATTATTGATTTGATATGATAAGGATGTGGAAGTAATTTATGAAATGCAATAGCATCATTAATAATTTTTTCTCCTGTGGGAATAACTCCAACTAAAGGACAACTAAAGGCTATAAGAAATGAGTCATGGCCTTCATATACACATTGAATCACAATATTTTGAATGTATTTATGATCATATAATATATTTGAAAAGGTGAAAAATAATGAATAATTTAAACAATACAAATTTATACCTTGAAAAGGTTTTTTATTCAAATCCATAATGAGTATGTTACAATCCATAGCTAGTATGTTACAATCTATAGCTAGTTTTTTAAAAATTCATAGCTAGTCTATTGCAATATATAGATGGAATAACAAAATATATATCAGTTTCAATAGTTATCAATAATTCATGATTTATTTACTCTATATGTTTAGTGATTATAACCATAGATAGAGAAGAGATGTTATCATGTTTTTCATCAGGTTGGTCAACCCACAACTATTTGACAGTATTGATTGATGGTTGAATAAGTGGATATAGAGAGACTAATTTTGCTTAAAGACCATTTGAGATGTCATATCCCCTAATCTACAATCAATCAATGATGCTACAGTTTCTAACCAAGGTCTTCTTAGAATCATAGGGTATCTAATCCATTTGTTTTTAGGTTGAAGAATAATAAAGTTAGTAAGTTAATCCCAAGATTCTATAGTAAACATTATGTTTTCAATGACACCTTATTGTTTGGTAGTTGAATGATCTACCATTTGTAGGATTGTTTTGTTTGGTTACATGTCTTTCAAAGAGATATTTTGCATGGTGCCCATAGTCATCACATTAATAGAATCCCCTAGATCTACCAATATATTTGGTATCTCTTGCTATTCAATTTTTATAGAGATGACAAGACTTCTTAGGTCTCTATATTTAGGCAACAATAACTTTCCTTCTAATAAATTGACAAGATTACCATCAACCTGTATGGTCTTAGTCTATTGTCTTTTTCTACCTTGTGTTGTGATACACAGACTTTTGATCACCATATTTACTTCTAGAATGTCTTTGATGTCTTGTAAAAATGGAATATATATATTTGGATTTCTGAGTTTCTTGATAAATTTAGATTCCTTGTTGTTTTATACTTCATTTAACCTTTCTAGAAAAGGCACAAATGGAGGTGTTATGATAACTTCCTCTATTTTTCTAGTTTCCTCTTTTGATTCATTCTCTTTTATTGGTTGAATTTGTAAACTTTTTTTTCTTGTGGTACCTATATGATAATGATATGAGGTTATTACACTATTCTTCCTTTGTCTATTTTTTAGATTTGCTACTGGTTGAGTAGGTAGCTAAGTCTAGTTTACTTTTCTATAGGTGTGGCTTGATTTCTTTGGGGAACCATTAATGCTTGGTTTTGTTTTTTTTGTTATGAATACCTTCTTTGGTATTGTTGATTATAGTTTGGACCAAAATTACAATGTTGATTTGTCCACAGCTATTGATGGCCTTGTGACGTCCATGTTTGTTGAAAAAGATGAGGAATCATCCACTATTATGGAATCCATTTTTGGTTTCCCCATGTTGGTATAACCCATATTTGTGTAAGTGCATGCCATTGTTGAAAAGGAATTCTTGAGCCAAACTGTTGATTTTGATGAAAGGTAGTTCCTTGTCTCTGACCATAATTTATTTCTTTTATGGCTTATGCACTTTATTTGAATTAATTATTAAGAACAATAAGATGACTATAATTCTTTATTTCATTATCCTTAGCATCACATATTCCATAAATTTAGTTTTATCCAAAGGATAGTCTCTAAGTGCATGTTTCAATCTGCATTTTGGGCAATAGATCTCCAATGGTTCTATATTGGATTTGGCCTTAGCCTATAATCCATAAAATGTTGAATTAAATTAGACCAATATGTCTATTTTAAAATTTTCTCACTCCTCCATGACCTAGCTTACATCACTAGATTTTCCCATTTTTCCTCTTTTACTACTGGGTTTTGTTCTAGACTAGTTTGTGCATAATCATGTGATTTCTTGGAAATCTAGTTTAGTAATGTCTCCTTTCCCCATAAGATTCAAAAAATCCCTAAAAGAGTCATCAAATACCATAACGAAAATAATTTTGATCACTTCTTCAGGTAACTCACAACCACATCTATTGAGAGTAAAGGCAAATCTATCTAATTAATCCTCAAGGTTCTCATCTTCATTTTGTCTGATTTTGAAAAAATCTTTCCTATCTTTGACCCTGTAATAGTATTGATAGTTATCGAAAAAAATTGTTTCTATCTCTCTCGAAGTATGAATAGAATTCCCTCCTATCCCCATAAACCACCTCATATCTCCTTCCTTCAAAGTATAAGGGAAAATTTTCATCTTTTGACTATCTGAGGTGTAATCATAACTTTGACAAAGAAGCTTAAACTCAAAAACAAATTGATCTAGGTCTTCAATGGGTAGACCTCTAAAGGTAGGTAGATTAACTAGATAAATATTGTTCATTGTTCATTCATCATCTCCAAATATAATAGGATAAGAGAAGGTCCTCTCAAGAGCATTTCTATGAGGATTCTCCACTTGGCCTATGTTTTCTCCCATGTCAAATAAAGTTCTATTAAGAGGAAGGGATTTTGGTTATTCAATGTCTATAATTTCAACTATTATAGAAGAGGATTCTTTTACTCCTTTAGAAATATTTATAAAATATTCTCTTATCTCTTTTTCAAGCTATCTATTTTAGCAGTAACTATTTTGATTATTTCCTAGAAAGGATCATAATCTATTGGAACAAATCTACCCTATAAATCATGTTGCCTACTCATATACTTGATTTTGACAAGAGAATAATTTTATTCTATTTTTGTATTTTTATATTTTATGGACTATTAGCCTAAGTTTTACCTTACTAACACCTAAAAGGTCCATGATAATGGCACTAAAAATAATGGGTGTCATTAATACCCCTTCATTTACCAATGTATGTTTGTTTATGTTCTTACCAAGGTAGTGCCTAAAGTTAGGTTTAGTGAGGTACATTATGTATTTTAGGTTAATTGTAATTGTTTTTTTTGGGTTTTAGATGTTATCCTAATTTATATCTACTTATAACTTCGAAGTTACTATTTTAAAGAAAACACTCTTTATAGAAAACATAAACTACTTAATCTAATCTAATTTATAGAATCTAAAAATGCTTCACATAACTACACAATAAATCTATTTAATCACTTCTTTAAAAATTAAATAATATCAAATCCTTATTGATTAAAAGTAATCATAAATCTATACTTGTAGAATTTGAAAGATTGAAATGAATGCTTATGCTAGAAATAATAGATTAATTATTCAATCTTCCTTGTAGTTTTTCAATCTAAATTCTACAAACATATATCTATACCAATATTTAAATGAATACAAAATCAACTTATAAATACCAAATAGATATCCTATTTCTTCAGAAGTGGACCCTTGCTCCTTCAGATCTAGTTCTAAATTAACTCATCTCCAAGATATTTATTCAACATATAAATTGAGCAAGGAAATTATTGCAGTACTTTGTATTTCATAAAATCACCAAAATTAAAATATCTTTGTATATAGTCAAAAAAATTATAGATCTAAGAATGGATTTATCTACTTATTTTATACTAAGAAACTATTTATCTCTACATCATAGGTAAAAACATAACTCATTTAAAATAGAAGATAT
This sequence comes from Torreya grandis, assembly GCA_037957365.1. NCBI lineage: Eukaryota > Viridiplantae > Streptophyta > Pinopsida > Cupressales > Taxaceae > Torreya > Torreya grandis. The sequence goes on from JARHVA010008123.1 coordinate 402,539, forward strand.
TATGGATAGATTGAGTGATATAGTTGGAAGAGAAAGTCATTACAATGAGATCTTTATGGAGTCAAAGAATCCATAGATAACAATTGCCATGCCTAACTATATCAACCAAATATTTACATATATTGATACCCATATCTTCTATATTCATCTTGGAAACCTAAAGTAGTAACTCCTAAAATGGAAGACTAAATAGAAATAGACATGTATTTATATACATGTACAAAAATGGAAATGTTTAAAAGATTTATTTAAATTGTCATGAAGAAGTTGGAGAATCTATCTGAACCCTTTATAATGTACTAGGATCAATTCTAGAGTAATTTGGGTTAATTCATAGCAAAATTAGAACAATATATAGCCTCTTATCAAAATATGTAGCTAATTGTCAAAATTCATAGCTCACCTATCAAAATCTGTATCTCATCGTCAAAATCCATAGCTAACTATCAAGATCTTTAATAGCTTTAGAATCCATAGCTAGATCTTAGATGTTCCATTCTTTGTCTTGGATCCTCCTTATCTTCACAATCTTGTCAAAACTCATATTAATAATACTATTTACCTATACAAGTTAAAATATAGAGCCTACAACATGGAAATATGAAAATAAAGTACAAAGAAGATAGACGTAGACTTTACATGAGTTTATATAGGCAAAAGCATATATTTCCTACTTTATACAAGTTCTAAACATCAATATTACATATTATTCTCAACCATTTGACATATTTGAGGCCATAAGTTATAGTAATAATGAGTCATTTTATGGACTCATTAATACTTATACATGTGTCAGATGTCCTTATCTCCCGTATCCATATGTCAAAGGTCCTCTGTTCTCCTTTCCCTATCATATGGCTTGATATTCAACCTACCTATGCTTTTTATGGTACCTCAACATGCACAACATGTAGTAGGATAACCTATGGTATCATTGATTAAATTAGAACATGTGCCTATACTAGGGCCTAACCCCTATCTCTCTTCTATCAAACCCATATTTGATACTACCCTAGCTATTGAGGCCATGGTTTAGTTAATCGAATGGGTCATGCACTATCCTACCATGTTTCATAGGCATCAATCATTCCAACATCTTCTACTCCACCTACATAGTCCCATCATATATGCCAAACTCTACCAAAATATGTGATAGCCGATCTCATGGCACTAGTAAACCCTACTCCCTGATCTCACAAGTCATATGGGTAAAGAAGTGTGGATAATTGAGAACATCTCGATGCAAACCAAACTATCTCAAAACTCATTTTGATTTGTATCTCTCTACAACAAATTCATGGCATCTTATGATATATTAGGGTGTAAGCTTGAAGCCAGTGACAAATAAATCTTTAATCCATTAAAATCATGTAGCCAAGTATGACCACCAAATAAAATCATCATTGCCCATATCATCTATGTACTAATAAAAATACAAGTCCCTTTTATGGACTAATAGGCATGGGCCTTGAAATACCAACCAAATACCACCAAATCCTCAAGTCCCCACTAGAATCTTGGCCCCACTGGCAGCTCAATAAGTATGTGCTCCTAGGACTAGACTTAGATCAATGTATTGTGATCAATATTGTACCCTTTTTGAGATGTTATCATGCGTAAATATCAATAAATATAGGAAAAAATGATATGACCTCATGAAAATCATGAAAACTGATCATACATGTCTCCTACTACTCCACTCAGTCCAATTTGAAAGAACAATCTACTGTTGTCTGATAGAAGAAGGCCACTGACAAGAGCCATCAAAATCACAACCTCTAGGGTAACTATCCTTTGAGTTTTTAATGGTTCCACTGCTAGATACCCTACCAATTTTAATCCTACACCAAGGTATAGAGGCCAATTTGGTTCCTCTAATGTATTTATATTCATAGACCCCTCCACTACCTCAACGTCAGTCATACTAAATAATTCTTCTAATATTGTTAATCAGTGTGATGACATCCAATTTATCCTCTGGCCATAAATAGGCACTCATAATATCCTATGACACCCTCTAAGGTTATTGTGGCCCCTTAGTTATAAAATTAAAAGTGTATGTCTCAGAATACCAATACTCTTCTAGGGCTGATAGATAGGCTTGATTCACATGAATCATCGATAACTGAGCTTAGTGATATAATTTTATCATGTCTAATAGTCACACAGTCTCCTCCATCTATATGCCCTATCATCATAGCACTCAGTATCATCACTCACACATTGTAATGACCCCTACTCACTCTTTTAAGTCACCACACAAAGAAATAAGTCAATCATTTCTCTATTTTCCTCTAGTTAATTAAGTCTAATGAATTTATTCTAATTTTGGGCCTAGAATAATATTCTTTTGGCCCCATTTTCTCTTCTTCGACCTCATTTGGTCTTTTTATCCACCTTGTCATTTTTATTGACCATTTTTTCATTTAACAGAGTAGTTTCACCATTTCCATTACTATCTTGCTATTCTCCTTCAATGGTATGCAAACTTTCTAATCTACAAGTTGTTATCATTGCTTGGTAGGAAAACCTCACTATTTTTTTCAAGTTCACCCTTTCAACCATTCTTTGAATTCATGACCCTACCATTTAACTAATTATTTCCTTCAAATTTAGTAAGGTTTCCAATTTGGCTATGACTACTGCATTTTGGCCTATAAATGTGCTAAAAATCCCATGATCCCACTATTTTTGGTGGTGACCCCACCATTTTTAGTGGTTACCTCACCAATTTCAAAAATTCTTCAAATGGAGAAATCACCTAAAGTCATACTTATACCTACTAATAAATGCATTCAATGCAAAACTCAAAAACAAAAAAAAATGCCTATTGATGCTCCACTTCCTAGTGGTAATTGATATTCTCAAATGTGTTCCCCAAGGTGTCAATGATATGGGATATTAGCCATTCTACTCAGACCTTTCATGTACAGCTATAAGAGCTCTAGATTACAATAGTGGAGGGTGAAAATGAATGATTTTCACCCCCTAGGGGTATACTTATAGTAAAAGTTTGAAAAACTCCCCCCTAGGCTGATTATTCCCCCATTTATCTTCCTAAAATGCTTATTCTCACCTTGTTTATCCATTTTTCAAACTAGTTTCTTCTAATTACTCCATTTTCAAACTCATTTGCTGAATTGTGTGATTTTTTCTTCTAATCAAGGGTTAAGCCATCAAATATTAATTTTTTTTGTCCTACCATTAAGGGGAGATCATGGTCCACCTAAATGATGTTTGGGGCATTTTCATAACCCCATTTCTCTATGACTCATGAAAAATAAAATAGAAAATGGGAAAGAATTTTTTTCTTCTAATTATGATCCTTCTAAGTGAATTTTTTATTCTTTGAAAATGTGTTGCTTTGACCAAATGTCTCTCCATGCCTTATCAAATAGGGTAAAAATTTAGACATCTAATTATTATTAATGTTGTTTTAAGATTGAAAATCTGAATGGCATTCTACAACAATGCATAATCTAGACCAAAATCACTGAAATACTCTAATTCATCTACACACACAACATCAGGTGTTGATTTATGCTCATTTATCCCCGAATGGGGTAATTCATTTATGCAATCATTATATTCTTCAGATTTACTTTGGTTGCATTTGTCACCAAGCAAATTGCTATTCTGGACCATTTAAACACTCTAATTCATTTGTACACCTCACATGCAAGTGTCGACTTGTGCTTATGTATATTTGAATAGGGAAATACATCATTCACAACTATTATCTTCCTATGATTCAAATCCACTCAAATTTTGACCAATAAAACTTATATTTTCAACTATTTTTATTAAACATGCAACTAATTTCCAAGAATTGGAAAATACTTAATATAGTCATTAAGTAAATCAAATCAGATTAAGAGTTTAAGTGGAAAATCCATAGAAAGTTATTTAATATATATTATTATAATTTCATAATTCAAAATATATGGGCCATGACATTAGTCATGACATTATTGAAAGGGTGTCAAACACCAATTATGAATAGAGATAAATATCAGGTTTAAGGCCACCCATGCCTTATTAATGTTCCCTTGTTCCAAAATATTAATTGCTTTGTCCTCCAAAATTTAATTAATCCTTGGCCACACATCTTGATCTCAATATGGATTATCACAATTTATTCTCAACATTTATGTAAAATTATAAATACATGAGCCACCATAGATAAACAAAAAAAGAAACTTTTTAGTGAAAACAACCTATGAGAAATGTTTCTATAAGAGCTTATCTAAGACCTCCAAATTGAACGATCAAGGATCCAAATCCATTGGTTCAATAATATATGTTATATTAACTTAACCAAACACATTGACAAAGACTTGGAGCACCAAATCTAGGCACAAACACATTTATGGACCATCTTCAAAGGAAATCCACTTTGGGAGGGTATTGCTCATCTTGCTTTCCTCATTAGTTTCTTGATTTCATTGAAACCACCCCTTGAGGGAATGGGATTATAGTTTTATGTTATTTATACTTATTACTATATTTAATTAATAATTTATGAACTAGCTTGCTTTTTAATCTTGCTCTATAAAAAAAATACCCCCACATGTGCAAGACTCAACCCTCATTAATGAGGGTTGAGTTGGGTTAATATGGCTACATTTAAGTCATCAGGGTCTAAAAAATAAATTAAATTCATTAGATACATTTTCATTTCATTAATTGAGGTCTAAAAATTACATTTAATTTATTGAGGTCTAAATATTACATTGCATTCTTGAAACCTTAACTTCAATGAAATAAAAAGTGACTAAGTCTTTTGTCAAACAATATTCTTTCAACTTTTTTTTAATATTCACTTGACCTTTAAGTAAATTTGAAAGGGGTAACCCAAATTTCATAGGATGGTGAAATTTAGGGGAAAATAGGTTCTTGAATATATGTATGTATGTATAAAAAAAGCCTCATTACAATATTGTTATCATCAAAATTTTCACCCTTGAGACAGTTGTTTAACCTTCCTCACTTAAGTGATAGCATGGGAACTCTTAAAAGGTTATGGGTGACCTTATAGTTGAAGATAACCTATAGATATAAATATATCCCTTAATGCATCACTTAATAATTATAACTAAACCTATCATTCTCATGGAAAAAGGAGAGATAACTAAAAGTAAAGTAAACTTGGGAGGTGATGCACTAAATGTATCTCCTCCACTTGCCTATCATTCACTAAGAACATGAACTATGACTGAATATAATTGCACAAATCTAATTAAGTCTCCTAAAATTAGTATTTCACATAGAGGCTATAACATGATGCATTGACTAAGGGGTTACTCAAGAGGTATAAAAAACACTAATTAATGCTTCAACTTTTAATAAACACAAGGCTATTGGGATGTAACCTACAAATAAATAATATATATGACAAATGAGAGGAGGTTGTATACACCATCAATATCATTCATCAACTAATATGAAGCATTAACTAGTTAAAAACATAAGATAAGGCTTGAACTTAGTTTTATTCATCTCAAAGGCAAAGTAAAAGTGTTCATTTTGGTAGTGTCATGCCATATCTAGAAAAATATTCCAAACAATGCCAAATTTAGGTATATATATAGGAGAAGGGAGAAGAGAAAGAGAGAGAGAGAGAGAAAGATAAGAGAGGTCCCAATATCTAATTATGGATATGAATCAATCATAAGACAAGTTAAAAGAAATAAAAAACTACCAAATGATATTTATGAAGTCCCTCTTCAACATGTGTGCACTTCATTTGATGACAACTTGAGCAAAGTGGTATAGGGGTTATGTTTAACTTGGTGACTCACCATTAAGCTCTTAAAACTTCCCCTTTGAGTTATTATGAGATTCCAAGTCATCTTATTATAGTATAAATACCTTTTATACTTTTTGAACATCCACAATCAATAATCTCTCCATCTTTATTCTACAATTTTGTTCATCCTTCTCACATTTGTTCTCTTGGAGGCATATTCCTTATAACCATGTTTTGGTATAAATATCCTTGAACCTAAGGGAATATTTTAGGTACCATTTATACCTTTATATCTTTACCTAAAATTTTAGAGCCCAAATCCGAAGGTAGACCTACTTTCTCAACACCCACCTTTCCCAATTTTGCCTAATTAACCTAATGCAACCCTACAATATTATAGACCATAAAAATCCATATAGTACCACTTTAAAAATACCAAAATATTTTTTATAATATTTACTAAGGTATTTTGGAAAAAAATTATGAATTTTTATTGGCTAGAACTCAAATTTGGCCATATTCCAAGTTTATATCCCTAACTTTTAAAAACACATAACAGAGGAAGATGAAAAATGGATATTTTGAGTTTCATGGTGTTTAAATACAAACCAAATAATATTTTAGGTCTTTCTTGCCTAATTTAAACATCCCAAACCATCATTTATCCTTGATCAACCTTATGTAACTCTCAAACAAGTAAAAAGGTAGCAAACTGTGTGCAAAATAGGACTGTGTAGTGGGTTGTATGTGTTTTTTGGTGTTTTGATCCACTTATAAACCATCATCAGAATTTAAAGGAAATTAATGGATTATTACACACTTAATTTATCCATTCCAATAATAAATTCTAATTAAAACATTGTACATTCACTTAGGTTCTTGAAAACATGGTTAGAAACAGAGCTCTTTAGTAAGCTTAAAGGACTTATTTGGGCTTGATGTTTGTTGAGGTTAAATAAGAGGTTATTCATATATTATTATCAATTTTATATCATACATGGAATCTCCAAACATATCATCATGGTTCTAACACATTTTTTTCTCTTAAACCATCATCCTTCATACAATATTGCCTTCTCTTCCATGAAAATGTGGAGCTATAAGTTGGTAGACCTATAGGTCTATATTTCCCTTTGTTAAAACATTTGACCATGTTATTATTGGCATAAATAAACTTTTATATTCATTAATCACCTTCTCTAACAATTTTAAAGTCCCAAAACCTTCTTGAACACCTCAAATTGAATTCACCTACTACTCTTTCTTGGCAAACACTAAACTAGTGTTCTTCAGGTCTATGGCCTACCAATTATCGTCAAGAATGGATTTGGAGGTTTAGTTCATTCATATTTACTCCTATAATATTATATTAACTCTAAATTGAATTAAATACATGTGTATTTCACTTTAACTTCCAATCTAACCCTCAAAATTATTGCTCATAAGACCTTCTTCATTGACTTTCATAGTTGTAGGTGAACATTTTGGTAAAAGAAACTCTAAAAGATTATGAAGTTGGTTTATGAAGTTAGTTAACCAAGTGAAGTATATTATTAAACGTTTTCACATCCTTATATCACCTTTTCCAACCTTGAACAATGAAATAAATTCCTTCTTTAGACATACAACAATACCTTAGACCAAAGAACTTGTAAACTATCACATACAAATTCATTGTATGAAGGTCCAAATAGAGTTTGGAAGTTAATTGGATGGTCTCTTCATGTTCACTAGTGTTATTTTAATGGTCCCTATATATTTTAGGCCTTATTTAAGTTCACATTTGATGTCAATTTCCCATTTTCTCATCTTACCATATACAGGTATGTAACTGTCCTTTTAGGTCTTTTCTCAAGTGGTTTTAGGTTCTCTATTTTCACAAGGGTATAAGATATCTTAGACATATTCTTCATATATAATTTCACTTCTCATGTGACATCAAAAAATTCTTCCCAATCACATAAATACACATTACTCTCACTTTCTTGCAAGCAGACCTAGAGGTGTTTGTCTAGACTTGCAATCTTTTCAAACCTACTTCTTGGGTGCTTTATAAGAGATTTGAAGAGTGAGTCAACTTTTTAAACATTATAATCACCTATTATACTTGTATCTTGACTATTATAAGCCTATATTCAATTTTCATTACATCTTTAAGCTTTAATATCACATGCTTACATGATTGTACCCTCTCACTATGAGCACGTTGTTGACTTTCTAAGTCACCTCCTAGACATTGTGAGGCCTCCCAAGGTCCTACATAGGATCAGTGAACCTATAAAGTCCCTATAAATTTAAAGATTAGAGGCATAGATGCTATTAATCTAAACTCAAGCCCATGATGGAAACATAGGTTTTCACACCAAGGTAGTAATGATTCATGCCAGCATAAGGAGCTTAGCACATATCTTTGCATAGGATTTTATGGCACCCAAGTCAAAAGATGTGCAATATTTAGAGTATCATTCCTCAAACTTAAAAAATGGCTAAGTTAAATATATGGTGCAACAATCAGTTATAGAACACTCTAGCATGCCTAGAGTATTTATCTTGGTGCACACTTTACCTTAAGAACTTCTTCGCACCTATCCAACATGATTTCATACCTACACATAGGATTATACAATATGTGCCCTTGAATTATGTATCTCCTAGCCTTTATTTTTCCATTTCCATGTGGTAGGCCCATGCTCTTTCAAATCAAAATGAAGTTCCCAATAATAAATAATAATCATTATCTCTCCATGTGTCATACTTGCACTGCTCTTACCCAGTAAACCAAAGGAATTTTCTTGAGAGCCCATTGAATCACCATGTGTCAAGATACAACCAGATTTAATGAATGCCATTGGAGGTGTTTGAAAATAATACAAGGTGATATAAAAAATTTAATACAAAAGTGGTTATCATGCATTGGGATTTGAGTACACACCACCCTCTGACCTTGTTAGGGAAGATCTTACATTCCCTAATGCACATGCATCTATAAGTGATCCTACCACCAATTTAGATTCAATCATCTGATAAAATCATGGTTATGGTTCCATAAAGGAATTAAATGTTTCATCCATCACCCAAGTGGTACATTTATTATAAAACCATCATAATCTTCTATAAAATCCTATTTCTTCCATTGTAAAAGGGTTGATATTTCTTTAGTAGCCTCATGCTACTAAAATTTGCCCTCCATGAGCACTTTTATTTACTAAACCTTGTATGCTAATGAGAATTGAGTTTACCTCTTTTAGTTATTTTGATTATTTATGAGCTATTTTATGTTTGTTGATTTATTTATGTGGGTAATGTTTACCCTTCCTATTTGTCATTCATCCCCTGTACCTCTTCATTGAAATCAAATCTCACTTGCAAGTCCTATCTTATGCACATCCAAGTCTGTGTAGGATTTATTTGTGGATAATTTTTGTCCCTCTTAATGTTATTCTATCTTCCCATGACTTTATGTGAATTATTCATGTATATAGAGTAATTTGGTGTAAACTATGTGATATTATCTTGTTCTTAAGTACTTGCATTATGTTTACAATAGTACAAGCACTTGCTCTGTTCTAGGTCCATTGCCTTATATGTGTTTTCATCTATTACCTTCACCTTCCATTTTCCCAAATAATTTTTAGGTTTAGTCTAGCAATAGTTTACCTTTTTTCTCTTTAGGCTTATACACTAGTCTTAAACCAAGTGCACTTAGAATAGAAAGATTCTAACCTACTCCAAAGACTCATCCCAAGGAGTACAATGGTCCTATGCCTTGGAGATGTTTCCATCATTTTGGAAAGATAATTGATTCCCATGTATGAATATGAGAGATAATACTTTTGTGCTCATCGTCAAACTCTTTTTTTCCATGCATAAGACCACACCTATCACCCCACTATAAAGCACTTCCATGCCACATAGTATCCACAGGTGCATGTTTCAAATTACAATAATTTCTATCACACTCAATAGGACCAAATAAAATAATCCAAAGAATCAATTATTTATTTATCCATCAAGTGTAGTAGACACTAAGTGAGATCACCTAGTGACTCCCAACACTTCTTGTTCATAAAGGCCAACCCACTATTTACATGCCAAGGAGAACAAGATCTTCTACAAGAGGCATTAATTTCCATTTTACTAAGCTTACAACACCATATAGGAGAAGGATATTTGGATCATCTTCATCCCTTATTAGAAGGCATAACATAAACTAGTCTCCATCTAGATCCCAATCTACACCACTATTTGGAAGGTTCTATTCCAAGTGAGGCATATCCCCTATCTCATTCATGATGTTTCCAAGGAATAAAGTGGTTATTCCCTTTAATAAGGGTATCCCATTAGTTTTATCATATTATGATGACATTTCAATTTCCACTATTAAGATCCTTCCCTATTTCATTAATGAGAATTTAGTCTCCCTTGTGGAGCATATCTAAGGTATAACAAACATTTACATGACACACCATCTCACTGAAGACAATGTTGCATTAAGGTTGCTAGATTCTTCTTTTAAGGTAAAATCTCTTTAGTGATACTACAGTTTACAACCAAAAACTATTCATAACTAGGATGATTTTGATGTAAAATTATGCAGGTAATTCAAAGACCGGAGTAATCACCTATCACTAATAGAGAAGCTTATGACCATAAAATAGGGACCACATGAAACAATGGTCAATTTTAACTTTATATTTCAAAGGGTCTAAGATAGAATATATGTGTTATGTAATCCATCTCCTAATACTAAATTTTTGTATTTCCTAAAATCTATTAATATTAATATTGTTGTGATGATTCAATCCATGGGAGGCATGATTATTCTTGATGCTTATGAAGTGGTTGTGCATGTGGAGAATTTTTTGATCCAAGTGGGAAAAATTGCATCTAGACAACCTATGCCTATATTCATAGAACCACTTCCTAATCATGTAGTTTCACAACCCATGTTAGCACCTATCCTTACTACAATGAGACCACCTACTTTGTAGTCCACCCCTTTCGATGAATTTCATAAAGTGAAAGCACTATTGTAAAGTTTTGGAAATGAGCTACTTTCTCTCAAAAGGAAATAAGCCATTATCCTAAACATCATCAGCCTTTCAATCAACAATACCATTCAAATAGACCTCCCTACCAAAGTGGTGCACAAGCACAAAATCAGCTCACTTATAAAAGGGCACCTTATGCACTACAAGTTTATGATACTAGTATTTCCAAAGCCCTTGTTCTAGTAAAAAATAACCTAGCCTAGGATTCTGAGAGGTGTGTTCTATGTAACCAACCATATGATCGAGCTACGCATGTAAATAGATTTCTAAGCCCTAAAATTATGGTGCAAAATATGACTCAATTGTAGGAATAAATTAATAGTGTAGCTCTATAAATGAGAGAAGCCCAAGTGATAGCTCAACCATAGGATGGGTTTGCCTTTGTCAATTAGAAAGAGGAAGATTTTGGATGTATAAACCAAAGTACTACATCTAATGGAAGAATCACTCCAGTTAATTTCAACACAAGGCTTAAAAAAAGAGATATAAAGGAGGTCATACCTCCCTTAGTGCCCACATCAATATCATCACAGGTTGCCCATGTAGGTGCACAAGCTAAGGCACTAACACAACCACTATGCCTAGAAAAAGTTGTGCAGAAGGAGGGATAATCCTAAAATAATGCACCAGCATTAGAAGAAGCTACCACTTCAAATCCAAAACCAAAGGGATTCTAGGTCCCTTTCAACATAATGGAGAAGATGAATAAAAATAGCCTCAATGTCATAATGTGGGACACACTTACCATTCCATCTTAACATAATTTATTATAGGACATGTTAAAAGGCTTCCAAGAGTGTCATGCCTCTAAACCAATTCTTGTCACTTCTATGAGCTTATGCTAACCAAAAGATGAAATGTAGGTTTACAATTTCAATAATAACCCACCCTCATTATATGTTTCATTAATCATCATCTAGCACTTGGTGCACAATTTCATGATTAACTCTATCATAAATAGCTTAGTAATGCCAAAAAATATTACAAACATGTTCTAAATCATGTATACCCCTCTATAAAAAGGAGTCATATAACTCAATGGCATAATGGTCAAGGTTTTAGGTATAATCAAGGATTTAAATCTAACATTGCATACATTCCCAAGTCTTTCCATTATGCAAGATATCACAGTCATTGATGTGTCCCCTATTTCACCATTTATCTCTTTCAAGACTTCACAACAAAGGTGGGTGGGTATTTATCTTCAGATTCATCACATATGTTATTCAAAACTATATATGGGACCAACGTCACCATAAAGGAAGAGCCTATCTTCAAAATCCATATTGAGCCATACATTCCAAGCCCAACTGAGTATAACTATGCCATGTTTGATTAGGGAGATAATTCAATTCTCCATAAAGGTGAGACACCCCTATAAGAGGCTCTAGATGACCTGCTGACTGAATGGGCATGCAATAATTTTGAGTGTGACCCATATGATAATGTATAGACTAACCTAGGTACATATTTCATCATAGAAGAGAATCCAGTGCTACCTAAACTCATGAAAGTACATGAGAATCTTAAAGGAATGTGGCAATTACACTTTGATGACTCTTAAAGCAAGAATGGCATAAGGGATGGTGTCATGATGGTCTCCCCTAAGAAATAAAAATACTTCCATGATTTTAGACTATAATTCACATGCACAAATAATGCTACCAAGTATGAGGCACTAATTTAAGGCCTTTAACTTGCATAGAAGAAGGTTTCAAATCATTACAAGCTTTGGGTGATAGTGAATTAGATGTTAACTAAGTTAGAGCACAGAGCATGAGGAAGAATGGCTTGATGAAATCCTATAAACACTTAGTGTGGGATATGATTAAAGGTTTTGATGCATCCAACATCATATCGATACCAAGAGCATAGAATGTTTATGTAGATAGGCTAGAAACTAGAGGTGTGTAGTATGACATTCTACATGATATAATGAAGGAGTTCAAATATCTCATCAAGATATTGTTTAGACCAGTAGTTACTAATAATGCAAAGCATTGGAAAGGGTTTGAGAGTGATGAAAAAATAATCAATTTCCTATAGGATGAGGTATATTTTTATGCCATAAACCAAGTGTAGTTTCAATCCCAATATGAAGATCAAGTCATCTAGTTGAAGGGAAACAAACTATGAAAAAGAATAGTCCCCTTGGAGAGTATATTTGACTCTAATGACCAATTTAGAGGAGAAAGGTTTAGTATGATAGCCAAGGAGGATATCTCTATGCCTATAACTATTTTAGAAGGTAAATCTCTTAAAGATATTAAAGTATGCTCTACCCCCAAAATCTAATGTTTCATTCAAGTCAATAGGAGATATGATGACATCATGTGGAGATACAAAGATCTTCGAGGATTTGACCTGGGTATTACATAACACACAATTAAGCTAAACCTTAGTGTGAAGTATGTGTACCAAAGAAAAAGGCCTATGAATACAAATTTGGATCCATTGATGCACAAAGAGCTCTCTAGGCTCATTCAGACTACTATATTACTCCCAATCAAGCACTCCTTGTGGGTTGTTAACTTAGTACCAGTGTAAAAGAATAATGAGGAGATACATCTCTATGTATACTTTAGGAACCTAAATAAGGCCTCCCTTAAAGACCATTATCCTCTTCCACCCATGGAGAAAATCTTGAAAATGATCATAGGCATAGAGATATTTTCATTGTTGGATGGTTATTTAAGTTATAACCAGACTTAGGTGTGAGAGTATGACCGATACAAAATCACTTTCACCACTAAGTAGAGGACCTATGTATACCAATACATGCCTTTCAGTTTGAAAAATATAAGTGTGGCCTTCCAAACATCCATGGATATGAAATTTAAATATCTCATCAATAAAATCATCCTTGTTTACCTTGATGAAATAGTTATTTTCTCTAAGTGTATAGAAGATCATTTGGGCCATCTGGAGCTAGTCTTTCAGAAGTATCACCAAGATTGAAATCTCTCTAAACTCTAGCAAATACATCTTCATAGTACATGAAGGTGCATTCCTTGGGAACATTATTTCAAAATAAGGGCTCATAATTGACCTAAAGTAAGTAAATGTTATCTCATCTCTTCCCCTTCCAATCCACAAGAATAATCTTCAGAGTTTATTTAGGAGGATTAACTTCATGCGAAGGTTTGTGTCTGGTTTCGCTATCCTAGTCAAGCCCCTCACCATAATGTTAAAAAAGAACACTACATTCAACTAGACATGTGAAGGAAATATAAGTTTTGAGGCCATCATGTGTCCCATCATGCAATCTCCCACCTTGATAAAACTATGATTATATCAAGGATTTTATCCTTTATGCATTTAATGGAGATGAAGGCATCTCAGCCATCCTGATGTAGTAAAACAAAGAACAACTAGAGCAACTAAATGCCTTCTTCATCAAGGCATTGAAGGATTATGATTTGTATAATATATTTTTTGAATAAAATACACTCAGCGTCATGAGAGAACTAAATAAATTTAGGCACATGCTCTCCAACAATAATATCCAACTCATGGTAGCACACATAAGCATTGAGGAATTGCTCCTCAATAAATACACTAGTGAGAAAAGAGTTGGTTGGATAAAAAAAGTGATTGAATATGACACAGACACCCAAGTCACCAAACTGGTGTGAAGAAAGAGACTATGCAAGTAGTTGGTGTTAGGTTGTGGAGCTAAAAGCTTCAACTATGCAGACATGGAGGAGGATACTAAAATTCCAAAATTATCGGCATCGACAGTGTAACCGACGTCGATCATGATGAATGAAGAAGGCAAATGGAATCAATAGGAAGTCAGCCGACATCAGTTAGCACCAGTCAGATAGGGACCGACATCGGTCGCCTGTGCGTTCCAGAACTGTTCGTTGCACGAACAGTTAGTTTGTTGAACTGATTGTTTGCATGTAAAGGCTATTTCGAGTCTTGAGTTGTGTGTCTATTATTAGTAAACTAAGAGTATAAGTTATTGTTTAAGTTTGGGATCTATTTATAGACCCATTGGCATGTATTGTAATTATGAGCTAAAAAGGAAGGCAAGGAAGATCCCTCCATTGTAAGATCATTGAGTTGCAGGTTGTTGCAAGATCATAGGAGATCTACATGTGTAAGTATGGTCTGTTGAATTGCAGGTTATAGGTTCATGGGAGATCTACTTGAAGTACTTTAGATTGCTTGGTACTGGTAGGGTTATTACTGACTGGTTGGAGACTTGGAGAGGTGAACACCAATTCTATGTGTGAGTTGTGTGTTGGGACCATTTTTGGTAGGAGAGTGAATTTTTAAAGAAGAATTACTGTACACTTGAGGTGTGGGAAGTCTCTGTAAGGTGGAAGAGTGTGGTGTCTCTTTATTGTATTCTTTTTTGTATGAGTATTAATACAATATAGTGTATTGTCTCTCATATTCTGTGTTATTTATGAATTCTAGTTACTTGTACTTTTGGATAATTCTGCATGTTTAATTGCTTGTATTTGGTAATCATATTGTGCTCTTTCTAAGGATTAAGATCCTAACAAGTGGGATCAAAAAAGGTGTGTTGTTCTTGGATTCCCCAACAACTGGTATCAAAGCTTTTGGTTAGGTTACTAATAGGTTGTATCAGATCTAGTTAGTGTGTGTTGATTACAGGTTACTCACAGGGGTTTCTTTTTGAGTGGGAGTAGAGCAATGGTAGAAGAAAGTAAGCTACAAATGGAGAAGTTTAATGGAAAGAACTATCAATTATGGAGGATGTAGATTGAAGATTATTTTTATCAGAAAGATTTGTACTTATCATTGGGTGGGGTTGATTGCAAGCCCTGGGATATGAAGGATGAAGAATGGGAGGTTCTTGATCGAAAGGCTCTGGGATCTATAAGGTTGAGTCTTGCATCGTCTGTGATTTCCAACTTATCACACACTAAGACAATGATAGAGTTGATGGAATCATTGGCAAATTTATATGAAAAACCGTCAGCTTTGAATAAGGTATTTCTTATGAAGTAATTATTTAATTTGCAAATGTTGGAAGGTGGATTTGTACATAGTCATCTTAGTGATTTCCATGGTTTGGTAAACCAATTAAATTCAATCAATATGGTTTTTGATGATGAAATTAAGGCTCTCTTAATATTATGTTCATTACTTGAAAGTTGGGAGAGTTTGGTAATTGCAGTTAGTAATACTGCATCTGCTTCAAAAAATTTAAAAGTGGATGATGTTGTGAGTGTGATCTTGAATGAAGAGATACGTAGGAAAAGCACAGGTGAATCATCAGGGAATGCTTTGAGTGTTGAAGGCAGAGGAAGGCAAAGAGAGAAGATAGAGCATGGGAGATCAAGGTCAAAGATAGGTAAGAGATCCAAGTCTAGGTATGGCAGAATAACCTACTGGAAATGTGGAAAGCAAGGGCACTTAAAGAGAGATTGCAGGTTGGTTGAAGATCAGCATGAAGGACATGAAGAAGAGTAGATGTTGTGGATTTCATTGCATAGGATGCTTTGGTATGTTCTTTGGATAAAGTAGAATCTTGGGTTTTAGATTATGGTGCCTCTTTTCATGCATCCCCAAATAGGGAATTTTTTCATGAGTATGTCCAGGGAGACTTTGGAGAAATTTGTTTAGGGGATGGTAAGCCTTGTCAGATGGTTGGCAAAGGGAAAGTGAAGCTGAAATTACAGACAGGTAACACATGGGTGTTGAAGGAGGTCATGCATGTCCTAGTTCTAGAGTAGAATTTGATTTCTATAAGAAGTTTGGGTGATGAGGGTTGCACAGTAACTCTCACAATGGACTCTTGGAAGGTTACCAAGGGTGCACTTGTTATAGCAAGAGGTAAGAAAGTAGGTACACTTTATCTATCTACTTGTATTGCTGATTCTATTTTTGGGTTATCTACTTCAGCTGTACATTCAAAGATGTGGCTTAATAGGCTTGGTCACATTAATAAGAAGGAGATGCATGTTCTTGAGTCAAAGGGTATGCTTTCAGATTTGAAAAGCATGAATAGAGATTTCTGTATGCAGAAGAAGAAGGTAACATTTCTTGAGGAATCTGATGTTCATGACAAGAATAGGAAATCCTTGGTTTTCAAGGAGAAGATGATGGACAGAGATCAGTGGAAGGGGCTGAAGAATTCTAAGCAGAGCAAGGGTGATTTGATCAAGGGTTTGATCCAAAAGGAGCTCGTGGGTAGAAGTCAGTTCTCACAAGAAAAACACAGAGACCAACATCGGTTAGAAAACTGGCATTAGCATCTAGACAGTGACCAATGTCAGCTATGTGTAGCCTAACATTGGTGACTCAGGGACCAATAAACACTGACGTCGACTAGGGGAAACCAACGTCAGTGATGAGGCAGTCATATGGAATCGATGTTGGTTGGGTGCAGACTGAGATGTGACCAGCATCGGTCACTGAGACAGATTTTAGGTGGACAGCAAGCTGTCAAGGAGTCTCAAGCACCCATATGGAGGACTTAAAGGGTAAGTAAGCCTCAAATTCATCATTTCCCTTCTTTACACTACTTTTTGGTCACTGATGGTAAATAACTAGGAAGTTGTTAAAGAAGCAGAGCATGTAGATCTAGGAAATAGTGGGAGCTTGGCATGGATGAAGGATGTGATTCCTTGGAGAATAACCAAATGGGAGTTTTGGGTGGAGTTGACAGCTAGAAGAAAGCACTGAGAGATGAATGGATGTCCAGTATAAAGAAGAGTGGCAATGGACATGTGAGACGGAAGGCCAGGGTATATGGTCTTGAATAAGCTGCAAGACAATGGAGGTTTGATCATTGTGTTTCTCTTTACCAAGTTGGATAATATTAGCTACATTATCCTATTACTGTATGATGTGCTTGTTGCAGGGTTACATATACAGGGAGTTGCTGAACTAAAGGTAAAGCTAGTTCAGAAGTATGTCATGAGGAATCTGGGAGCAGCAAGGTTCTTTGGCATGAGTGTGTTCTAGGGACATGGAAGGTCATAGGTTGACTTTGTTTTAGGATGATTGTGTGAGGCCGGTTAGCACGCCGATGGTTGGACAGTTCACAGAATAGTGTCTTGATTCACATAATGAGGTTAAGTACATGGTATGTACTAGACTTGAGTTTTCCCAAGTAGTGGGAGTTGTCAAATGTTAGGAGCTAATCTAGGAAAGAAGCATTGGAGGGCATTTTAGTGGATTCTGAGAGGGACCAGCAGCAGGTGCACATGCTATGTAGGGTCAAGTTATTTTCTACATGGGTTTGTAGATGTGGATGTGGTAGACAGGAGTTGCACCATAGGATTTTTGGTGGTTGGTCTTCAAGAGTGATCTTGAAGAGGGATATAGAGCCAAGGGAACAAACTAGATGATGTACAAGTATAGGTACAGTTGTAGCTATTTATCTCCAAGTGGGAGATTGTTAGGTTGTGGAGCTAAAAGCTTCAACTATGCAGACATGGAGGAGGATGCTAAAGTTCCAAAAGTATCAGCATCAATAGTGTAATTGACGTCAGTCATGATGAATGCAGAAGGTAACTAGCATTGGCACGGATTCGGCCGATGTCGGTCAGCACCAGTCAGATAGGGACCGACGTCGATCGCCTGTGTGTTTTAGAACTGTTCATTACATGAACAGTTAGTTTGTTGAACTAATTATTTGCATGTAAAGGCTATTTTGAGTCTTGAGCTACATGTCTATTATTAGTAAACTAAGAGTCTAAGTTATTGTTTAAGTCTGGGATTTATTTATAGACCCATTGGCATGTATTGTAATTATGAGCTAAAAAGGAAGGCAAGGAAGATCCTTCCATTGTAAGATCATTGAGTTACAGGTTGTTGTAAGCTCATAGGAGATATACATGTGTAAGTATGGTCTATTGAATTGTAGGTTTCAAGTTCATGGGAGATCTACTTGAAGTACTTTAGAGTGCTTGGTACTGGCAAGGTTATTACTGACTAGCTGGAGAGGTGAACACCAATTCTGTGTGTGAGTTGTGTGTTGGGACCATTTTTGGTAGGAGAGTGAACTTTTGAAGAAGAATTACTATACACTTGAGGTGTGGGAAGCCTCTGTAAGGTGGAAGAGTGTGGCATCTCTTTATTTTATTCTTTTCTGTATGAGTATTAATACAAGATAGTGTATTGTCTCTCATATTCTGTGTTATTTGTGAATTCTAGTTACTTGTACTTTTGGATAATTTTGCATGTTTAATTGCTTGTATTTGGTAATCATATTGTGCTCTTTCTGAGGAGCAAGATCCTAACAAGTGGGATCAGAATAGGTGTGTTGTTCTTGGATTCCCCAACAATTGGTGGAAGTATAAAATCTAGAAGATGATGAAGTCTTAGTATCACACAAGGAAGAGAGTGTAAACAAAGAAGTTTACATCAATTGGGCATAAGACATGAAAACCTTCCTTTAGCATAATATATATCCACCTAGCCTTGATAAATCCAATTTTAGGCATTTTAGACTATAGTCCATTCCCTATGTACTACTAGAAGGTGTCCTTTTCTATAAATATCTCAATGGAGTTATCCTAAGGTGTGTTGAAATAGAACAAGCAAGCAAAATTATGTAATAATTCCATGATGGCATTACAGGAGGCCATTATTCATCAAAGATCATGGCTATGAAGATCATGCGTGATGGATATTATTGTCCAAATCTATTTACCTACGTGCACATTCATGTGTAAAACATCAAGAAGTGCACCTTATTCATAAGAAAATAAAGGCTTGTAGCCTTACCACTACACCTAATTCAAGATAATCAACCCCTTTTATAATGGGACCTAGATTTTATAGGCATGATTAACCCACCATCAAGTAACAAGCATAAGTGGATTCTTACAGTGACCAACTATTTAACAAGGTGGATAGAAGTGGTTACACTCAAAGAATCTAATGAGACATCCATTCTAAACTTTTATGAGGGTATTGTAATGAGGTTTTGTGTTCTCACCACCATCATCTTTGACAACACATTGGCTTTCCTTAGAACCAAGATTAGTGAATGGGCCATCAGACACAACATCTACCTGAGCACCTCATCAAAATTTTACCCTCAAGAAATGGTCTAGCTGAGTCCATGAATAAGAACCTGATTTGCATCATAAGAACTCTGGAGGATAATTAGAAAGCTTGGCACATGAAGCTTAAGACTATGTTTTAGGCTGATAAAATCACACATAATAA